>OX421451.1:39868015-39873015 GCA_949126865.1 Montipora capitata
AGTTTTGTCGCTTTCTTTAAATTTCTGACTTGCCTGCTGATATCAAGATCATTTAGGGTTTTATGTAAAGTTTTTCTTTTTTTAATAGTTCTTTTTTATAATCTGCTTGCAGGGTGGTAAATGTGTCATCGATGGCCTCTAGGTTGTCGCAGGTGTCAGAGGAATGGCAAAAGAAGTTCAGGTCACCCACACTGACTGAAAAAGAACTGGTTTCATTCATGGATCTGTTTGTTCGGTAAGGATTGAGGTACCTGAGGTGGTGACAGTTACTGCAGAACAATATTTATCATTCAAAGCTGCAATTATTATTATTATTATTATAGTAATAATTATTGGCCTTATAAAGACCACAGTGTATATTTAGTTTATTGTAATTATAATGTGATTGACAAGAGCCAAAATGCAGCACTGGGAACTTCGCACCCTAATATTTGCAAATTGTTTGGGGTCTCAAATGTCCGAGGCATTTATTCTTCATAAACAAGAGTGTATGAGGATTATTGGCAAAGACTTGAAAGTCTAACTGTTTGCCCATGTCATTGCAAAGGCAGCTCTTTGCTTCTAATTCATTAAAAGGGCCCATGTGTTGATTGAGCTGGAGTTGAAGCAGCCACCTAATTATATGCCTGGTTGCAGTGGACTTCTGTTGTTTAGTCATAAAGCATTCAATCTCTGTGTCAATCAGATGGTCAAAGATTTGTGTCTTGTTGGAAGTACTTGTATTTTTTCTGTGTTTGCCTGAGTCTGATCTCTTCATTCATGATCAGCTTTATTCATATTATGAGGCAACCTGAAACTGTATGGAAATCATTCATAATCTTTTAGTTTAACATAAAGCATTATGCAAATAGAAAAGGAAGATTTGGTCCAATAAATTCATGCATGATTGTATTCAATAGGCCATTTCTGAGTTCATGTCTCAGTCTGCCTCCTCTTCAAAGCGAGTCTAAGTGCGAAGTTTTTGTGATGGTAATTAGTTCTACTTTACGTATGAATGAAAACTAATTTTCCTATTAAAGAAAAACCTTGCACTTAGACTCGCTTTGAAGGGGAGGCAGACATGAACTCGGAAATGGCCTATTCCCTTCTATTGTTCCTGGAGGTGCATCCTTTAAGCTTCCTTGAAGTGGTGGAGGCAACAATGAAGTCTGTCTGTCTAAAAGCTATCATTATAGTAGCAAACTTCAACTTCAGTAGTAATTATTGCACTAACTTATTTCCTTGCTTGAGTGATAGCTGTGAACTGTAGTTCTGATATTGCTTTACTTATAGTCAATCTTCTCAAGATGAGGTACGTGTGTTGTGAAATGGATGCATCCTTTGCTTTTCAGGGATGTTAAAGATGGTGTTCACAAAGAGAAGGGATGGTCTAATTCTGGTGAGTTCATGGTTATTTCAGTGGTGTGACAGCGTAATTAATGCCCACTGGTCTTTCCTCGGTTTGATCCCTAGACTCTCTCTCTCTTAATAATGGATTGAATTTGCCAGGTCTTGATTCTTTGTCTGACAAGCTTGACTTAAATGTCTCATTTTACTGAAGCTGCATTTGGACTGACCAACAGTCTCCTTTGTTTCACTGATGCCTGCCTGCCTTCCTTCACCTCCTTAGCTCATGACACACTAGTAGAGGTCATTCTCATCACCAGAGCCTCTGACCTTATGTCTGCGCATGACCCAAGGTTCTGGGAAACTCTATGTAGGAGAACATGCACTGTATGGTACTTATAGCCTGTCTCCTTGTGCTAGCGTGAATGCGCCAATCAGAGACGCTTTTCATTGTTGATCTTCACAAAAACCAGTGAGAAGACACTTTGTTTCATGGTTGCTTAGAGCTCTTCTCTCCCTCAGTCATGCACAAAAGAGAAGTTAGAGCTCTGGGGTCAAGATTGTAGTAGAAGTTTGTTGGGGGCCTGATGCCAAGCGAAGTGATACAACATGTACATGTATAAGTCAAATATGTTATTTTCACTTGATTGTCATTTGGATACAACATGTACATGTATAAGTCAAATATGTTATTTTCACTTGATTGTCATTTGTGATGGCTGCAACTTCCCCTGCTCTGCCCCACTTTTGGGTTAAAGGCACCTTCTGTTTGTAAGACATAAGTTTAAAAATTTTTGGTCAAAATGTTAAAGGGTTAAATTAGGTTGTTACAAGGCATTACTGGTAGTCCAAAAATACAGGAAGATTCCTTTTTGGAAAATTCTGATTTGAAAAGGAAAACACAACAGCCTCTCACTCTCTCGATGGTAATTGGCAATTGTTTTCATTGAGAATGTTTTTATAAAATCAATAGTACTTTTTCACGTAACCTTTCCCTTCCTGAAACAGCCAATGAATCAATATACAAGTGTATTTTAGGCCCGGGGCAAACATCGAAGTTCACATGATCATGAGATGAACTTAAATAGTTGTAATTAAGTTCATGATAAATCAAGTATTTGACCCAATTAAGTTTGAGGAACTGTATTTGGATGGACCAACACGTTCTATCCATCTGGCTCAGGCGGATAGAACGTGTGAAGATTGAGTCTGGGACAAATTTTATGTCGGACTTCTAATGAGTTGAACTTTAATAACTCCCAATTCAAACATTTGTGTGATAACGCATATAATATATGCTTTTGCTTTTGGTTCGATGTAAAGTTTGATGTTTGATCCAACAATCTTAGGTCGACCCCAAAGTAATTTGGATCGATCCAAACTACTATGTAGTTCATCTCATGTGAGGTTCAATGTTTGGCCAGGGCCTTGCTGTCTCTAATGGCAGAGGATTTGACTTGTCAATGGGGGACCCCTTAGGGTTAAAGAGGGTAACAATGAATAATTATGATCAAGGTCAGCTGTCCCCAACCCTCCTGAAATGGCCACTTAAATTTTACTCTGCCTAGCACCAGGCAATTTGAATCATCACCAACCAGCTCCTGGAACAACTCTTGGGATTGGTTCAGAAAACAATGGACACAAAGAACTACACATGTCAGTGGTGGAAATAACAGTCGGTCATCGGACATTGTCCGACCAAATTTTGAAAATGTCCGGCCAATTTCACATTATGATCGGACACGATGACCGAACATCTCACCAGCACATCTTGAGTTCTCTTCTTCAAGGTGTTGTCAGTCAATAAATTATGTCAGGTCCAATTTGTCAAATGTCCGACCAAAAGGAAGATTTGAAAGGACATATGTCCTGTGAATAAAGAAAAATTATTTCCAGCACTGCATGTATACAAAAGAAACAATGAACCATGACATAAAACACAGTCAATAGAGCCGCATCCTAAAGGAATCCAAAAGGGATGCAATGAAATAAGAGGTTGTAAAGAGCTGCGTCCTGACTGCAATAGGGGACCTCTTTAATTCCAAAGGGTTAACCAAACATAGCTCCACTGTAAGAGTAAGAATAGCCAGACTGCCTGTTTTGTTCTTTTGGGTTCACTATCAGCTACAATATTCTGAGTTGCTTTCAAAAGTAAGCTTTGATGGTTGTAATTTTTTTTGCATAGCATATGGCACATCCAAAATTGGTGTAACTGCACTCAGCAAGATACAAGCGAGAGGCTTTTCTCAAGATCCTAGAGAGGACATCCTGCTAAATGCTGTGAGTTGCAGAATGCAAAAATTATGTCATGCTGGACCTGTCTATAAAGAATATTAGTATCACCCAACTAGTGGACTAATGCAAATCCTGCATTTTAATTGGCTACACTACTAGAGGACTATTAGTAATAGTCCTTGAGTAGCGAAAAGCGTGACTCTTTCTTTCCCTCAGTGTTGCAAGGAAGTGACAGGATTAATCCTAGTCCTGCTGAAGATTAGGACGTGGCCTGAAGGCAAAGTATAGGAGAGTGCTATGTTTGCCTGTCTGTGGAAAGATTGGGAAAGCTGTACATAATTATAATGTATGGATACCAGACTGACTGTGTCCTTACCAGATGGGAGATATAGAGGATATTACATGCCGGCACATGTGGGGATGCACATTTTTTCTTTAAGTGTGCATGGTGATAGTATCTACTGCATGAGCTCATGAGTGAGCACAGTGAACGAGTGTGAGATACGATGTACTATCAGCATGAGAAGAGAAAATTGGTATCCCCATGTGGCCATGTGATGTTCTGTTTATTATATAGATAGTGATGAAATGCCCAATTAAAAACCTTGCTCCTTATCGTGTTAGTTACCATGATGACATCTATATCATCACATGTAAAGTATAAAAATAACATCTTCACTGCATGTGGTGAAGATATGATTTTTTTAGAAAAAGGAAAATCCTAGTATTTCATCAGTATCTATTAATAATTATTATTGGTTTTATCAAACTGAGTTGATTAACCACCTTAAGAGAGAATTGTGAGCAGACGTTTTGAGTGTCAGCCATTTGCCAGAGCGAATAGTTGTACATTTAACTAATTTATTCATGAGTAATTTGAGTAATGCTGTTTGTTGCTCTACATAATTATTTTGGATCATAATGTTGAAGTCAAATCTTCAAATGCAGCCTTAAACTAAACTGTAAAAAATCTGAGCTTTTGTCGATCAACAGTATCATTAGGTAGTAAGCTAAGGGCCTCAATTGAACTTCAACATTTATAGTAATTTGAGTGTTACCACAGTGTATTTCAACACAAAGCACAAAGATTGTTAGTGGTCCTTCCAAGGGGGAATCCTAAGCTGTCTTGTTTGAACATTTTTCAGTCCCAGGCTGGAATTAGACCTACAACTCCTTAACACCAGTTGGATGGTCTATAAAAAGAATACAGGTTATTTACTCCTGGGACTGTAACGACGTACTTTAGTAAATTGGATATCCATTGTTGTAATACAAATAACGTCCCCACCCCCCCCCCCCCCCCAAAAAAAAAAAAAAAAAAAACTGTATTATGGGATTGGCGAAAATAGCGAATTGAACTACCAGAACTAATGGGGAGTTTGGAAGTCAATGTATTTTGATTTGTGGAACCAAGTCCCCTGCTGGATTAGAAGAAGATG
>OX421451.1:39878015-39918015 GCA_949126865.1 Montipora capitata
CGATCTCATGCCGGCTCACGCCTGCGGGCCAATTTCTCACGCCTGATTGAAAAATGTGAGTTGTTGCCGTCTTGCTTGACACAATTTCCAAAAATATGTTAACTCAGACCCATGTAAGGAACGAAAACCATGTGTAAAATGAATAAATGACAATACCTTCCTCGCGATCTCTGATTTTTGAAGTGAAAAGCACTGGGAGCGAGCTCGCGTTTATACGCGTTTGTACGTCTTCGAAAGACTTCGGACGTCTTCGGAAGACTTCAGACTTCTTCGGAAGACTTCGGACGTCTTCGGAAATCTTTGGAAATGTTCGTGTCGTCTTCAAAAATCCCAGCACTCCCAGGATAAAAATCTCACGCCTATATCTCAGAAAAAGTTGGCAGGTATATAAGTTGAATGAGCATTCGAATTTTGTGTTTGGGTCGCCTGCGACCCTGCTGTAAATCGAGGTCTCGTCGATTGTCGAGCGAGGGAAGGCAGGAGTAAGCGCCCTACCCCAGTCCCTTAGCTCCTCTGGTTGCTGACCAGGTTACCAAGCGTTCTCTTTGCTATGGCTGCGGAGTTTCGGCGTCCTCGGTTTTGAGGAAGGAATAATTTTTGAGCAATTAAACCCCTTTGCTTTTAAAATTGGTGAGCTGGGACCCACTTAAGAAAGGACCAAACCATTCCTTGGGAAAAGTGATTTTAAATAATGGTAAGTAAGCTGTCTGTTTTTTAAAGTCGAGAAAATGAAATGACAACCTAGGAATCGTGTCTGTCGAGGTTTAAAAAGCAGAAAAAGACAAAGTTTATGCGTCTGGCAACATGACAGAATTCAAGGACATGACATGTACATTAAAATTCGCGATGAATATTTTTCGTCGTGGACTTATTATGATTAACGTGAGTTCCTTTAATATGAACTTAATTAATTTGAAATGAATAAAATACAACCATGCCGTGCCGACATTCATACATTGTAACAGATGATGCTGTAGGAAGTTGATCGATAAGTATATTCAAAGAGGATTTTTTGGTATGATTTTTCGACCTAGCCTTAATTAAATGGGTCTCGATGTACGGCATGTTACATTGAAACAAAATCACTTGTAACAAATCGCTTGTAACAAGCTGTCTTGTAACAAGCTTGTAACAAATCGCTTGTGTCTAAGCTGCTAGCACGAGGCTCCTGTGCCTCAGAGGTATCGCATCTGAACTTGCAGTTGAGGCAGTGTGGCCCAGTGGTTAGGGCGCTTGCCTTGAGATCCGGAGATCCCGGGTTCAAGACCCGCTCTGACCACTCGCTGAATTTGTTCCTGGTAGTCCCTGGTTCAACTTCCCAGCTACACTTGTAAATAGCCAACTGGTTTGCCTCCGGCCAGTTGGGATTCTTAACAGTTGTTGTTGTTGTGTTCTGTTGTTTCGTTGATTGTTTCATTGGCCCTGAAAAGCCCTTACGGGGAGCGGTCAATTAAGTATGTATTGTATTGTATTGTATAACGGTGGTCGGTTCCACTGGTGAAAAACACTCAAAGTATCCCTTGAATAGTCTGATCTCTTTATTTTCGTTGTTATTTTAGCAGCCACTATAAAAAAGAGAACTTTGTTGCATGATGATTAATGCACTGGTTTGTATGCAAATAGACTGTACGTAATACACTGTACCACAAAAAGACTGTCATATCACATGAATTAATGTTTGATTTAATTTGACCATAATTTGACTACCAGTATATTTCACGATATTTGCTACAGACTTCCATGGTATGGTGTAAATTGGTTCATGTTTGGAATGTTAACGAGTTTTGTGTTCAAACAATAATTATTTTTATAATTATTGTATTTTTTCTATGATCAAGATGAAATTTGTTATTTTCTATTACATGGGTGTTTTACCAGGAAACTACAACACTTTCTAGAGTCAATACAACAACTACATCCGGGAACCGAGTGGCAATTTTTGTATGTACATGAGAAAAGTATTATTCAGCAACTATGTCTTGACTCCGGCTGTTTTTTTGGTTTTTATTAATACCCAGTATTTGCGTTAAGGCCTGCTTTTCTTTCTCTACCATGTATAATTATTAATTCACCACATAATAAAAAGAAAATTACATGTTACATGCAGCTCGCAGATATAAATTTTATGTTCTCGTGGCAAGAACAAATGTCTCCCTCGTTCGCTGCTCTCACTCGTAAGATATTGTTTTTGCTTCTCAAACAAAAAAATTCATATCTTCTTGCCACATACTGAGATAAATACTGATAAGATGAATAAAGGGTTCACCTTGATTTGTTGAATCGCTTCCCATGTGGGAGAATACTTTTACGATGTTTTATGTTTTTGCTTATTAACATTGTTTATTTTATCATCATGATGATGGCTGTTTATTAAGGTTCAGCTGTTTTTAAAGCAATTTTTAATTAGAACAAATTACATGTAAATCCATCATAATTTTGTGTGGTAAGATGATCATTTATAATTCTTTAGTGGGAGTTTAATTAAGGTGGACCCGTTTTCTAAACATTTGCATGCTAGAAAAATAAAAATAATAATGTGACACCAAAATTACTGAAAGCACTTGCCAAAAAATACAATAGAATTTTAAAAAGCACAAAAAATTCTGATTGTAATAACTCAGAAGAATGTCAAAAATGGGAAGTGGTGCTCAATAGAGGGTGATGGTGGCTCAAAATGTAATGACCTTAAGGGGTCTGGGATGGTTACCTGTTAAAGACCCTCTAGAGCGTACAGTAGCATAAAGGTAGCTATTAACTAGCTCACAAAGCAATGTATAATGAAGGTTGTCCGATCAAAGACAAACTTACAACATAACATTAGCTCTTTCAACTTGACAGCTCCCAGGATAGAGCAGGATACAGCTACTAGGTCCAAGCTCAGATCAAGCTACCAGTGTTTTTAACAACCTTCCAACAGAGCTAAAGGCTTTGTACTGACTACACTATATTTTGGAAAGCGATTAAGACACACTTTTTAGAGAGAAACATTTGGTATTAATTTCTTCCTTTCCACTTCTATACCTTTTAAATTACTCATAATCTTCTATTTAATTTTAGCTTGTACTTTAAGTTTTTAATTTATACAGTCCATGGATACAGTTTTTTTTCATAGTCTACATGTACATCTGTATATTTTAAATTGGTAGGCAAAGAGCCACTCTGTGGAGACTACTGATAAAGCCATTTATTTATTTATTTATTTATTTATGACTGAGAGAGTTACCCAAAGTAAATTTTACACAGAAAACACTTGAAAGTCTGTCCGGGAGAGCTTTGCCAAAAGGAATTTTTTTTGGTTGTAACATGGTTTCGATCTACTTCATTTTTTGTTTTTCATAAAAGTTATGGACTATCATTTCATTGTAAAGTAAGCATTGGTTGTGCACATGCAATGTAGATCTTGAAATTAACAACATGTATCCCTGAAGGAAGGGGTAGTTTCTAAAGAAACTGTGGTGCTGCGTCGGTGGGGAAGTAGTATACAAAAATTTGGTTTTATCAACAGAGTTGATAATGTAAATTGGCCACCGTACAGAGATTCTAAAAGCTTTAGAATCTCTGTACGGTGGCCAATTTACATTATCAACTCC
The DNA here is from genome assembly GCA_949126865.1 of Montipora capitata. Classification (NCBI taxonomy): domain Eukaryota; kingdom Metazoa; phylum Cnidaria; class Anthozoa; order Scleractinia; family Acroporidae; genus Montipora; species Montipora capitata. Next base: position 39,881,606 of record OX421451.1, read on the forward strand.
GTTGATAAAACCAAATTTTTGTATCCCTGAAGGATGACTATATTGTAGTTTTATGTGATTTCCAGAGGGAAAAACACTAATTAATACGCTTGTGGTAAGAAAACAAAGGCCATTTAGCTGCTGCTTCCATGGCCAAATTAATTGACTGCAACCATTTTGTTTTAGGGTTTCTATCTCACGTGTATCATTTAGCTTGCAGGCAAATCTTTTGTGATCTAGAGACCGCGGGCTGGAGAAGAAATTTAATAAGTCGTTGTGATTCAAAATTGCAATTATTCATTACAGGATATTGGTCTAAATGAACACCATCAACAAATTGTCATCAACTATCTACGGTTTGCACGGTACAGCCGAGGCCAGAGACTTAGAGGTGTAGATGCTTCCTTTGAAGAACTTAAGGAAAGCAGGTAGTTGTTAGTTTGGTCATTTTATTTTTGTTTATGTAAAAGGGAACAGGTTGTTAACCTGTAGACTCATGAACCAACCCCATTGACGACTAAAATTGTCTGGTATTAGGCAGAGTGAAATCTATTAAGGATGGTGCCTGCTATTGTTATTGCGCATACTTTTTGCACATCTTGAGATACTCGGATTTCCTATCAGTGGTGCCTATTTTTACAGGGATATTTTTGTGCGTACTCCTTGTATCCAAAAAGAAAATTGGGGGGTAACCATGCAGTTTTGAGAGATACCGGTAATTAAGCTTCAATTTGAGAAAGAACACCATACATTGCTTTGTATTTTAAAGCTTTTTACATTGTGCAAATATTATTCATGAATTATCTTTGAAAAATGCGTGGTTACCCCCAATTTTCTTTTTGGATTTCAATAACACTTGTTAATATCTGCTTTTCCCACATATTCAGTAAGCAGCATAAAATACCTTTGAATTAGTAGGCACCATGCTTATTAACTGGTTAATAATTACTACGAAAGGCTGAGTTTCGGTCACCCGTAGTAAATGTAGTTTTAGTTGGAGTCTGAGTTTAAATGAGAAGATTATAACACTGTAGAATTCTACAAGCTATTGTTACCGCATGAATTTTGATGGAACTCTGTCACATAATCAAATTAATGTGATTGGGCCAAAAGAAAGCTTATCACAATGTCCCCCCAACCTTCAACATGTTGGCATAGTGGTAAAAAAAAGTCTGCTACGAGCCTAGAAGGCCCATCAGGCCGGCGCTTATCTCCGGTTTCTGTAGCATGAAGCACTAGGAGTATTTCTACTCCCCCCCCTGGATGGGATGCTAATCCATCGCAGGGTTACCCCCAGCATTAGATTTGCCAGTACCCATTTATACACCTGGGTGGAGAGAGGCACCGTGAGAGTAAAGTGTCTCGCCCAAGAACACAACACAATGTCCCGGGCCAGGACCCGAACCCAGACCACTCGATCCGGAGTCGAGCACACTGACCATGAGGCCACCGCGCCTTGGCATAGTGGTACAAGGGGTAAAATAATAATTACCATATGGGAGGTTGTCGATTCACTGCCTGGCTAGACCGATACTCAGGGTCTTAAATAACTGCTCAGGAGAAAGTGCTGCCTTTGTAATTACATTTGCAAGTGGTTAAATGGGTACATTACTAAAATCTTTCAAGTTCTCGCCAATAAGGACAAATTGTATACCGGTAAGTTGTAGGTCAGGTCCTGTCTCACAACCTTTTTTTGTGAAAACTGAAGGACTTTAATTAAAGAACCCATACACTGTTATTATCATGTAGAGTTGGGTGATCAGTTCCCAGTGTTGCATTGACACTCTCTGCCAGCAATTGTGGTTGGCCTAGCTTGATAACAACAAATACAAAATCAGTGGAGCAAGAGGTCAGGCTATTCACCAGGTGATAAAACTTTGAATGCAAAAGATTTCAGTGTCACAATGAGTAATATAATTATAGATTTAGCCAAGCCTAAAAGCCGAGCTCCTGGGTTGTTTATTCTTACAATAAGTTAACTTGGGTTGAGCCTGCAATTCAATTGCAACCCAGTATCCGTTCAGCAGTCAACTTTAAAAAAAGAAACAGCTGACCTCGATGAGCTCTAAACTTGAGCCCGCAAGGTGGTCACATGATAATGGTCAGCTGGTACCTTGTTTTAACAGGTGTCAATAATTGACCATAACATGAATGTCCTATAATTATGCTATAAACTAGCCGGAGTATGGCCACCTCGATGAGCTCTAGGGTTAGGTCATGCGGTGCCCAAAACCAAATTTTCACGCACAGATGGGTTACCATATTTTCTTTCCCATTAAGTTCGGCACATGCGCCTTGGCATGCGGAGCTCCACTAGGTTTTAAATTTTTTACCCCATAGAGGAAAATATTCTTTACTTTCATTTCTCCCTTTATTTTAGACTTGTAGAGGACACATACACCCTTGATGAAGTCACAGACATGTTGGATGGTCTCTGTGCAGTGGTGAGGGGAGAAGTGGAGTCTGAACTCATCAATTCTGCACACACAAATGTTCTTCTTTTGAGACAAGTTTTCTGTCAGGCTGAAAAATGGCATCTCAAACTGCAAGCAGATATATCTGAACTAGAAAATAGGTAATACAGTAACTATTGAATGCAATACACTTAATTGTGCCGACAACAGACCTTATCGTTAGTTGCAAGCCTAAAGCAGCTGTTATTTATCAGTCCACATCAAAATTAATTACTATGCATGGCATTTGGGTTAGTTTTCAAAATCGTGGCAGATTTCATTAAGAAACTGGAACGTCCAGTTTTGATTTTCCACTGGCTGAGGAATAAAAGAGGTGGAGAATGTTTTCTCATACACCTCTGGGGTCTGGCCCGAGGGACCTTAAGTCACAATGATTGATTCTAAATTCGTTTCAGTTTACAGCTGGTAACTAAAAAATAAGTTGAGAAAATAATGAGTTGTTAGTTTTTTCCCAATCAATTGACCCAAAAAATTGTCTTCCTGATACTCTTTGATGCTTATTATTTTTTTAATAATTTATGTAGTGCATTATTTTTAATCATTCTTTCAAAAATCTTTTATTATAATTCATGGGTGAAACACTACTCCTATCAGGTCACTGAAAAAGCATCACATGCATGAGATTTAGAAACCAATAAAACACTCCTCATTAGAACTGAAGTCCACATAAAGCAAAATAAGTAAGGCTTACATGTAGCTTGTTTTCTTGTATGCTAATGTTCTCCTCTCACCATTCGAACTAGGGGAGGGGCGGGAAGGCTTATCCTTTCCTTCCCGCCCCTCCCCTCACTGACTCCAGGTTTTTGCTATGGCCCCATACCCTTGTGTGACTCCCACGAAGGCTACATTCGAACCCTTGGTTGTCCTCCAGAGGGACACACTTTGTGTGGAATGTTTTGGAGCCGTTCAACAAACTCACAGCTAATGTTTCATTGGGTCTAAAACCAGATCAAACAGTTCTGTCTGTTTATTAAACAGTATGTAAACTGAAGGTACATGCTTGATAATTTTTTTTCTCTTTGTGAACTGCAGAGATCTAATAGATGAAATTGCAAAGTTTGAAGAAAGAGAATTCTCTGCCACAAAATCTACTTCACAGGTAACACAGTGAAAACCTTTTCATCTAGATGCAATTTTATATAAAGGTATTTAAACCATGGTCTTGATAGTAGCAGACAAGTAAAGAATTTTGAGAAAATGACGAAACCTTTAAGTTTATAAAACATGTTTCGACAGAAACGTCTGCCATCCTCAGCTAGACAGAATACAAAGTGATGGAAGCTGAATCTATAATAAATAGAAAATGCTAATGTGAAAAAAAAAAACAATGTGGGAATCAAACTTTAGATAGTTTAAGGTTGACATGGTGTAATTGTTGAATCAAAGAGGGTTGTTGTCTCTGAATATGAATAGCCTCTTTTATCTTAAGTTGAAAACTGGTGGAGGCCTGATCTAGGGTATCCTAGGGTACCCTGTCCCTTGCGGGCTCCGTTCAAGTGTGAAGGAGCATTTACCGTAACCAGTGATAGGGCCTCTCACATTTTCAAACATCTGCAGAATTCTGAACATTGTCACGCCTCATGTTTAGCAGATTGTTTTTGTGTTTTAGATCACGCCTCCACCAGTTTTAAGAGGCTATTCATATTCAGAGAGAACAGTTCCTCTTTGAATCAACAATTACACCATGCTGACCCTAAACTATCTTTTTGATTCCTACATTTTCATGCTCTACTTCATTCTGTTGTTACTATTTTTCACATTAGCATTTTCTATTTATCATAAATTCAGCTTCCATCACTTTATATTCTGACTAACTGAGGATGGCAGAAGTTCCTGTCGAAACATGTTTTATAAACTTAAAGGTTTCCTTATTTCCTTAGAATTATTTAAACCATACTTTGAAAAAATAATATTGCAAGCGGGTGGTTTCGTTCTGACTAACAATATGGAGCTTATAAGCTTGTGAAGTTTTTGAGACTCGGACGGAAACCAGAAGTGAACATTTCGCATGCCAGGGTAGTTTTGTCTAATAGAGTAAAGTTACCTGGCTGGCAATACCGGTAATTAATTGGTAATTGTGGTCATGTGAAGACAAATTAAAAGGGAAAACAGCTCACTTCTGGTTGCATGCCGCATCTCAAAAACGCCATGTTCTTAATAAGCTCCCTAATTACCGGTATTGACCATGGCTGCCACATTTTTTGCCACAAATAAAAGCTCTTAGACAAGACAATTGACTTTGTTAGTGTCAGAGTTTGCAAAGAAAAAAATGTGACTCTGATTGTAAAAAAAAACCTTATTTCATACCTCTTACTATTAGTAACCAAGTTCAAGGTCAGTCCTGTGAAACCACAGACGGAGTTTTCTCCAGTTGATTTGTCCTCTTATTGCGAAGCATGCAGGCATATATCAACGGATAAACGGGGATCTGTAACTTTCAGTAGGGACTGAGAAAACAAGGTTACATGTAATAACTAAAGATAATATTTATTATCCCTGTGGTAATCAGCCACGCAGGGAAGAAAAATAAGTTGAAGTTCAACTGCCTCAAAGATTGCCGTGTCAAAATCCGAAAAACCAAATATTTTTGGCTGTTTGAAATAGTTGCTTGCAAGATTCAAACAGTTTTACAAGTTTATGTAACAGGAACAACATGAAAAATCTGGTGGAGATTGTTTTATCGAAATTTTAAATTTTGCGGGCCATACTGTAGAATAGGGCCCACTAATTTAGCCAATCACAGCATGCGTAATATCTGAGAGATGTCTTCAATTTGATAAAACATACATTTTTCTTTATTTAAGAATTTTTCTTGTTGTAATTTTTAGAAATCTAGTTTAACCTTCATTTTGCACTCTTATCTTGATCTCAAACAATGAAACAAGTCATGAAACAGAAACTCCATGGTTAGTTTCGAGTAAATTGTAACCTCTGGTTTTACCAAAAGTGCTTGTAAAAGCATTTAAAAACTGTATCGAGCTGAGTGGAAGGTGGGTGCCCAGGATGTCCAGGGACCTCCACTGTCATCAGCTAGCCCCTAGACAGTAAAACACTCCCATGGCAAGCAATCCTTGCAACCCAGCCATGAGCCCCCACACAGAGACATCCGGGCACCCATCACACTCCTGATTACCTCAGAGGTATAATAAATACATTGTACCTCTTACTAACTGAGTTCGAGGTCTGTGCTGTAAGTTGTATGATCCTGTATGTACTTGGTCCATACATACTAACAGTGTTAATTTTGAAGAGATGGGGTAATATGATTTTTTCAATGGTGACTCGGGCATACTCCCAAAAAATCAGAGTACTTCTTTGCAGGAGTCAAACCTACAGATTCTCTACCACTGAGCGAATTACTGTTAATGTTAATGTTAATGTTAATGTTAATGCTAATGCTAATGCTAATGCTAATGTTAATGTTAATGTTAATGTTAATGTTAATGTTAATGTTAATGTTAATGTTATCGCTAAATGCAATTGTTAATGCTAATGCTAATACACTGTACTAATGTTGATGTTAATGCTAATGTTAATGCCAATGCTATTGCTAAGTGCAATTGTTAATGCTAATGCTAATACACTGTACTAATGTTGATGTTAATGCTAATGTTAAATGTTAAATGCTAATGCTAATGCTAATGCTAATGCTAATGTTAATGCCAATGCTGTTGCTAAGTGCAATTATTAATGCTAATGCTAGTACACTGTACTAATGTTGATGTTAACTAATGTTAACGTTAATGTTAATTTTGTTTCTGTTTGCCTTGCAGTCTAAATTATCTAAATTATCCCAAACACCTAAGCTAGAACCACTAAATGAAGGTGGAGGAGCAGCATTACTTCAAATAGTAAGTTAGTCATAGACCAAGTGCAAAAATTTGCACTTATCGGTAGTCTGACAAGGCTCATTTTACAGCCAAAAATATTTTAATTCTATGCTTGCCAACGTGCAAGGCTAGCGAGGCCTGAATTACATGTAACTCAAAGGCAAAAAATGCAAAGTTTAAAAAAAATTTGTGGGGCGGATTCAGAGCTACCTTAAATTTTCAATTATTGGGGGACGCACAAGAGCATGGTACATGTATTTCCCAAATACTTCAGCCAATAGTTTAATAGAATAATTGAATTAGGTGTGAAGTGAACTAATGCCCGCAACCTGAATCCCAACAACTTTTGACCACGATTGTAGTTTGGTTGCAATTTAACCTAAGGAACAAAATTTATGACCTGCAACGTATACACCTACATATATATTTGAATTGAGGAGCTTCAAGGGGTACAAGATTTCTTAACAAGAATGGGAATTTCTGTGTTAAGTTTCCTAACACCTCCACCCCTGAATCAGGCCTTCATTGACAAGTGAAAATTGTCTGTCATTATACAGTAAAACTGTGTCATTCTTGGGTTGGAAAGGGTTAAGGGGGATGTTGTTAACCCTTTCATGCCCAAGGGGGGTCCCCCATTGACAGTTAAAATTGTGTGTCATTAGACAAAATACAGTCATTGTAATTGACAACTATTCACCGAAGTGGTGGATATTTACCAGGCTGCGAAGCGGCAAGGTAAATATCCACCACTAGCCACTTACACTGAGGTGAATAGTTGTTTTAGTCTATACTAAAACAGTGCAATAATATAGCACCAGAAGATGATTTTAACTCATTTATTCCTACCACAATTCCAATAATTAGAAATTATTATCATTGTTATTATTATTTTTGGGGCCAAATCCGGCGCGAGTGAGGTGAATAGCAAAGGATATTAATTAATTTTTTGAGGAGCCAATAAGGGTGCACCTCCAATGCTTTCCTTTTTTTTTTATCTAATTAAATGTATTATATAGATACTGATGAAATACCAGCATTTCTCCTTTTACTAAAAAATCACGTCTTCACCTCGCTCAGTGAACATATCATTTTTATCTTTCACATGTGAGAATATAGGTGTCGTCATGGTAATGAACACGATTAGCTAATAAAATGCGAGCTTCCGCGTCTGGAATTAATTTTTGTGCTTTAACATAATTCTTCTCTACCACATTAACATTTTTATTGCAAAATTTTACATTATCATGACTTGTTTTTCATAACTTTCATAATCTTTTTTCATAACTTTCATAATCTTGTTTCATGTTACAAAACATGTGCCATATGTGTTTTAGAGGTTGGTTACCACTTTTTCATGAGTAAAACAAGTTGTTTTAAATCTAGACATTTCATCAATATCTATAAAATAAATGGACATTACATGGCCTCTTGGGGATACAAATTTTATCTTTGAGAGTGCTGAAAGTATCTTTTGACAACACTCGAAGATAAAATTTGTATACCTGCGTGGCCATGTAATATCCTATGTTTATTAAATTCTCAACCTCGGATAATGCATTTCGCATGCTCCGATTGGTTCACTCAATCTCGCTTATCAGCTCATATACCTTAGTTTGACCTTATATGGTAAATGATTGTGCTAAGCATTGCTAAACTAAAATTTTTTTTCGCCAGAAAGCAAAATTTCTCTTTGAATAAAGCCAAAAAAGAAATTAAAGAAACTTTTTTTGTGGAAAGTTTGGATCAATTCTGACGTTTAGAAGTACGCGAAAAGGCAAGAAATGTTTTTGGTATAAGCCTAGTCGTGTCTGACCACATAGTATTACACAACATCGTGTCTTCATCGAGTTTTCTCAATTTTGCTTGGATTTTCTTCCTTTTTTCGCTGGTACTTCGTACTTCCAAATTTTTGCAGTTTAAGGAATTTAATAAAGCATTTATTCCATTCGCGCTTGTTGGATATGAGACTGGTTATAGCCAACGCGGCGTTACGTGCCTCGTTGGCTATTTACCATCTCATATCCAATGCGCGCTCATGGAATAATTGTTAAATATACTGAATTCTGTTAGTGTCACTCTTAGGAAGCAGAAGGATAACACAATGATTGACTCCTAAGAGTGAGACTTAGTAGATTTTAGTCTGTCTATCACTGACAAACAATGAGAAAGAGCCTGAATATTATTATAGTGATGAGTAGTGGAAGAAAGAGCAAGCACAATCACAAGAAAAGAAGCTGAATAAAAATTTATATTGTGAGGAAAAATGGTGAAAAGAGCAAGAAAAGAGCATTGTCTTATTGAGTAAATAGAGTTATAGTAATTAGTAGGCCAGACTGGTCATATGGTACTTAGGCAGACTATTTATGAAAATATCTGAAAAGAAAAACATATAATTATATAATAATTATGTTAAATAATTATTAATAATTATGTGAAATAATTATTAAAATTAAGGTTGGAACACATAAAAAAGTGTGTACAGTACGTAGTACATGTAAAAATGGCCTGAAAGAGATTGAGGTTTCCAAGATTAACTCCTCCACATTAAGGAAGAAAATGAGGCCATAGGGGCCATTAAGATTAATCAATGTATAACCATTTTTATTTAGTGAATCCACAGGGTTATATTATTAGGGCTCAGCGTATTTCTGCAACGCCATGAACAAGAACAAAAATGCCACAAAACATTTAGCAAAAACAAAGGCCCCACATGCCATGCACATTCATTTACAGTTTGGTTTGTTTCTTTACTGATCTCTTCCTACACATTGTCTTGAAACAACAACATCAAGGAACCGTGTTATTCGTTGTGTGTATTAATTGGGAGCACCTGACAATAACTTTTGATTTCTTCCTGCAAACTTCCACACTGTTTATTCCAATTCAGCAACTGGATAAATATATAGTTGGTGCACAATTTTTGAACATCTTCTAAATAACATTTTTTTAAATGATTATTTAGTGTAAAAGTTATTCATACATGTACAGTCATATATACATTTTATGTACACTGAGTATTATTCTACAGTTTGACAAAAATAAGTTAAAAATAAGTTCTGCATTTATGCAAACGTAAACAAAGTAGATTCTACTGTGAAAGCATGCATTATACATAATGTCAGTAATTATTCTTCTAAATAACATTTTTTTAAATGATTATTTAGTGTAAAAGTTATTCATACATGTACAGTCATATATACATTTTATGTACACTGAGTATACACTGTACTCTACAGTTTGCAAAAATAAGTCAAAAATAAGTTCTGCATTTATGCAAACGTAAACAAAGTAGATTCTACTGTGAAAGCATGCATTATACATAATGTCAGTAATTATTTCAAAATTATATGTGATAAGGTTTGGAACACCCAGCAATCTCACTTTAGCTTTTGACATCTTTTCTGGTTCTCTGAGCCTTACATGCATTACATGTACATGTAGGTGTGCTTTCAATTTTTTAACAAGAAAAGGGTTTCTTTACAAGATTACAATTTTGGGATTAACCAATACCGTCCAGTAACTAGTAACGGTATTATCTAGTGTTAATTGTGTTGCAATGTATTGTTTTCTCTATTCAAATTAATAGTGTCAGGTGGTAATGTGTTTGTTTTGATGTTTGTTCATTATTATTTTTTAATATTTTGATGAAGATACTACTTGTGGAATACTAGGAGGGTTTATTCTCATTATACTAAAATTCTGCATTTGAAAAATAATTAGCCCATGATAGTTTCCCTAACTGTACATTATTAATGATCATGATTTAGTCCTACTGGTATTTTACATTCTTTTCTCAGACTTTTGAAAGGATTTTGGATATCTTTTTTCCTTTCTTTGATATACTCTATGTTTAATTTTGTACGAATAGAAACTCTTGTGTTTTGAAAACTCCAACTACCTATCGTCTTGTAAGTTATTTAAATCTCAAGAAAGTACATCATTCTTTTCAAGCACAATTAAAACAAACCACAAATTATAAACCATGGAATCTCACTCCTTTTAATTGGTTAATATTTAACGAATAAGAGGTTTTTGGTTTGCATTTAGAAGCTCCATGGATACATCCTGTTTATATGTTAGGTACATTTATATTATGTGATGAGTGGGTCAAACAGTTGAATGTGCAGACACAGGATAAATTGGGATTTATTAACAGTCAGAGTGATTATTAAGCCTGTTGAGAAATCATGATTCTTCTACAATTGTCAGAAAAAGAATTGTTGAAAGAATTGATTCAAGATCAGCAAAAGGTTATTACTTTATTCTACTTTGCATGATTTAGTATTGAGATGTATTTTTATCCACAGCTTAACATATCATGTCTCCTTGATTTTGCCTAGAAATTGTCTGGACAGACTTAATTTTTTTTGGAATCAATAACACAAAAATTACTGCTTGGAATGTTTATCTCCAAGGTTAAATCATGTGCAGCTTAAACTCTGTGGAAAAATAATTATTTTGGCCTGATTTATTATAAAGTGGAATTGAAGTGACTGACCAGAATTTGAGTTTAACTCATTTATTGTATCACAGAGCTGTCAGTAGTCTGATGTTTAAATAATGATTTAAGTAGCTGATTAAGTTTTGCTATTAGTTCTTATTGATAACCATGTATATTTCTTGAAATCCTCCAAATGTTTTAAGCTTTTTTTAAAATGAAAATAATTCTTTTGCCCTTCTGAAGACTGTTTAGAAAACTTAACATTTAAATTAATTGTTTGTAGTTAAAATGTGATTATTGTAGTTTTACAAGAAAATGTAACTGGTAAATGTAGAATGTTAATGTCTTGTTAGGTGGAGAAGTGTATGTGGATGAGATCAATTTTCATTTGAATAATCCTTCCTTAGAAATACTTGATAATCACGCTTAAGATTAGGGTTGTGTAGAAATCTTTAACTCAGTTGGACGCAACTCATCCTAAGAAGATGACCAGTATACATAGGGGCCATAAGCAATGTGACACTATAATCTCGGACAAAACTGTTGAGATAGTGACACAAATTCACCTTCATTTTTACGCACCCCCACTTACTCTCCCCTTCCCACTCGCCTGCCCCCTCAGTCAATGTTGATGAGTATTTTCATATGTTCTGCTGTATATTTCTGAATAAGATAAGTCAACATTGAGTTTGGGGAGAGGAGAAAGGATGGCTTTTAAGCGGAACATTTGGATAAAGTTGTTGGAGTACCAAAAATGTCACTTTGTCTCGACGGGTTTTGTCCAAGATTGTAGCATGCTGCCTGATCTGTGTTGTAAAAGATCATGCTTGCATTCTTTTCATGCTAAAAATAAATTAGTACCGGTAGTTTGTTCATCAAGTTTGTTGGATATGGATTTTCTAACTGTAACAATTTAATGGCTGTTACAAAATAAAGTCCATGAAGTGAATACAATGAAGAAAATCAATCTGGCAAGTCTTATGTATAATCATCAGTTACAAGACCCTGTATGAACCTAGATCACTGTGGTAAAAATTGGAAACAGGACACACGATAAGTGTCAACTGAAAGGTTAAAATTCAATATCCCTTGTAAATTATTATTTTAACTTATAATAGCATAATTAATTCAAGTAGAAGAAATTGTGTCAAAGCAATGATTGGGAGCAAATCAAATTAAACTAATGGTACATTCCAATCTGCTGGTGATTACCGGTATTTGTCAGGAGAAAATTGATCATAGTATCCAACAAGAAAATGTTCAAGTAAAGCTCTGATCCCTCACAGTTTTGGACGCAATTTTAGCAATTGCGTAGGGAAGCCTGAAAAATTCAGGACTTCAACGGGGTTTGAACCCGTGACCTCGCGATGCTGGTGTGACACTCTAACCAACTGAGCTATGAAGGCACTGACATTGGGAGCTGTTCATTTGTGGGTTCTAATTTTCCCGTGAGGAATGAATCAACGAACAAAATGACGATTATATGAAATGAATCATACTACTGAACTGCGGATATGAAATCAAGTAAAGCTGTGATACTCGCAATTTTAGCAATTGCGTAGAGCTCCCAATGTCAGTGGCTTCGTAGCTCAGTTAGTTAGAGCATCACACTAGTATCACAGGTTCAAACCCCGTTGAAGTCCTGAATTTTTCAGGCTTCTCTACGCAGTCGCTAAAATTGCATCCATAAGTTTCAAGATTTCATATCCGCAGGTCAGTATATGATTCATTTCATTATCATTTCGTTCAAGAAAATGTTCAGACCAAAGCGCAAAACCAGCAAAGTCCATAAACACCAACCAAGAAATGTTTCCAAAAGGTGGTCTAATTCAGATGTTGAGAAGTTCTACAACACTGATTATTTTAATTGTCTGAGGAACAACTAGAACAGCATCTTGCAAAGTCAAAAAGTTATTTTACGTGTAGCTTCATTTCCCAAAACATAATATTATTATTAGTAGTGTTAATGATATTTTTAGAATAAAATAGATAGTAATGCTGGTAAGCAAATACTGGGCAGAGCCTCAGGGAGGAGAGTGTGCCGCAAATACTGGGCAGAGCCTCAAGGAGGAGAGTGTGCCTTCCCATCATGTGATTACCTTTTTTGGCCCTTTCGTTCAACCCACCATGTGAGCCTTCTCGCTTTGACATTTTCAAAGCTCAGTTTGTTCTTTTTTCTGTTCAGCAATTTAATCCATCCCTCCCTGTTTTGCTTCCTGGTTCCTTTGTATTTCTTCCTTACAAGCTTATTGTAACATACTTTAATAGTTGTCTTTAATGAAATATGGGCAGGGAAATTGATGCCTGCATCACCTTTTCAGCCCTGTGCTAAGCCCCGTTGGGGAGGGGCATACTGTTACTTCGCTGGACTGGGTTAACTTGGCCCCAGGACACCATGACACCAATTCACGTTATAGCCATGTGTCTACATTGATCAATGCATTGGGATGGGAATCCTTTGAACAACGAAGACTGAACAACCAAGTGTGTATGTTCTATAAAATCTATAGTGGACTTGTTGGTATTACTTTACCAGCTGAAATAAATCCTGTCACTAAAGTCTCAAGGTACCCGAACTGTGCACCTTTTCATCAATTAATTACATTGAATGACACATATAAATATTCTTTCTATCCACGAACTATAAGAACCTGGAACAATATACCTTTACCTACAATCCCAGATTCACTAGATAAATTTAAGGCAGTTGTTTTTAAAATGTAGGAGACTCAATGACTACGAGAACTGAAATCTATGTATATATTAATTTCTCTATTTATTTATATTTATAAGGCCGCTCTTATACCTTAAGATATATGATTTTTGTCATATTTTCTAGATATATTTTTATATGTTAAATTATTGTATATATACTACCTTATTTATTTAATAATTTTAATTAATATTTATTTCTTTATTTCAAACAAACTCCTAGTATAGTTTTTACTGCCTTAGGAGTATACCTATTAAAGATTAAAGATTAAAGATGCCTGCCTTGCAATACAGGCATGAGGCACAGCCCCTTGGCTAGGTGCCAAGGCCCCTCATCAGGTGGTCCATATGGGCAGTGGGTAATTCCGTGCCTTGCCAGTACATTCCCTACCCCTCATTTACGCCCAAGTTGTGTCTTTCGTCTTCTACTGTGCACCAATTAAGCATTAACAACACTGCTCTGTAATTATTCTTTGTGATTTTGCCATCATTTGATTATTGATTAGCCTGACCAATATAATTATATTTTTGCAGGAGATCAATCGTTTGAATGAGGAAAATACAAAGCTTAGGGATCGCATTAAAATCTTGGAAGGAAAGGTAAGAAAGGGGGCCATGAGTTTATCAGTTTAATGACTGCTACTACTCGATATATGACAAGGATGAAAGGAAGTTACATGTAACTTTTTATACAACATGGTTTTTTTTAAAAAGCAACGATGCTGGATGATTTTCCTCACTCTTATAATAATTTTATTATGTAAGGATGCAAAACATGAATTTTCTCTTTGGGTTCAAAAAAATTAATTTCTGTGATATTAGGAAAGCACTGGCAAAACGGGTCGGATTACTTGTAAGTTCTTCCCACTTACTTGTACCAACTATGGATCTTCCCTTTAGCAACCACCTCATCAGCCATATAGAACTGATATTTTTGGTTTTCAGTCAAACCTCCTGAAAACATCCACGTTTTAAGTTATGTGTAGGCCATTAGGAAAGAGACTGGAGTGAGCTTTTATCTACCCACCCCCTGTGGTGGACCCAGTTTTGATTTAGGGCAGCTTATTGTGCAGCTCAATTGTCACACTGTTGCGCATGTTTATATTTTAGGCTACAAGTGCAATCGGTGAAAGGAGCAAACTCCAAGCTGACCTTGATAGCACACAAGCTGATTTGAGAGCCAAGAGTAGTGGTAAGGTATGTACATGTAACAATTTGGGCCATACATAACTTGTAAGCTCCTTTGTCTCTGTCAGTAATTTGCTGATGATGAGTTAAGCTGTGTGATTGTCCTTTGTGGAGTCAAGTTCTCCTACTGGCTTCAGTTAATTGACACCATCAGGACTGAGCATACTGTAAGACTAGTGTGTTACAAAAAAAGGTGCTTAGGATGGGAGGTTGAAAGTCTAATTTGTAACATGTCGCAGATATTAATTGTCTAACTTGTGGCACAATGGCTACATGTAGCTTCAGCTTACATACAAGAGTCACTTGAAACTAGTCACTCCTTTTAATCACGACAAACACATTATGCTCACATTGTACACCCACCATGCCTTGGGGCATACATTTTCGTTTCTAGTGGACACAACAGGGTGTCTCAAAAGTCAAAGTGTTCTTGCTTCATTGTCACAGCACTAGAGATTGTATTTTCCACTTTTTCTTCCAAAAACTAAGGGGAGGTACAGTTCTGTGACATATGGTAGTTTCTCATATAAATAAAAAATGAAAATCTAAAAATGGTACATCTTCTTAAAATTATTGACTTGTTGTCATCATTACATAAAATTAATTATGACATTTTTTTGCAATATTTTTATTAATAAGTGGTTTCTTTGATATTGATGGAGTAATAAAAATCAGCAATAAAAAAGAACGGTGGATGAGTCTGTTTGTTTAATAGACAGTTCTCAAGCGCAAAGTTAATAATTAACTTTGCGCTTGAGAACTGTTTATTAAACAAACAGACTCATCCACTGTTCTTTTTTATTGCTGATTTTATTTGCTGATTGTTTATTCAGTTCTTTTAAGCTCAATCCATATTTTAATTATTAAATTCGTTGTTTTTAGGTTCCTTATTCAATTAATACCACATTTTAACATTTTGTGACATTCTCATCTGTTTTTTATACTGGGATATATGGACAGGGTTTGTACGGGTCATGGAAAACCTGGAAAGTCATGGAATCTAAGCATTTCGTTTTCCAGGCCTGGAAAGTCATGGAATTTTATGGTCGGTCATGGAAAGTCATGGAAAACTATAATAATTATAAATCATTGCAGTTGTCATAGAAATGACGAAATGAAATAAAGATGAGTTTCTATCAAACAATTGGCAGTTTGGCGGACAGAGGTTGTTAATTTATTCAAATTTGAAGTGAGTCATGTCAGAAAATATCCTAAAATAAGGATAGTTTAGAAAACTTTGTTACATGCGGCTAAACTTAAGGTCATGGAAAGCTAGAGAAGGTCATAGAAAAAGTTATGGAAAGTCATGGAATTTTGAAGTAGAGCTTAAAAGAGTATGAACCCTGATGTATGATTTTTATATTTTATTTGAACTTGAAAATGACCTCGGAGAGGTTGAAACGTTGTTCTTTTTTATCCCTAATTGTTATTACTAAATCAATAATTATTTTGATTGCGTTGTTTTTTTTGTCTTAGTCCTATGACAAAGAAATGGCTGATCTTGAGGAACAGATGGCTGCTGCTAAATTAGATTTGAAAAAGGTAATTTCCCTGAACTTGCATATGTATGTACACAATTTCACAAAAAAGAAGTGCTGGGGAAAATGTTATAAGAATTTATAGCGTGCAAGTATCTATATAAAATCAAATTCGCAACAAAAGTAATTAACTTAAAAAATGGTGTAAATGAAATATACATTGATTACACAGGTGCGTAAATGAGGTTGAAGTAGTATATGAATACATTAATTAATAACCTTATATATTTAAGATCCTAATAATTATAAGTTACATTGAAAAAATAAGTCTTAAATTAAGCGGTTTAAATTTTTTTTGCTAAAATTAGTTTTGTTACGTACATTGTTCGGCAATTTGTTCCATACTGCTGAAGTGGCCATTTTAATGGAGCGATCATCCAGGGTCTTAAGCTGTCTGTTATATGAAACTGTTGTTCATCACAGCATTAACCCATTCACCCCTAAACCGGCCATACTTAGTATTTTACTCTGTCTAACGTCAGACGATTTTACTCGTCAATGGGGAACCCCCAGGAGTCAATGGGTTAATAGCTCTGTCACGCATACAGGGTTCACGTTACTCTTGGTTTTAAATGGATTCAAACCACGTCCAATAATCTGTTTACTAATTAGTAGTACTTTCAATAGATTTTGATCATGTAATTGTATAAAAGGCGATTTTCAAAGGAAAAACTTTGCAAAACCTTTTGCAATTTAAGCAATTATGTAAGAAACTGTGTTGAATTTGGAAATAGTCAGTGTTAAATTGAGACTTGAATCTGCAGTATTGGCCTAACACTATAGTAAGCAATGGATACAGTCCCTCACTTTACAGAATCAGGGACTTTAAAGAGGGTGGTAAGGGGGGATCTTCATCACGTTTCACAAAAAAATAAAATAGCCATTTTACGTTTCAAGGAAAAAAAAAAGAACTAATTTTACAGAAACAAATTTCCTTACGTTTGTTGACAGCTGCAGCTGTCTGCCATATAGAAACTCATCAGAATGGTTACATTGGGAAGAGTCTTCAGGGACCTTCTGAGACAATTTCCAAGCTAGTTTTTGCCGTGTTGATTGACCAACAAAGCTTTCAAGGCTAGCAGGCCATGTGTCAAAGGTTCATGTTTCAGTGAATCACGAAAATTACCCTGATGTAGTGGTAGTTGTTTTATCTTGCTCTGCCAAGTTATATTTACAGTCCATTGTTATAATTTCTCAGGCTCGTGCTCCCGCAAAATAAAAGGAAAAAACAAAAACAAAAACATGAAGCAAAATCACGTCACAGTTCACTGTGCATTTAACACCCAAAATTCTCATTGGTTAAGTATTCTCAAAGATCACAGCTCAAAGTACACGTAAATTGACAAAATCACGTTTCACAAGGAAAAAAAGGTCATTTCACATTTCACAGAAAATAAAAAAATGCAATTCACGGTTCACGAAAATACCCTTCACCACCCTCTTTAAACTTTTGCTTCCACAGAAGCCAACAGAAAAATGTTTGACCATGGTCAAAATCAAGACCACAAAACTCCAAATAAGCTCACCATCGCTGGACAGTCCCATGTTGTTTGAAGAGAAATTTCTTCAGCTTACACTGTAAGCCTACATGTAAATCTATACATGTATGACAAATGAAGAGTGTCATCTTCCAGTAACAAATGGATGATTGGATAAAAACCAACTGTTACAATAAATACTGTTGCCTTATAAAGCTGAATAATATTATAGTAGTTGTATGCAGTAAGTGATGGACATACAGTAGTTCTTTTGATGATCAATGCTAAAGTCTTTTTGTTTGTTTCTTTGGTATAAGTGATGTATTTAGCGACCACCAATTCACATCAGCTGAAGTTGTTGTTGAGTTTATATTTGTTGAGTATTTTTTTTATTTATCATAATTATCTACTTTGCAGACAAAAGAAAAAGGGACCTCCCAAGCTGCAACATTACAGGAAGAATTGGTAAACTGTAAGGTAACAAAGTGTTTATTGATTTTAAAAAATCCCTGTAAATTTATTAGGTCTTATTAGAGTGGTTTGATAAGGAATGGTAACAAATCCGATCCTACCAATACGTCAGCCAACACATTGGTCGATAGTCAACCAACTGTTGTATAATGTTGGTTGACTGTTGGCCAACACTTCGACTGACATATTGGTCCACACGTTAATTGGCTCAGATTGGTTACCATTACTGGGCTGATATGAACGGTTGCAGCACAAACATCTATTGCCTTTTCTCTTAGCGTAAAGTTACAACTTGTATTTGTGCGCAAATGATTTAAATTGCTAATTTCTGTTGTATTTTAACTATGCAGCACGAAATATTAAAGCTTCAACATGATCTTGAGGAGGCTGAAAAGGTAACTGTGCTAACCTTGTAAATCACTATTGACACTACAAAGAAACTGGTAACATTATTCATTCATAGATGGTTTGCTTTTACTGTGAATAGGCTTTGAGTTTTGCACCCAAGTCTAAAGATTTACATTAATTAAGTCTCTGTAATTGCAAAGGTTCTGGAGGTCAATGGAAAATATTCAATCTTTACTGACAATCATAGGGGGGGGTAACATGGTGCGAGATGATGACAAATTAAACTCCACTGATAGAATGATTAAACACAATTTAAACACACTCAGTTAAAAGAACATAATTCTATTGAGTTACAAAACATCAATGTCTTCTATCTATGGCCAAACCACAGAGTTTTTGAATACATGACTCAGTGGTTTTGTCCAAGATATGTCACTTTCTACTTGTATGCATAGGACAAGTGGTACTGCAAACCACTAGCATAAGTTTTCAGAAGAACTTTGAAACTGTTTCTCAAATTCTTTTTACAGGATCTTGCCAAGAAATTTAATGAGACAACTCAGTACAGGAATATGAAACAGATGCTAACATCAAAGAATGAACAACTTAAGGATTTACGAAGTCGTTTACGCAAGTATGTTCAGTGACATGTACCTGTAACAATTACCTGTGACATAGTTTACACGACTTCCTTCATGTTTCTGAACAAATTAAGTTAAAGATTTATATATCGTAGAGTGGGGATGATCATCAGAAATTTTCAAAAATACCCCTAAAAGATACCGGAGTCTTACGAAGGTTGGTGTGGCAATATAAGATTTTTACCCCTAAAAGACACCGGCTAAAAGTGAACAAATTTATAATTTTTAATAGTTCCAGAGACGTCACCTTCTGCTTGAAGAGTTTAGGAAAGCATTGTCATAATTCTCAGATCTATTAATTTCAAGAACAGTAACAAATAAAACAAAAAGATTATATAATTATGTATATACTGATAAGATGAGAAAAAGTGATTTGCAGTGATAGTTAGAACTATTATTTTAGCCACTTAGTAGAACTATTTTCTTTCTTTCTTTCTTTTACGTAATTTAAGTTTTTTATTATTGTATAATATTATGTAATAAAATTCTTAACTTTAAACCTTTTATCTTTTAACTTTTGTTGGTCATTGCTTAGAACATGTATGGATAGGTGCCATAAATGATATAAAATTATTATTATTATTATTATTATTATTATTATTATTATTATTATTTTGAATAAGACACTAAAGGGAACTAAGATTTGGTCTACTGATAGGAGAACCTTATCAGGCTCTACAGTAGAACAGAACAAAATTGATTTGATTGCATTGTTTGTCCTCGTGCATTCTAGATATGAACCTGATGCTTGATGTCTTGCTTGTGCTGCATGAGTGCCAGAAGAATTTAAAGTGAGCAAAATTTACAGCCACCATGCTACTGCGACCAGGACACTTCTCTCAGTCTCATGGATATTAACTTCATAAACTGTTTGGTGCAAAAAAGGCTGCATGGTTACTGAAAAATGTCATCATCCCATTCACGTAGTTAAAGCCATCTTGAGAAGGACTTCTTTCCTTAATATTCAAATTGCTGGTATACTTATGATATTTATCAGTCAGAGTATCTTTTTCCTTAAATTAAGCTGTAATGCAAAATTATCAATGACTACAGTTTTCAAAATGGCTCAAAAAGTACAATGCAAATGCACTAGCTATGAATGCTGACAGTTGTTTTATTTGCTTGAGTGATTATGGGTGGAGCCTACTCGGCGAGTCCTAAAAATGGTTGCTGACGACGATCCTCCTCTTAAAAGTCTTCATTTTTTAACATGGTTCTGTCATGCATCGTTTCTGATCTCCTTTAATGTAGTCTAGTTTTCAGTAATTTTAACTCCATTGTACAATAATGATATAATGGAAATAATAAAGGACTTTTTAGGAGTTCTAGTTTAGAGCAGTTTCTATTTTTTCCTCATCACATTTTCACCTAATCTGGACAATAACATTGACTCTATCTTTTAAGAATAAGGCAATGGCATACCATCATAAAAGGACTGATCATTGCATATAAGGAGTGTTGATTGATGTTATTTTATTACCACAGAGAAATACAACAAGACATCTTCACTCACTAAAATACAAGAAAAATAAGGAACTCTCACAAACAAAGCTGCATGCTCTAGAAGACCAAATGGAAATCTTACAGTTAATATTAACTGTATGTTAGTCCTGGTGATAAAAATTATCATCTTTAATAACTAACACAGAGGTAATTAAGATTTCTATTAATTTTGGTCTCCTGAGCCATAGTTTTCTGGGAGACATCGCAAGTCCAGAAAGGAATCAATATTATTTTGTTTTTGGAAATGGAAATGGGAATGGAATTTGTTTACCCACGGAACACCTTAAGAGAGCTCAGGAACTCCTTCAACATGTGTGTCTGTGAATTCTGGATCAAATTGGAGTTTAGCAGTGTTGGTTTTTGAGGAGATCGAGGGGAAAACCTGAGTACCTGGAGAAAAACCTCTTGGAACAAGGAGAGGAGAGAACCAACAACAAACTCAACCCACATATGACGCCAGGACCAGGAGTCAAACCCGGGCCACATTGGTGGAAGGCGTCAGTGCTCTCAACACTGTGCCACCCCTGCTCCCTATTAAATTTAAATAGTTATAAAGAACCTTTCTTAAAGTGCCCCTGTGACCAAAAAAAAAATTCATATTAACAAGCTAAGCATATATTTTAAATATGGAACCCTTTCTTAAGCGCACAAAACCTGTTGTCAGAAGGTACAAGTAACTGCATGATTGTTCATTTCTCAGCCTAGCTTCACTAACTTTCATAATCAACTTACCTCTTAAATCAAACAGATCGCACTTATTTATGATTCGGAGTCTACTCAAGGGCAAAGTATAGTTCCAATATTATGCAAATTCCCCAAGCCCTCCCTGCTTAGGATTCTAGAAAATGTAACTTGCTCATTTCTTGGTTAATTCTAAAAGCACATAACTTGTTGTAGTTAATTTTCTTTTTTTGTGGCATCTGAAGTTTTCCAGTACAGCCATACACTGTCCATTCCTTCTTCAATAACTTTCACAGGCATCCAGTTTGGTAAGGGAAAACGACATGCAAGAACTTGTGCATCATCTTTCAACTCCACATGTAATTTCTCTTTGAGTTTAGGCATCTGTGTATTAAAAAAGGTAACATGTATTTGTGATTTAAAAATTTTATTCATGTGGATACCATTCCAAATAATCCTTTCTAGGGATCCCTGAAGTGTTATTTCACCAACAGGGAATAGGGAGGGAAACATACAGTCAAAATGTAATTCAAAGAAAAAATAGCACTATTAGATGTCTTGGCAGAGTGTGTACCAAAGTGTGAGCAAAATTAATCATTTAACCATTTGGAGGGAGGTTGAAGATATAAAACCACGTAATACCAAAATTAATCAGGAAAAAGTCTACTTTAAAATAATAACATCTACAAAACGTCCAAGATCCCAAGAGGAAGTAAGAACCCTGCCAAATGGAAAATAGAAAGCTAGAAATGTTTTTGCCAAAAGTCAACAAAACGTGTTGTAGTTAAACTCATGTGTTGCTTATTGTGGGATTTTTACTAAAGAACATGCTCTCTGTTCCAAAAAGAGAATGGACCAAGTCTACAGTGTGATTTGCTGTTGGTGGCCTTGCTTCCAATAACTGCTGACATGTTTAAAGTCTGATAAAAATTCCTTCTTGCTCACAGTGTTGTGATGTCTTTCTGAAAAGCCTCTCTGGGAGATAATTGGTCAAGTATGTTCCAATCTGTAGCATCAGAACCCCTATCTAGTTCTTATTCTTATAAAGCTACATTCACAGCTTTGCTGCTAGCCAGGCAAGTCTTGGCAAAATTACCATACCAAGAGCCCACAACCTGGAGCATACAACTCCAATGCTAGAACTATGTCATCAGTATTTAACCCTTTCAGCCCCGATAGTGCCAAATGGCACTTATAGATTTTACTCTGTCTAACGCCAGACGATTTTACTCGTCAATGGGGAACCCCTCGGGGCTTAAAGGGTTAAGCTAAAAGCGTGAAAAAACTATGTCCCCGTTTAAAGGATTCCAGGCCATTTTTAGATGAGCTTTTTAGTGCCAAAATCATATCTCATGAGAGACCTAGGTAGCTATCTCACTCCTAAGGGTACATCATTACAAAGGTTTGTGATTGGCTGGAAAGATCTTTTTAAGCTGAGAAATCAATCTTCAAGTAATCTGATCTGTAAAAATACTAAAACAAATTATGTATCAAAGTTGTATTCCACTGGTCACTTCTGTCCATACTGGATGAAGTAAGGAAAAACACCTCTCGTAAGCATGATGTATATAGTAACATCAGTTTCTCACCATCTCAGCAACTCCAAATATCACAACAATGTCAAAGTTTGACAGTTTAACCTGTAAGTAAAAGAACAGGATCACTGACAATAATGTCCTCTTGGAATGTACCAAAGAAATACCACTGACTTGTTGGCTCAAGAATGATTAAAAGAGAAATTATCAGACTACCCCTTAACCCAAGCCACACCAAAACAAAAAAAAACCCTGGTGTTGAATGTACAATCGCTTGGACTTTTAGTGTGTTAAACCATACATTTCGTCTAAAAACACTTACAGAACAAGTTACAAAATTCACACAGCCAATCCTCTTTTCAAAGCAAAGATGACATCATTATTTTTTTACTACTTTGTATTCATTATTTTTACAAGGGTAACAAAGTCACCATTTCCATTCAGCTTTAACGTCTCTTTGCGCTCACCTGTTGTCCTGCAAAATTTGTTTTTGCCCTGACTTTGGCACAGCTGGACTGCACAAAATCATTGCTGGTACTGAAACGCCTGCTACGCACGCTATCATGAAGAGGATTCTTACAATAACACTTTATTATCTCACAGGGCCATTGTCAAGTAATGGTTAAATAGAAATTTCCACTATAGCCCACCAGATTCTAGATAAGACCACTCTAATGCCTGGAGTCAAGAGGATTTCTCACCCTCCACAAGTTAGCTCTGGAAAATGTGGCATTCTTATGCAGTCCTTGTAACCTGGCCTGTAGTTTTGAATACCAAACCAGCCAATGATTTAGTTCATACCCATGAGCTTGGTAACCATCTCTAGCAGCAGCAAATACCTGCCAGTGAGTCAAAAATCAAAGTTCATTGATAGGCAGTTTAGGAGCTATTAGTCTCATCCTAACCAAGGGGCTCTAAAGTTGTACCAGCTTCCCAACAAAAATACTTAAAGATGCTAAAACACTATGTAATAGGATGTGTCGACAGACACAACCACAATTTTGGGAATAGAACAATGCCAATGATGTTCCTATGTGCCAAACTCGGCACATAAATTATTTGAACAAAACCACATCCAAGTACGTAATAATTATCAATGATAAAAATAAATGATCATTAATGGTTTTGCAGTCATTTGAGAAAGTTGAAGTAAGAAGGCCTGTTTTATCATCATCATCCTTTTATTTGTTGGTGAAGAGGCTTTTTGCATGACCTTGTCAATCATAAAAATGGTCCTGGTACAAAATTGATGCCAGAAATGTCAGATTTTACAGTGGTTTGAAAGTTTAACAATGATTTAGATAAACATACCGGCAAAAACTATTAAACGATAAAAGCGTCCGACGTTTTGGCGACATCTTGGCGCCATTGTCAAGGGAAGCTAAATTAAATATGCGATCTCAAGAGAAACTAAGAGTCCAGAGTCATTAATTTGCATGAGTTAGACAAAGACCTTAGCGCGAATTGAGTCTGATTGTACTTTTAAACACAGTCGTAATTGTTTAATGAGTAACATCTCATTAACAAGACAATCAAACTCGTTCTGGCATTTTTTCAACACATTAAGACAATTGTGAAGGTCATCCGGAATCCTGCCTGTGTATCTATTATCATAGTGTCTGCGCACTGACGAGGTCTTGCTTCTATGTCCATCAACACGTACGCGTATGGATGGTCGAAAAAACTGGAATTCGTAGTGAGGTCCCCATCTTGGATTCGCGCAGCTAGGTCTGGGCCGGGCCCCATCGTTTTGTCACGGGGCCCAGACCTATCCCACATTCTTCCAATATGGCGTCTGATAGTGTTTCATGGCGACACAACATCTAACACCTGCAAGCTGGCTAGCTTGCAATCCAGCAGCTGTTTTCCATATAAATCTCAGTCAATTTTTTAAGCATTAAAGTCACTGTAAAATATCTCACCTAAACGTCAGTGGCCTCAAAAATACCATAGTGCTCTTTGTTTTCTCTCCAAAATTTTGCATAAGCATTGTTTCCAGTAGTCCCAAGTCTGGAGGGGCAAACAAAGAGTATTATGGTATTTTTCATATTGCCTAATTGGCATTTCTACAAATTACATCACGCTCTTTCCATTTCTGGCATCTATTTTGTATCACGACCATTTTTGACAATGATTGAAGAGGTCACGTGACTCGGACAGGCAAAGGCCCCATACGGAGCGAAAAACGACGCATAATATAAAGAAAACTTGCCACTCTCCCATCCCCACTGCCTAAGTCCACCATCGTCGATCCTTGCCTATTAGAGGTTTTTGCCATCTTTATAGTATTAGTAACTTGTCTCTCTGTCGCTGGCACATAAGGAAGTCAAATCTTTCTCAGAGCTTGCGTGACAAACGGTACATTGACAAGAACAATTCCAAGTGCTGTGGCTCCTGTGATTCCAACAACTACTTTGCCAAATTTGCATGATTTCTTGGGGATCTTGTTATCTTGTTGGAGATCTATTCCAACATGGCTTTCCGAGTCCATCTGCTTCTTATTTTTCCTCTGAAGAGCACAGGACTGTTCGATTTACACAAGGGCAAATAAACCACGATGAAAATATCATGAAGAGGACTCCAGACTATCCAAAAGAAACATGAGAAAGAAACATTTTTGCTTCTTGGTGGAAATTTCACATTCCATTTAAACCGCGATAATCTATCTCAAGACTGAAGTCCCGCGATTTCGGTTGCTGATTCTTCTGTAACTCAACTACAATGGTGCCAGGGTCTGTGCCTTCTTCTAACTCGTGTACCGGTGGGGAGGGGAGGGGATTTGTTTGCAAGAATGATGATAAAGTCATAACATTGCAGAATCTGGCCGAAAAGAAAAACGAAGGTAACAAAAAAATACGAAATTCCTGCGTTTTCTTCTGTAAAGTCACAACTCCTCCTATCGTTGGTGGGGTCATGGTGCTACATCACAGCCTCGCTTGCATGCAAAGAGGTATTGTTTGAGGAAGGGGTGTAAAACCGGAGCTATTAGGTGCGGTTACACGGGGCACTTTTACCGTGGTAAATTGCCTTTTTACCATGGGAAACTGTATTTAGTAGTGTGACCGACGCTTCCCGAGGTAAATTTCCCGTGTTAAATATCCATGGATACGTCAAAAAGATCAGTGGAAGCGCCCATGACATTTAACGTGGGAAGTTGGAAGGGTGTTTTGATGCCCGAGGTACAAGAGCCAATCGCTATGCTGATGAAGTTGTGATTAAATTTCCCGCCAATGAATTGCGTGAGATTTCGTTTTACCTCGGTAATCTTCGTAACGTGTGACCCCTAGTTAACGCGGTATACCAGGAACCCATGACCCGGAGCCTACAACTCTACTGTGTTCGTGTAACGGCGTTTTCACAGACCGATTTATTTTTAGATTCAATTTCCCGCGAATGAGACTCCCATAGGAGCCCGATGACCAATTACAAGAAATTAAGCTGACGTCATAGGGTCACCGAACCGGAACTGCCTTTGTTTTTTGACCTAATTCGCCGGAAGGGCTAGTCTAAAAATAAACCTACTTGTGAAAACGCCGTTTCACAGACGCTGTATGGAAGTTGCGCGCTCCAGATGGGCTCCTGGGTATACTAAAACTCAAGTGTGAGGCACCGCGGGATAATTTACCATGGGAAATGGCATTTACCATGGTGAGTGTAACCGCACCTAATTGTGTTGGGATTAGCTAACTTCGGGTCTTTCTCCCTCCTAATCTCGTACCCAGATCTCACTCTGACTCTGACTCTCACTCACTCCGTATGACCGTGGAAGATCTGGGTACGAGATTATCTCCCTCCTAAGCGTTATTAGGATGTATTCAAATAATTATTCAAGTTAACCTTCGGGTTAGAATGGCAAAAGCAATAAATTACTAAAGGTGGAGTTTCTTTCGGGTTTTTGTATTTTCAAATAAATAATTTTTGGGGGAGTAGGACTCAAAACACAGACAAAGTGACATGTCAAAGTGAGGCAATTCATACACAGACACAAAATTCATCATCTCAAAATTTTAATTAAACCACAACTACTTTTACAAATGTTACCAAGAATCCTCAGAGTATGAACTATTACTTGCAAACAATTTCAAGCATGCATTATGACAAATCTTTGGTTTTGTATTGATGATAATGTTACAAAGCAATCAAAAAGTAAAAGTTGAAATATTATTTACAAACTTTTAAACTATTTCAGTGTTGTCTTCCCCGAAGGGCAACTACTTTCTTTACTACCCTTTATAGAACCACCCTGTGGTGTGGTTACTAGTATTAAAATTTTTCACAAAGTGAAAATCTGTGAAATTTAGGATCCAAATTTCACCTCAACTTTCCTGATTGGTTCATTTCAGTCCAGAGTTAAGTTGGACCTCTTAGAAAACAAGACACTTTTTCAGTCTCTTTGTGATTGGTTAATTGAAACACAAAACTTTTGTTTTGATTGGTTCATTTGGATCCGTTGATGACATCAGCAAAGTGGTTCAATATCAACTCAGCATTTTTTTGTTTTCCACCAAAGCCAATATTATGCTCGATGGCGCCTTCGACACACGACCTGTACTATCAGTTTAGAATGGACTTAATACAAAAAGTACAAGTGAAGCATGCAACTCAAGAAATTATCAGTACAAATTCAAGTTACTTAAGTATTGAATAATCAAAGGTTCATTGGGAAGAAGTGCAAGGAGCTGAGCTTTGAAATGTTTTACACAAAGACAATGGACACTTCAAAAAAGTTGTTTGGTTTGCAAAATAGTTGGATATGTTGTCTTGGTGAAGCTATTTTTGGTAAGCTGAATTTTAAATGAAATTGCTTGTATATCACAATCTAATAAACAAAATTTACTGTCAAATTTGTTTGACTTTGTTGCTCTTGTATTGTTCATTCATCTGTTATGTTTGAACCTATAATAATTTTGTTATTTAAAAAAGCTTTGACGAATCCATGGTTCCTTTTATATATTCAAAGGGTTAAAATATTTTAAGCTTCAGTTTTTCTCGTACTGATTTAGTTACCGTCCTAACTTCAAACTTTCAATTTCGTAAGCTAAAAAACATCGAAATGAAACGACTCCGTGTTTTTAGGGTTTAAGTTTATTCAAACAAAAACTCCGCAATTAGTATGCTTCACTGATTTAAGGAAGGCGGCTTCATTAGCTATAGGATTAAACCCGATGTTTAATCTGTTTAGTTTGCAATTACTGTGCTTTAGTGCTGCTGATAAATGCTCGGCTGCTTTATCAGTTAACTCGTTACTCCTGAGGTTTAATCTGTTTAGTTTGCAATTACTGTGCTTTAGTGCTGCTGATAAATGCTCGGCTGCTTCATCAGTTAACTTGTTACCCATGAGGTTTAATCTGTTTAGTTTGCAATTACTGTGCTTTAGTGCTGCTGATAAATGCTCGGCTCCTTCATCAGTTAACGTGTTAGATGCGAGGTTTAAGCTGTTTAGTTTGCATCCAGTATTGACAAGAAACTTTTGCACCCAATGAACCAAGATAATTCCCCCATAAATTGATACTTAAAACTCCCGAAGCATTTTCTAAGAAATGCGAGACAGCAGCAAAGTCAGCAGGCCCGAGTGAACAGAAACTAAAATCTACGGCGTTAAAGCCAATTTGCTTAATCACTGCCTGCTGTTTTTCATCATCAATCTCGTACAAACACTTACATAAGTTCAGTGCTAGCTTTTTGTCTTTAAAAGCTGGCCAACAGGTCAGTGTTTTTCTCTCTGGTAAGAAGAAATCATTCATCATTTCCCTTTCGAATATCTTCACAGTCGACATTGGAAGCAGTTTGATAAAAATGTCGCTGTTTGAGCTCTTTGTTTCTGGATCAGCCTCGAGTAATCCAGCCACAAACTGCAGCACCATTTGCCATGCACCATCGTTAATGTGTTTTAACACAAATTTTTTTAGTTTTCGTTTACTCAAGGACTCCACAACATTTTTTGCAGCGAAGAATTCTTGCAGTGTTAAATGTGTAAAGCAGTATTGGGCTTTCGGCGCCTCACTCAAACGGGAGGATTTGGCGTCTGGTAGTCTGTGAAGAAGTCCACAACCTTCCAGTCCACTGACTTCGGTTGACTCAAAGAGCAATCTTCCTTGTTTTATTCCCTCAAAGGCAATTTCTCCCAGTCTCTTGAAAATCTCTTTGTCATCATCTGGGAGCTCGTTAAACGGCAAGTACATGTAATCTTTGAGATTCAGGTTACCTTGAGCACTGCTTTGCCGATTGTGTTTAAAGAAGAGAATCTTTACAACCATCGTGTAAATCTCAGTCATTCTTGTAGGGAGCCGGGTATGTGCTGTATCCCTGATAATTTCCCAAAGACAAGAACAAATGAGAAAACAGTTTACTGGGATGTAGCACAATGAAAACAGGTTCATGTTCGACTTAATGTGTCCCCAAATTTTGTCCTTTACGTTGCGAACACCTCGTGTAAACTTTTCGACGTAGTCTTCAATCTTTTCCGACGTAAATCCGAGAATTTCGACTGTTCTATCAAATTTCACATGTTCAACACAGGTCACTGCCGTTGGTCGTGTTGTTGTGATTATGTTTAGACCATCAAGAAGTTCTCCTCCCGCTAGTTTGTTAAATAAAGCGGAAACGGGCATCTTCTCCTCCAAGCCATTCTTGTAACATGTGTGGTCTTTTCTAGCGATATCCTCTTTCGCAGAATACTCATCGACTCCGTCAAAAATAAAAAGGACTTGGCTTGGGTTCTCAATGACGAAATCCCACATAGCTTCAACTAAGTGTTCAACTACTTCTGCTTTAGCCAACAGTTCACGGAGACTAATCACTAGATTGCTGGTAAATCGCCTGAATTTCATGAGGAACACAACAACAATGTTAGTTTTGTCATCTTGTTCTCCACTGAACGCTTCACCAGATGCCCACATTCGAAGGATTTTAGTGCTTAGCAATGTCTTTCCTACTCCAGGGCGTCCAACAACAAGGACGTTCTTGTGTTCTTTGTCAATAACATCCTCTGGTTTGGCATAGACACAGTTCTTGGAATCGGGCGGGTATTGTTTAAGCAGTTCGCTTCTGTCTTTCGCAAAGACATGTTCAGCTCTGCCTTCATGCATTGCCACATTGACATAGATTTGATCAATTTTAAGATCATTAGGTTTCGGGCCTTCGCCTGGCTTATGTGTAAAAGGGTGGTTTAGATCAGTCAGTCGCTCTGTGAAATTTAAGCAATCATCCTTCATTTTTTTCATGGCTTCTGGGAGTTCAAGTTGCTCTCGAGGGAGTTCTGAGTTGTCCAAAGGCACTTCCGGTGAAGGAATATTTTGGATATTGATGGCTACCATTGGAGGTTCAGTTAACCGTATTTGTTCTCGAGGTGTTTCGTGTTTTTTATCCGAGTTCGATCTCAAATGATCAGCATAAAACTGGCCATTGTCCATAAAGTTTCTTGCTCTCTTAGCTCGTGATAAGATCCAGACAATCTCCACGAAAGCAAAAAATGCGAAAATGCCGTTCACCACTGTCACAGCATTGGTCCAGAAATTCTTATTCGTTGCTCTCTGACTGGTACATTCAATTTGGTGAGCTGTTGATTGTGTCTGGTTCGTAAATAGGTGCCCCGAATCGTTATCTTCTTTGACAAGACAGGTGAAATCTGTGGGGAAATGCCTCGGATAAAGTAAATCGGTCTCCAGGAAGACAATGAAAATGATCCCCAGAGCAAATTTTGCGGCAAGTTGAGATAAATACGCAACAAACAGCCGACGGCTTGGATTCCTGCGCTCTCGTTTAGCATCTTTGCAGCTGCCCTCGAGTCTATTAATTGTTGACTTGACGCTCTGCGAGTATACGAGGGACACCGTGGAAATCAAGGAGAAATTAACAATGACGAAGGCGTAGAGAGGAATGCCGAGTTTGTTAAATTTCTTTTGGTACTGGTCGAAGCACCTTGCTCGGATGAAATCCTTGTCGCTGCCGGTTTTCACATCGCAGCGGTAGTCGAATCTTGATTCGTTGGTCTCCATGTCTAAAAATATCGCACACACTATTCCATCGAGTAAAATCCAAAAGAAAACTGCTGCAAAACTGTACTTGTTAACAGTTTTGGGAGTAAACACTTCTTTGAAATTCATTTTGAATTCGTGTTTGATCGTTGTCGAGTTTGGTTCTGAGCTGGGTGTGGTTGGCGTCGTTATATAAGGCCAAGATTGACACAAAAGAATTTCATAACTCTTTCTAAATAAGGCAGTGGTTGTACTTCGCATTGGTCACTCACTGAAGATGTTCATTGACCCGCATTAACCTCACTCAGTGTGCTGAAAACAAAACTGCGCAGTTGCCATGGCGTCAATCATGAAATATCTGATCAGTGTGACCGTAAAAAAGAGTTTTCAAAACAAAATCAGTAGTGAGTCATTTTGAAACTTACAATAACGAATAAATTAGTTTTGACAAACCGTACTGTTCTTTTTATTAAAATGGACCCCTCCCCCTTGAATCCGATATTCTTTAATTGGAATCGCGTGATAAGACGGCCAGTTTGGTGCCAAAAACGATAGAAAATTTGCATAATAATAGAGTCAATTATTATTTCGCTATTGTTCTTTTCACCAACATGGCGGCCATGACGTCAGGTGAAATCACCCAAATCACCCAAAAGAGCTACAAGAAAAGACCTTATCTCCTATTCGTAACTCAAACAACAATTTTTTTCTTTCTTTTTTTGTCGTGATGTTTACTCTCAGGCCTTCATTGACCTGTGGTAACCTCCGCCTGCTGATAGTAGCCAGCCAGCCAAGGCATCAATTAAAGATATAATCAATGTGACAAAGAGAGTTTTCGAAAAAAGATATGTAGTGAGTCATTTTGGAAGTTAAAATAACTAATAAAATAGGCTTAACTAGTTTTTCTGTTTTCAGCAAAATGCAAGCTCCCTTCACTGCAACTCTTGTGTGTTGCAAATCACTTCAAAGGTCAAATTCTTAGAAAGAGCTAGAAAAGAAAATTATCTCATCGCCCACCTATTCTTACTGAAAACGTTTTTTTTTTCTTTTCTTTTCTTTTTCAGTTCAAAAACCGAACTGACTTAGTCATGATCATCGACTGTAGGCCGTTGACGCTTGTAGACTACTCATATCTTTGTTGTGATGTCGTTAAGCCGAGTTCAGTTATTTAGTCTACCGCGATCTCTTCACAGTTACTAATAGTTTCTCTTCGATTGACCTTGGCGGTTGCCACTGAAATGGTATATTTATTTATGAGACTGTAGGGCCATGACTATAAGTGATAGCCTTTTACAGGATATGCATATTTTACTGTTTTTGTCAGTAATTGTGATGGATTATCATCATGGAAGTTGAGAGGTTTATTGTCAGAGTGGTCTTTGGCCTCAGGCAGAACGCTATGATCACGCGATCAGCCCGATAAAATAATAAATCATAAATAAATATATGGGTTATTAACAAAGCGCATTCTGTCTATTGATCTCAAATAGCTTTCGTGCGATTTTGGGGGAAATGTTTGGTTGTCATATAGTTTTTTCTGAAATCAGATAAGCAATAGGAGTTTTACAGGTGCCCTCAGAATGAGAAAAACAATGCCGAAAGGAACTTACTATGCATTCGTTGCTTCATATTTAAGTAAGACTTTAATTAATATTTAGACATGCTTGTTTCTGTCAACTATTATCATATCGAAAAGTTGATTCCCACAATTGCAACTTGGGGCGAGTTGTTACAAAAAAATGATCAAATGTAATCATATTTACAATTAGTTAAAGATTTTGCCAGCTAATAATTCCATTTACTATATGTATGATTTTGGCATTCTCTAACGTAAGAGACGAGAATTAATAATGCTTAGTGATCACAGATGCTTCATATCTTATTATCTGCTCTAATTTGTTCCGTTCTCTTCTATGATACACACCAGTTCGCGCAGCAAAACAAAGGGTGACGAGGCCTCTTTACTGATCACAAAACAAAAACTATTTCATTAACGTGTTTGATGATCCTTTCCAGTCAGGTCAATCGATAATGTGCTGTTTTTACCAGATCAGAACAATCGAGAACTCATTCACAGCATTAGTCACTCTCGTCCAAAGTGTTGGTCTTCATCCTCAACCGTTCAAACTAAGGAGTTAGAGGTTTATTGTGCATCTTTTTGTCTTAATTTAAATTAATAAGCTCCGAGGAAACAAATTGACTTTTCCCACTTTGAAAAGACCGAACAAAAATTGAGTTAACCAAGAAGACTAGGCTTTGTCCACTGAGCTGCAGTTGAAAGATCAATACTTAAATTCGTGCACAGAAACATTAAAAAATGATTTTAAAAAATTGAAAACATAACCTGGCAGAAAATTCACAATCCTAAAAATTGCGAGAGTGAAGTCGGTCGAGATTTCAGTTCTAGCAATACGCATGATTTCAGTTCTAACAATACGATCGTTGTCGAGTTTGGTTCTGAGCTGGGTGTGGTTGGCGTCGTTAATAAGGCCAAGATTGACATAAAAGGATTTTATAACTCTAAGTTATAAATAAGGCGGTGGCTACACTTGTCACTCATCGGAAGATGTTCGTTGACTCGCACACTCTGCGTCCAGAAAACAAAACGACGCTGTTGCCATGGCATTAATCATACAATATCTGATCAGTGCGACCGTAAAAAAGAGTTTTCGAAACAAAATCAGTTAGTGAGTCATTTTGAAACTTAAAATAACTAATAAATTAGTTTTGACTAACTGTACTGTTTTTCATTGAAATGGACCCACTCCCCCACCCCCCCCCCCCCCCCCTTGAGTCCGATATTCTTTAATTGGACTCACGTGATAAGACGGCCAGGTTGGTGCCAAAACAATATAGAACGAGATGCTTCTGTGAAGCATACACTGGGTTGCCTGTGGTACGTGCTACAGAAAATCAGAAGGCACTGAATTGTGTGGTATTGAAATACAGCATTCCAGTCTCTGAAGAATAACAAATAAAAGAGAAGCGAGAAACATTGGCTTCTGGGCTGACATGTTGATAATTTTCAAGTTCCCTCACAACTTCTTTTTACCACAAGTGTGCCCTCTGAGCATCTGACAGCTTTCTAATACTAAACTTCACTGAAGTTAAGCCCTGCCGGGCGGGGTTAGTGTTTGGATGGGAGACCAAAACAAGGTACCCCTCTTAAAACAGAAGCATCGGAACGAAAATACTATTAACTCTAACAAATGCGAACTCAGCAAGGTACAGATCTTGTTAGCTTGCTTTATGCAAAACAAATATTGATGAAAAAGCAAATAACTATTGATACACAGTTTTCAGAAAGAGCAGAAGAAAGTTTCCCGAACGGTCGATCCAGAATAAAATATTTACGACATCAAAACAACATTAATTTTGAACCGTGAATATAGAATATAAAAAGTTACGATCAGCGACAGACATTTTGGGAGATTTTTGCTACGTTCAAGTAAATTGCAAAATCGAAAGTGACATGGCCGGAATTCAGCGGGCGCCGTGATTAAGTTTACTCGCCAAACAGTGAAGCATCTGTGTCAAATGATGGCAAGATACCGGATTTTTGGAAGTTTCTTTTTCTGTCAAGTGTTATAAAGTTTGACAATGAAATGAGCGAAGTCAAAACAAAGATCACAATCGCCCAACTCTTATTTATGCAAAGTCAAAATTTACTCTGCAAGACGCGTACGACGTTATTTATCACCTGGTAATTCCATCATTTTGGAAATAGCAGCTACTTTATTATTCATCTGCGTCACAAGTTTTCACTGATTTTGGGGCTCATTTTGTTGAAACTCAAGCACGCTTCCAACAGGCCTGTGAACCCTTCCTGCTTACAAAGCAATACTAAAAAACTTCTCCCATATCACATTTCAACCTTAAGCTCGAAAATTCAATACACAACATAATGTTATAATTCACAAAGGCAGAAAATACCACAGAATCCTTTTCCCGCGAAAATTTTATTGAAACAAACAACATATTTGCTCTTAGAGGCGAAAACCTCTTCCTATTTCATTGCGTACGTGAAGACAAGAAACTCAATTGTGTCAAATTACCATGTAATTCAGGTAAATACTGCTCACTTTGATTTCGTCTCGACGGGCGATAGATTGTTGTCGAAGTCCAGTACTCGTCGCTTTTGAGATTCATGCCTAGTTTATCCAACTGACTTTCCATTATTGAGCTCCATAAGGGTATATCTTGTTTAAGGATCCACTAAAACGCCATTCGCGTTGCATGACTTTCGACGCCATTGCAGGCTAAGTTAATGATTCTACTGTGTCCACCAGAGAAATCTACGCAGTTCCACTACCCTCTCGATCCTAAGAAAATACGCGCAGAAGGCTCTATACACAAAGACACCACTTACCAGGGGAGTGACAGGCAAGACTTTTACCGACACGGAAAAAAAAAAAAAATTAAAAAAAAGAAAAAAAAGAAAACAAACAAACTAAACGAAGACCTCGACTGGGTTTGCCTTATAAGGCAACCCAGTAAAAATGTAGCTCAAGGTTTGCATAATAATAGAGTCAACATGGCGGCCATGACATCATGTGCAATCACCCAAAGATCCAGTTCTTAGAAAGAGCTAGAAAAGACCTCTCCTATTCTTACAGAAAGAACATTTTTTTCTTTTAATTCTGGCTTAAAGGGCACGTAATCGACAGAATGACTAAAAGGCATATTTCTTAGGCACTTGTGGATCACTCTTGATACCTTTTTTTGTCGTGATGTTTAGTTCTAATTATTGACCTGTGGTAACCTCCGCTCTGCTGAAAGCAAATTTAAACTAGTAGGCAGCCAAGACATCAATTAAAGATCTAATCAGTGTGACAAAGAGAGTTTTCGAAACAAGATGTGTAGTGAGTCATTTTGGATTTTTTAAAATAACTAATAAAATAGTCTTAACTAGTTTTTCTGTTTTCAGCAAAATGCAAGCTCCTTTCACTACAACTCTTGTGTGTTGCAAATCACTTCAAAGGTCAAATTCTTAGAAAGAGCTAGAAAAACAAAATTATCTCATTGCCGACCTATTCTTACTGAAAACGTTTTTTTTTCTTTTTTCCTGTTTAAAAACCCAATTGAGTTATTCATGATCATCGACTGCATGCCGTTGACGCATGTAGACTACTCTTGATATCTTTGTCGCCGAGTTCAGTTATTAGTCTACCGCGATTTCTTCACAGTCTTTTTACCCTAAGGCCGAATACCAAAACATGTTGTTATCTCTGTGTGAAGAATTCAGCAAATTAAGTAAAAACAAATTAACTTGCAATAACTAAAGTGGTCTGATCTTCGGTCTATAAAGGTGAAGATTTTCGAATTACGTTCATAGACAGTGTTGTCCTTAGTTCTAATGGACACCTGAGCAAGTTCACTTATGTTGCTGTAATTAATGGGCAGCAGTTACCACCAAGAATACAAGATTTTGAAATGGTTCAGACAAATTAAAGTTGGTTTATAAAAGATGGCTTTACAAATGCATTTGAGATTATTTAGACTCTTAAAAAGAGCTCCAAATCACTGCCAGAATTTAATCTTGCTTTCATGAAGTTAAGGGGGCCAAAGCTTGAAACGTGAAAAAAAAATCAGTGCCTACTAATTCAAAGGCATTT
>OX421451.1:39920515-39938015 GCA_949126865.1 Montipora capitata
TCGAATGCCTGCTAGTCACCTGATAGCGGTGAAATTTTCATGATTAGGAATGAAGTTCAGATCAAATAACATCTGGACCAGTCAGCTCACTAGTTTTATTTGGGAAAGGCAGAATTTGGTCAAAGGCAGAGAGACGTGAACTGTTGAGCTCATTTGCACAGAAAATCACAATTTCGAAGACAGCAATGACAATACCGGCGAAAGGAGTGGGAAGAAGAACAGTGAACAAATTTGGCCTTTTCAAGAAATGCGTTCAATCATTTTAGTCGCATACGAAGTTTGGCCGATTTCCCTTGTAAGGGCTTGCACTGAACATCTCGACTGTTTTGAAAAAATTAGAGCCAGGGAATCAAAGATGAACCATTCTGCCGCGGGACTGAGAGAAAATGATACTGATTAAAGTGCTCATTACCCCAAAATATTTTTTTTGCTAAAATGAATCTTTGCACCTGTTCGAAACGCATTGCGATCATTTTTTTCAAATCCTGCCATTTTCTAGGCTTCGAAAGTTGCGAAAATCCAAGCATCTTTTGTTCACGACCGAGTCAGAAGGGGAGTGGGTCTATTCTTAATTTGACGTCACAAACGGATTTACATTGCATTAAGTAAAATACATGCAAAGTAGATTGTGACGTCAAACCAGGAATAGACCCACTCTCCTTCTGACTCAGTCGAGAACAAAAGATGCTCGGATTTTCGCAACTTTCGAAGCCTAGAAAATGGCAGGATTTGTTAGAAAAAGGAAAAAATGGCCGCAATGCGTTTCGAATAGGTGCAAAGATTCGTTTTAGCGAAAAAAATATTTTGGGGTCATGGGCACTTTAAAATTGTCTTGGCGCTAAAAGGTTGAATCTTGTTGCAAGAATTATCGATTCTAAAGGGGCAAGTTGTTGCAGCGGCCTCAGTGAAAAAAAGAAACGTTCAAATGATTGCGCGAAAATTAAAATATCTCTTACTTTTATGAACTTGTTGTTTCAAGCAAGGTTAACAGCACAAATGAAAACAAGATTGAATACAGTTGCAGCCGCAGGGCACGTTCAGTTGCTCTTTATGTCCTGACTCCCCTCCACACACCATCCGTCACCGGGCCAGTGCCTTCCAATGCAGCCATCCGTGCGGTCTTCATTATCCTCGACCCATGCGGGTGTCACTTGCAGCTGCTTGGATCCCAATTATTGCGAATATTCTTCAAATTTATGGCTGTTGAAGCCCGTTATCCGATTTTTATCTCTCTTTGGCACACCATATATGTCGATTACCCTTCTCAATAACGAGATTGTTGCCTTTTTTCTATGGTAGACCGTACCAATTCGACCACTGGGTATATGGAGTATTATACGTAGAATACCAGGGCGAGGTCTCCGCTTGCCATGGGCCCGCCAAAGTATTCAAAATCTACTCTGACCTTATCCCACGGTCCTTGTAGCACAGTCATCATCAGTGGCTCGCTATGTGTTTGCGGCGTGTTAGATTGGCAGGCGATACAAGTGGACACAAGCTTGTCACATTGAGAGTCCATTCCCGGAAACCGGGTAATTTGTATTTCGGTCGCCATATTGGACGGGTGGAAGTCGCAAGTTCTCAACGCGGCTAATAGGCGATTTTGCATGATGGTGTCGTTTACTACGAAGACCAGACTGCTTTAAGTTGCTTTTATTATCAGGCAAATTAAAAAAATTGTTTTTTTTTTGTTCCTACTTCGTAGTGAAACGACGCCATCATGCAAATCGCCTATTAACACCGTTTTTGGTGGTCTGTTGTCCGTCGTTCCCACGAGGTTCACCTCTTGAAGCGTACACGAGGACTCTCCGTCACTGCTGTCAGAGGATGTGGCAGGTTTTGGCTCGTCTCCTTGTGCTAAATCCCTTGTGGCTTTAATTTATTGCCTGTTTTTGCAACACTTTGCAAAATGGTTTCTTCTTTCACATCGCGTGCACTACTTTCAGAACGAGCTGGGCATTTTCTTTGTCCGCCTTGATGCGGCCAATATTTCCCGCAATTACACAACTTTCTTGTCACTCTCTTGGATCATGGCCATTCTCAATAGGGACCTTTAGATTCTGCGACGAGGGCGAGAACGAGTACGAGTTTTGACTGCCCGTTTTTAGCGAAAATACTAAGGAAATTTATAACCCGTACGCTTAATCTTATTCTTTGTTAGCAGTATAGGTTGCTCAGTTATTCTTATTGCTGGTAACTGAGCCTTTTTGCTCATCAAGAAAAGTGTGTTGTTGACTTGTTTTGATTCGACGACATTTTTGCAAAACCTCGTACTAAAATGACGACGGCATCAAGTTTTTCCCGCCTAAATGACCACGGCCGGTTTGCGCGCGCTCACTGTTGCCTTATGAGAAAATCTCGTACGCGTAGTCGTTGTCGTACTAGAATCTAAAGCTCTCTAATATCTCAGTGGCACCCAACGATAATGTTCGGTGAAATATGTGTTCGGGAGAGTCAAACTGTTCTAAAAATTTCGGTTGTACGTTTCCCGAACAGCTATAGATTTCTTTACTAAAACATCACCTAAAAGATTCGCAACGAGAGTAAAGTAGTTCCTTAGAAGGGATATTTTTGCAGTTTTTGGCACTTAAAAAGAGGTCACCTAGTAGCAGTTTCGGATTAAGAAATGGTTCGCTGAGACGTTTTTAAGGTGGCTCAATGCAGTTTCCAGCAGTTTCCAAGACGTAGATTTTTGATGGGTCATAATTACTACTCTTTATCAATTGATAATACAATTATGGTATCAAAATACTGCCCAATCACTAGCAAACACGTTGGTATTATCTTTGTGACACAATAGGTTACCATAGCAATACTAAACACCCTTAATTTCAGCTTTAAGCGCTTATATTTCAAAAACGGCAAAGTGAAATTTTTTCTTATTACAGAATTTTGATTAGCAGGATAAGATGTAACTTTTGGGAAAATTAAAAAAAATTCTGTACATGGGGTTCAGAGCCGTCTTAATATTTCGAAAATTTTAGGTGGCTCTGAACCCCATAAACAGAATTTTTTTAAACTTTGCCAAAAGTTACATCTTATCCTGCTAATCAAAATTCTGTAATAAGAAAAAATTTCACTTTGCCGTTTTTGAAATATAAGCGCTTAAAGCTGAAATTAAGGGTGTTTTTAGCAGGTCATAGTATTGCTATGGTAACCTATTGTGTCACAAAAATAATACCAACGTGTTCGCTAGTGATTGGGCAGTATTTTGATACCATAATTGTATTATCAATTGATAAAGAGTAGTAATTATGACCCATCAAAAATCTACGTCTTGGAAAGTGCTGGAAACTGCATTGAGCCACCTTAAAAGGTAACGTCTAGCTAGCAATTTCTGAAATGAAGATATCATTTCCTAATATTTTCGGACACTTCACTTTTCAGCTAAGATATCCGAACAGATCAAATTCCTCTAGGTGATAAAAACATCTCTTTAGACAGTCTATCTTTAAACATTACAAGGAGCCTAGAAAAGTCTCCCAAAGACTTTTGGCCTAATTTGCCAGCTCGTTGAGTGCCTTTGATCTAATGAGCCTGCCGGAAAATTACAGTGTTCGCCTTCTGCCCTCAACTTGGAGATGAGCGAATCCCAGGTTTCGTCCTTGCACGGTTTCGTATAACGAAATTTGTGGATATTGAACAGCCAGTTTTGTGATTCCTTAAGCTTGTACTTGTTCCGTAGCGCGTTTATAGCTCCAACGAGCCAAATCCGTTTCCCGTTATCAGTTAATCTGGCTGAATATGTCGAGCCGATCTTCTCCTATCGAATCTAGGAGTAAAGATCGGCGTCTATGATGTTGTAGGCTTTCAAATGGTTCAGTGCCCTTGAATCGCATGGCATATTTCACGAAGGGCGCGTACACAGTTTCAGAGTCTTTGCGAACATCGAATTCTGAAATTGTTTGTATCCAATGTTGACCGCCATTCCATTTGTCTCCTCGTCGCCAATATTTAATGTCCGGTTGATATAGTACATAATTCACACTTGCTTCTCACTACAATAAAAACTGGAGTATAAGAACTTAAAATTTGAGAACCTCTCAGGCGAAAATCTTCATTTTAAGCCCCCTTTTGATAAAAATGTATTTAGCCTAAAATTTTCGATAGGTTCTTCTTTTACAAAAATGAAGGCACAGATGAAAATACAAAAAAACACTTAGTCAAGGTTTTAGTAAGTAAGATTCAAAAAATGAACAGAAATGCACGCTAGTACTTTGGAAAGATAAATTTACCGTATGGTTATCATCTAAACTGTCTTCTACGTAATTATTTAGCGTCCATCGTCTACCACGCTCTTGCCTATTATATACTCTACTACAGAACAGTACATGACGATACCTAATGTGCATAATATTCCCGCCACGCAGCGCGTCTTGCATGAAGTCACGCCATTACACTGTGTATTATACATCTCTGTAAATTAGCAGCAATTGAACCTGCATTAGTACCAAAGGATGTAAAGTGCAGGTTCCAGGTCATTGTTTTACCATAACTGGAACAACCCATACCTTTACAAAAATGCTAACATTGGGCGTAAACGTTATCACGAGCATGGTGTTTAGGCCTAATGTTAGCATTACTAGAGGTTTGAGTTGTTTCAGCTACGGTGAAATAATGACTTACACCCTCCACATATCTGGACAGCAGCCGTTATCTGTGGATCATACATGGCGGGCTGTATATTGTTTCCCACATCTGCTGACCATAACATCAACCACCCGATCTCCCCGATCTCGCGAAAGGGCATCACCCGACAAAAAGAGTCCCAAAGTACCGGGTATCACCCGACCGTAGTATACTAAAGTAAATTACTATAGTACGTCCAACAGTACGTACGTAAGCGAAAAAAGCTCGGGCTTGAGTTGGGGATACTGCTCGAACATATTTGTGCTTGTTTTCAGCTATTTAGATTAACCCAGGTTTTTACCATATTTTCGTGATTGTTAGACACACTTTGTGAGGACTGTTTTACGGAAAAATAAGCTGAGGTAGATTATTCGTTACTCTTTCCTTCAATAAATGCATTGGGTCGGTAAGTGCTTTCCCTTCGTGTTTTCCTTCCTGATTTTCTTGCCTTATTGTCTTACATGGAGGAAAAATATGACCGTAATTCATCTTGCATCAAACTGTTGAATTCCATCATTTAATTTTTTGTCAGTTAGTAGAGGAGTCGCTTGCAACACCACCTTAGTGTATAGTAAGTAAGTAATTTTATTTAACCACATATCGCATATGAGCGATAGCTCGTTTAATTGTATCGATTTTAATTGATCAGAGTACAGTACTCTCACTTTACAAACCCTATTGCGTAAAGAAGCTTGAAGAATTCAGGACTTCAACGGGATTTGAACCCGTGACCTCGCGCTACCGGTGCGACACAATGCCCGCAAAGATTATACTATAGTACAATAGGCCATTTTACAGTTGTTTGCTCAGCGACCAAGCCTATGAATGGCTGCGAGGCTGCCGGTGACCTTGCATTGATACAGACCTCACTGCTTTTATCATGTAAATTGTGTTGTTGTAACGCTAATTAGTCCACGTTAACATTACAAAAGCATGAAGGTTTGTATCAAAACAGGGTCACCGGCAGCCTCGCTTCCATTGTTAGGCCTGGTAACTTAGCCACAACTGTAAAATGGTCTATTATGACATTGAGAAATTTACTTCACAGGTCGTTTAAAACGTCATAAGCCATTGAAATAAGCTTACAACTGCTTTAACTACGGTTAAAGACTTGGTGAGAAGTCAAATCTTTGAAATTAGGCCATTTTGAAAACTGATTTTCACGCTAGATTTACGGCGGGCATAAAAATACCCGCAAAGAGTAGACTATAGT
Organism: Montipora capitata; assembly: GCA_949126865.1. NCBI lineage: Eukaryota > Metazoa > Cnidaria > Anthozoa > Scleractinia > Acroporidae > Montipora > Montipora capitata. The sequence continues at coordinate 39,926,358 of OX421451.1, forward strand.
ACATTTATGACACTGAGAAATTCTCTTCACAGAGCAGTTTAAAACGTAATAAGCGATTGAATTATGCTCAAAACTGCGTTGTCCACCGTTTTTAAAGGCTTGGTGAGAAGTTAAATATCTGAAATTAGGCCATATACTGAGTTAAGTACAAGTTATCACATTGTGAAGTTCACTTCACGGAGCCGTTACAGTCTTTAAAGCGTGAAGGGATTGGAATTTGCATTAAATTGATTTAAGTATGATTGTTTGCGCTTTTTAGGCTTAAATGTCGTTTGAATTTTCGTTTTTTGCTTGGAAATTTTACGATTCGCTTCGGTTAGGTTCGTATTGAATTGTGGGGAACATACTATATAGTATACTTTCGACGGGTGATACCCGCGTACTACGGTGCATTTTCAGCGGCTGTCACCCACAGGAGTCGCGAGAATCGGGTGCCTTTTTACTGGGTTGCCTATGGGCAAACCCAGTCGAGGTCTGCGTTTAGTTTGTTTGTTTTCTTTTTTTTTTTTTTTCCGTGTCGGTAAAAGTCTTGCCTGTCACTCCTCTGGTAAGTGGTGTCTTTGTGTATAGAGCCTTCTGGGCGTATTTTCTTAGGATCGAGAGGGTATTGGAACTGCGTAGATTTCTCTGGTGGACACAGTAGAATCATTAACTTAGCCTGCAATGGCGTCGAAAGTCATTCAACGCGAATGGCGTTTTAGTGGATCCTTAAACAAAATATACCCTTATGGAGCTCAATAATGGAAAGTCAGTTGGATAAACTAGGCATGAATCTCAAAAGCGACGAGTACTGGACTTCGACAACAATCTATCGCCCGTCGAGACGAAATCAAAGTGAGCAGTATTTACCTGAAGTACATGGTAATTTGACACAATTGAGTTTCTTGTCTTCACGCACGCAATGAAATAGGAAGAGGTTTTCGCCTCTAAGAGCAAATATGTTGTTTGTTTCAATAAAATTTTCGCTGGAAAAGGATTCTGTGGTATTTTCTGCCTTTGTGAATTATAATATCATGTTGTGTATTGAATTTTCGAGCTTAAGGTTGAAATGTGATATAGGAGAAGTTTTTTAGTATTGCTCTGTAAGCAGGAAGGGTTCACAGGCCTGTTGGAAACGTGCTTGAGTTTCAACAAAATGAGCCCCAAAATCAGTGAAAACTTGTGACGCAGATGAATAATAAAGTAGCTGCTATTTCCAAAATGATGGAATTACCTGGTGATAAATAACGTCGTACGCGTCTTGGAGAGTAAATTTTGACTTTGCATAAATAAGAGTTGGGCGATTGTGATCTTTGTTTTGACTTCGCTCATTTCATTGTCAAACTTTATAACACTTGACAGAAAAAGAAACTTACAAAAACCCGGTATCTCGCCACCATTTGACACAGATGCTTCACTGTTTGGCGAGTAAACATGCCGCGGTAACTTAATCACGGCGACCGCTGAATTCCGGCCATGTCACTTTCGATTTTGCAATTTACTTGAACGTAGCAAAAATCTCCCAAAATGTTTGATCGTAACTTTTTATATTCTATATTCAAGGTTCAAAATTAATGTTGTTTTCATGTCGTAAATATTTTATTCTCGATCGACCGTCCGGGAAACTTCCTTCTGCTCTTTCTGAAAACTGTGTATCAATAGTTATTTGCTTTTTCATCAGTATTTGTTTTGCATAAAGCAAGCTAACAGCATCTGTACCTTGCTGAGTTCGCATTTGTTAGCGTTAATAGTATTTTCGGTCAGATGTTTCTGTTTTTTATGAGGGGTTTATTGTTTTGGTCTCCCATCCTAACACTATCCTCGCGAAACAGGGCTTGACTTCAGTGAAGTTTAGTATTACAAACCTGTCAGATGCTCAGAGGGCACACTTGTGGTGAAAAGAAGTTGTGAGGGAACTTGAAAATTATCAACATGACAGCCCAGAAGCCAATGTTTCTCGCTTCTCTTTTATTTGTTATTCTTCAGAGACTGGAATGCTGTATTTCAATACCACACAATTCAGTGCCTTCTGATTTTCTGTAGCACGTACCACAGGCAACCCAGTGTATGCTTCACAGAAGCATCTCGTTCTTTATAGTCTGCGAACCTTAAATCAGCCGAGTTGCCAGAACGAAAGCTGTTCATCGAGTTGAGGATCGTGAATCTCAACAGCGCCGCTTTGAAGCTGTTGGAAGGGAAGAGAGAAAGAACTTAAGACGAACACAGACAACAAGGAGAATATTAACGTTTGAAGCACAGGGACTACAAGCAACAAGTGCCGATACAGGTTATATCGGCTTCACTAACCGTCATCTCCGAGGGCTCTCCGAGAGCCTCACTCTCATGAGGCTGAAGGCATGGGTTATAAATGATAGATGACGATTTTTAGAAGTGGTGAAGGACCCTGAGGGAACTGTCGGCGGTGGCCTATTTCCGCGCCAAAATAATCCTAAAAGAATAATAATTCTGTGTATTCCAGATAAATCGTGGTAACCGAATTTCCTGTTGAGAGCAGAGTAAAAAGAATGCCATCGCGTTTATTCTTAAAATGGAATTAGTTCCGAAAGATGTGGTAAACTACTAATCCTCTCAACTGTTCTCGACACATTTTCTTTGCCACGAATACAAATGCGAATACGGAGAATACGCTTGCGAATGGGGAAAATTTATTTCAAATGATCATTCCCTTCATTCTAATGACCTGTATGTTTGAGGTGACATTGTATGGAGAAACTAGGTGTTGTTTTATCAAAGAGACTAAGTGGTAATAAATGTATACTGAATAGTTCCAGAAGAAAGTGCCAAGAGGTAGTACAAACTTCCCAAGTGACTAATTTTATTCATTTTTATTTTTAGCTTTGTCCACTTTGCTCTCTCTTGGGGCAGCATATGCTAAGCCACTTTGAATCACTTCTAGTCAGGAAATTAATAATAAAATGACATTAAATGTGGGCTCCTGATAAATTTTATCAGGAGGACTGGGGTCGATTTAACGGAATTTTATCAGAAGGACTGGGGTCTATGTAACGGAATTTTCACAGATCAAGCTTGGTTTGCACGGGTGACTATTCTAAACCCCATGGGGAATAATTTTTCATGCAAGACTTGTGATTCGCTGGAAAAGACAAGTTTCCCGGAAAAATCATTCTTAAAATAACTCGGTCTGCAAAAAAAGCCGTTCCACAAATACAATGAAGTTGTACGCTCCTAGTCATAGGCTCCTTCGCATGCATTATAAATGATCACTTCAAAAAAAATGTGACGTTCACCTTACGACCTGGTTTGGCGGACATTTTATAACGTCTTTCATACAAAGCTTGCATTCGCTATTTTGCTGTTTTGGACACATCTGAGAAAGGAATGAGTTACAGGCCATCTCTTTAAGGAATTTATTTTGTGGTTTTGTGCAACTTGTGGGTTGGGTTGAGTTGCGGGTTTCAACATCCCACACAAGTGGGATAAGCAAGACTTCCCATAAGTCAAGCTGGACAATACCTATGACAAGTTGATCTTACACAAGAAAACTACGGGCATTTAACCATTTCCATTTGTGAAGCAAGGGAGAATGTGCGAGTTCCCCAAATTGCCAAAACAAACATCTACAAAAACTCCTTTCTCAGTGCTCAGCAGACTTAACCAAGATTTAGATAGGATAGACAGGAGAAGAAAATTAAGACATACTTGTTAAAAGAAAAACCAGTGAGACCAGCCGTGTACAAAGACTTCCAACAGGGCAACCATGGAACAAAACCTGAAAGAGATAATAGCAATTTTAGTGCACGTCTAACTGGTCTATGGCTAAACTAAAATTTAACGAAAACACACATTTATCTTATACCTCTTAAGATTGATATTTTATGTTAAATTAAGGTCCTTATTTTACAGTGAACTAAAGTTACTGATAAACTTGTGGCCCTCGATGCGCACCTTGTATCCCCCTTCCTCCGTCAATGCTCAGAAGGCTGCACTACACGACTGAGCTACGCCTGCCTCTCTACTTGAGACAGTACTTTTTTAAAATTGTTATATCTGGCCTTTCATCAAGGTAAATCATATTAGTAAGCAGGATACTGAGTGGTGAAAAAGCAGGCATGGAGGGGGAGGGGGGCACCTGTCTGAAAGGAGCAGAGACATTTTTGTAGTAGCTGGGTGTATTCTTGCCCCACTTGCCCTTAATGACAGCCCTGTAAATTCTTCATGATGAAAGAGAAATCTTAATTTGCAGGGGTTTAATTTAAATGTTGAAGGCTGTTTATCCGCCAAAAGTAAAACCCTGGTTCAGAAAACAATCCAATATTTGAATAAAAAAACGAAATTAAATGTAATTTTTGTTTAACCCCGGTAGGCCTTGGTTGAACGTCTAAGCTGAACTTGTAAATAGCCAACTGGGTTACCTCCAGCCAGTTGGGATAATTAACAGATCTTAATTGTTCTATTCTGCCGCTTTGTTGATTGTCTTTCAGCAGGTTTAAAACACAGGTCACCTTCCACAGGTCACTTGTTACAGGTCATTGTTTAACTATATTAAAGCAAACCAAAACCTTTAAATTGGCTAACCTTAGGACTAAACAGCGTTTTTAGGCCTAGCGAGGCCCAAGTTTAGCATTAGTAAAGGTTTTGCAACGGGTAACCTATGAAAAGTCGATTGTGCTTCATTGGCCTTACAGGGAAGAGAACAATGTGGACACCAGGAGCAATATGTACAATGATCAACCATGTTTGCGCATTAGTGACCACCACAACCACCATGACCTTTATGACCACTGGGAATAACATGTCTACCATGACTGCTTTATACCATAACCGGCATTAACATCGAGAGCTCTGACCATGGGCACTATGCACAATGATCACCACCACCATGACCACTGGAAACAATGTGGCCATCATGACCATTGCACATGAACATCTATACCACCTTAGGCACTATGCATGATTATCAACCAAACCACCATGACTATGCAACCGACCACCACAAGTCATGCAGTTACTCATCCTGTGTCTAAATTTTGAAACTGTAAATACACTCTAGTACATAACAAAATAATGAATTATAACAGTTACTGTGACTGTGTGATGTTGATGTGATGACCCTTCAAACCATTCGACCACTCAAAAACTACCTAACCCAAGCATGGGCACAAGCTTAAAGGCAAGCACAAGAGAATTTTGTGTCAAGTGAAAACGAACCAATCTCAAGCACAAGACCCAGGGACAAGGAAGCAGTCATCAGTTCATTAAGCAAGTGAGTGGCATAGATCTACAACTTAACCTGGTATTTCAACTCCTTAATGAGATTTTTGTCAAAAATAGGCCTTCAAATTGGTGTTAAAAGAAAAGTTAGGATTGTGAGAGAAGAAACGACATCGTATATTGTATGGATTTTATTTCTTTTGATAGCTAATGTTAGTTCCTGAGTCGTATCGCTAGTTACTTAATAGACCAATTTCGATAGATCAAAATTCAGTGACTGTCCTAAGAAAAAAGGCATCATCTGAAGGCTTAGGGAAATAAAGTCATACAAATAATAACATTTATTCCCCAAAGCCTCGAGATGATGCCTTGAGTTTAGGAGCGAATTTTATTATATCAAAATTGGTCTATTAGCATTAAAAGCTTATTCACAGGGTGCCCATGCTGAGTTATGAAGGCCAGACTGAAAACTTGTGTTTTTACCCCCACCCCCCCCCCCCCCCCCTCGTCCCCCAACTGAAACCTGTTTTCACATCATCAACTTGGCTCAGGGTATACAATCTATTGTTTTTTAAGCCAGCATAGAAATTGCATAAATAAAGTCTTATAAGGTAAAAATGGAAGTAATGTGTTACATTTCATTAAAGAAATATGCCCGATTTGCCAGCAGGCTAACATTTGCATTGCAGAATTGGCCTCAATGGGTATTTCATTCACTTTTGAAATTCAACCAATCAATCAGGTATCTAACATGTCCTTAGTTCTTAGTTCTTCTTGCTGTAGGAAAACTACTGGTTCAGTAGTTCCTTGTTGCTTTAAAAACAAGTACCGGTAGTTTGTTGTTTCTTTGAGGAGTAGTAGTTTTTAAAGACCTCTTTGGCAAGAGTTCTCCATATTTGCCATTCTCGCCGAAATCGCCAGATTCGCCTACATGACTGGCCACCACGTATTGAACTAATTTACATACAGTTGGTGATTTGACAAGAATTCGCCAAAATTGCCATATTCGCTGAAATCGCTATATTCGCCAGATTCGCCAACATGGCTGGCTAACATGTATGGAACTGATTTACATACATTTAGCAATTTTGACAAGAATTTGCCAAAATCGCCATATTCACCGAAATCGGCACATTCGCTAGATTTGCCAAGATGGCTGGCCACCATGTATGAAACTAATTTACAAACATTTGACAATTTGTCAAAATTTCGCCACCATCACCATATTTGCCAAAATTGTCAAAATTGTCAAATTGTCGGCGATACTTTGTTATTTTGACAATTTTGTTATTGTGTGCATTTCTGGACATATGTGTCTGAGGAGAGAATGACCCCAAGTCTAGGGATTTGGCATAAGTAGTTACCTAAGCATCAGTGTAAGTATAATCGACAGAGATAAACAGAACAACAAGAGAACCCACATTATAGTTCACCTGCAAATACTTTACACTAAAATCTCTGATGTCAGGACAATCTTATGTAGATAAGTTAAATTGTTCTTCTTTTCTCGGCTATTAACTGATCGATGACTTATCTACACTGACGCCGAAGTGGCTACTTATGCCAAATTGCTAGACTCGGACTAATGAGTTGGGAATCCACCGGTCAAAAGTTTCTTTAAACTTTTGTTCCAGGATGTACCATACGCTTTTGTGTGAAAGTGAAGACAAGCGAGCCAGAGATGCGTTCGTCGAAGATGAGGATACCTTTGAGATATTTGATCCTCGAAATCCCATCAACAAAAGGCGAAGGGAAGCAAGCAAAAAGTCCATGCGAGAGAAACGAAGATAACACGAATCACAATCTGTGAAGACTCCAGTGTAAGTACATGTACAGCGGCCGAGGGAACGGGCGTGGTATTCGGCAAATACTCGAATATATCCCGACGAGTACCCGAACATACCGGACGCGAGCTACAATTTATAACGTTATAAAACGTCGTCCTTTTGATGCGGACATTTTACGTTACTTGCACGGTAACTTCAAGAATTCATCGGAGCACGGATTTCACCGAAGAACGCCGGCCTGTTTTTCCGTTTATGATCGTGTATCTTTCTTGTGTATGAACGATATGATTTGTCATGAAATGGTCCAAATATTTTTGTTTCTCGACGCTTTGAGTCAAACGGATATGAACAAAAGAAAGGAAGCTCTTGTTAATGCTTGAGATTTGGCGAGAAATCTTTGACGTACGAATATTTCTAGCTTTCTGTAAAACTGGCGGCAACTGTCTTTCAGCAACTTTATATCTGAGACTTTTTTCCATTAAAAGGGAATTTTGTGGAAGATGGCTTAAGTAGCTCGTTTCTTTTGTTTTTTTCTGAACGATGCGAAGAAAAGAGCTCGTAACTCGTTGATGTAACAATCAAGAATCATGTTCAGTTGCGCCTAAGAACATCAAGAATTATTTGTCTTCAGAACCAGCACTGATTGGTTTTATTCAGTGGAAGATCGTTTGGCTTATACTTTTTTTGTCGCCCATTGCCTTACATAGCTTTACAGGATCTTTTTTCTTTAACCCCATTTACACGACAGGAAAAAACGGCAAGGCGAGGATGAAAATTGGCAAGGGTAGCTAACATTTTGGTAAGGCAAGGATTGTTTACACATACATCTTTTTATCCTCGCTAAGGTTGTTTTGGGCAAGGCTATTTTGCTCCAGGCAAGGCTTTAGGCAAGGCTTAACATTCTAACAGAGCATGCGCACTTTGCAAATTAAACATGGCGTCGAGCTTGTTGATGTTCGTAAACTCCTTGCTAAGGAAAAAAACGAGGCTGAAGAGAAACGACGACAACGTGAGATAAAGAAACAGAAAAGTGAGGAACTGAAGAGGAAAGAGAGTTTAATGAGATACCGTGGCTGCCGTAGGAAAAAAATGTTTCTTTTCATGCTCGCGATGTCAACACTAATTAACCCTCCAAGGGAACGAAACATCTGGATGAATCCTAAGTCAGATGACTGGTTTAGAATGGCTGACAGTACCTTTACTCAAGAGCAGTGGTATGAGAATTTTCGTGTCACAAAAAATACGTTTACGTTTATTCTTGGTGAAATCGAACATGAAATAGCAAGACATGACACTCCAATGCGAAAAGCCGTTCCAGCGAGGAAGAAGTTAGCAATGATACTCTACTACCTCGCCTCTACGTCCGAGTACCGAACGATTGCAAACCTCTTTGGAGTATCATCAAAGATGTGTCCTGTGCCATTATTAAAAGTCTGCAGGGAAGATTAATTTACATTCCAAAGAATGACGAGCTGAAATCTATCCTTGAGACTTACAGAGAAAAATGGGGTTTCCCAATGTGTGCTGGGGCTATTGATGGGACACATATCCCTACTATTGCACCAAAGGAGGACCACACCGACTATGTAAACAGAACTGAAAGGTTACCACAGTGTTGTCATGCAGGCTGTGGTAGACTGTAACTACCTTTTTAGGGATGTTGTCATTGGATGGCCAGGTAGTGTTCACGACGCTCGCATCTTGTCGAATTCTAGTGTCTATGAGAAAGGGAACAACAAAACATTGTTCCCAGATATTAGAGAAAGGATTGGGGATCAAGATGTTCCGATTGTCATACTCGGTGACCCTGCTTATCCATTGCTGCCTTGGCTTTTGAAGGCATATCCTGAAAACCCGAACACTCCCCAGAGCCAAAGGGTGTTTAATTACAGATTGAGCAGAGCGCGCATGACAGTCGAAAACACTTTCGGGCGATGGAAGGGTCGATTCCGCAGATTTTCCAAGAGGATAGATATGGAGGTACCTGGAGTGGTCAACTTAACTGCTGCATCCTGTGTTCTTCACATGTCTGAATTACAAAAAAATGAAGTCTTGGAAGACTGGATGGATGGAACAATTGCACTTCTTCAGCCTCAGTCACCTCCAAATGAGCTTGAAGGAGGAGACGATGCCACAGACATTCGCTCAGCATTTAAGACCTTTTTTATGTCTCAAGATGGTGAGAACATTGGAACAGGGTCACAACCTGTATGCTAGAAAAGATTGCAACCCAATGTAATGGAAATTTATGGTACCAAAAAATTGGTGTACTGAAAAATTGTTTGTTGCGAGAGGGGCACACATTCCTAGCAACTTGGACGAAACCTTGAACTGTCAAATATACATAAGAGTCAATGAAGCTTTATTGAAACAGTCAGTTACGTTGTTAGCAATGAAATTAAATGTTAAACACAACATAAGAAAACAGGAGAAAAATCATCAGATGAAGGCTTATTACTCTTATGTAGCTACTCAATAATGCCGTTCTTGATGTCTATAATTTAGTTTCCTCAGTGTACATATGTTGAGTCCTTTTAAATGTCATTTTTTTCACGAAGAAAAGACTTGTGTTCATGAACTGTCAAGGATTACCCGGATTTCGTTTGGTAAAGTGCGTAATAACTAAGGTTTCGAGTATCGCGTGGAGAACCTTTTTTTCAAATGTTAAATACAAAGCAAAACAACTTTTTAAAATTAATATTAAAACACTTGCAGTTACCTAGACTATTTCGAACGTAAAAGACTTAACAAAACGTGACTGTATGACTTGCAAAAAAAGCCTTTCATTACAACGGTGTGTAGCTGGACTCTGATGACGAATATGAACGCGCACTTTCGTCTACTACTCCACCCATGGTCCCATAGCCCCATCCAAACAATCTGCTATCACGTTGGCCTGGATCATCATACCCAGTTGGACTGTATACCACAGGTCCAGCTGATGACTGCATGCTTGTCGAAGGCGTATATGCATTGCGTGTTAAGAGTTGAAGAACCGCTAACTCGTGTTGCCTTTCCTCTCGTCGCCTCTCGGCCTCTATCTTTGTCTGCTCCGACTGTAATGCCATTTCCCGCTTGTGCCGTTCTTCTTCAATCTTGAAAAATCTTTGGAGAGAAAAACCACCTCTTTGGATACAATATTTCAACGACTGATGACCACACACATGAGTTGTATGAAATTGTGCAAACGTGTCATATTTCTTAGGCTCTGTAAGACCATTATGTAACAATATGAAGATATATCTCATAATTTAGTCAAAACTAACAAAGCGCACATTGCACTGATATCATAGGCAGGACTTGACAGAACTCAGATCTTGAGAATCCTGACTGTAGCTTCACAACCACAGTTTGTATTATCTCAAAATCTGACACTCCAAAGAAATAATTTTGCAAGTTTCAAGGCAAACAGTAGACTGCTATGATTTCAGCTGAGTTGCTATTATTATGCCACTCTGACAGGATCGTATGGCGTTTGAAATGTTGATAATAACATCAATGAATTTCTTACATTCTTTGTGGTAAGGAATAATAACTGCTCAGCAAAGGCAAGCACTTTTCAACAACACTGTGCTTGCTTGAACATAGTGAATTTCAAAGTTCAGTACCTGTCCATTTCTGAAGCTGCCGAGGTTATCATCTTGTCACAGAGAAGCTCAAGAGATCTCTCCAACTTAGTCCTTTTGGTGCTGCAGCTTTTTGGTAGTGCTTTCCCACTGGGTACCTTATTTATGACTGCCTTCGAACCTGTACTTGGAGTAGTGGATGAACATGATTCGGATGGACCCCCAGTAAGTGAATCCATTGGTACAGGAGGGGTAGCTCCTCCATCCGCGACAGCACCATCACTTTCAGCATCACTCATAACTACGAAATCATTAAACAAAAGTACATCACCACAGTATCCTTACTCCCTCGAAGCAAGTGAGGAACCTCTTACTCCTTTTACATGATGGTCTATGTGCACCCTGCACATACCCATGGCCAATCAACAGTTTCATATAAATTTTAGATAAAGCAAAATGGAATTACCATGATGCATGTTGACATCTTCCGAATATGACATGTTGCCTTCCTCAGTCTGGTCAGTACTTGAATCAAGGACCAGAGGTGGCGAAATGTTAGCCCTGTGACCCATTATGCCGTCCATTTTATCGAAGAATTTCCATTTTCGCTCTCGAGCTCTCACACTCTTCTTTGTTTTATTTTTCTCCTGTTTATACGTTTGACGAAGTTTCCGTATTTTGCTTATAATCGCCTTTACATCACATTTTGACGCCTATTGAAAATAGAAGAGACGCTGTCTTTTACAAGTATTTCATTTTCTATAAACAATTCTCAGAAATATTGACACTGACTGATCCGTGAATGTCGTATAAAAACTAGGTTTCCTACCTTGTTGCTCAAGTTGCATTTGTAGAGTCTTGTACACTGCCGTTTTCTCCTTCGGAGTTTTAGCATTATCCAAGGAAAATTGAATAGTTTCCTCAGCCCAAAAGTCCATTAACTTTCCTACCTCCACGTCAGTCCACTTCCCTTTCTCCGCCATTTTGAATCTACTACCACTTCTGAGCATGCGTTGTGGAGCTGTAACATGCGCAGATTGATCAGAAATTGGCTTCTAGGCAAGCGGGAACGTTTACACTTCTTTAAAAAGGGCAAGGTGCCAGTTTTCGTCCTTGCCTTACCGATTTCTTCA
>OX421451.1:39953015-39955515 GCA_949126865.1 Montipora capitata
ATTACCGTGGGGTATGATGGGTGAAGAAAAAGCCAGAGAAGACTGTTGACGCATTCTTCCTCCACGCCCCTCCCCAGCATCTTTATAACAACTATAAAGAACAGAGAGACTCTTTATCTCTCCAGACAAGGTCTGTGATTGAAGAACAAAACAATAGATGATAAAAAAAAAAAGCAATACCCCTAATCCTTGTTTGAAATGTCATCCGCCTTCTCGCCCAAAGGATGACGTTCCAGGCTACGCCAACCCTGGCAATAGTAGAGTAATACTACTGGTCATACGGACCAGGCTCCAATTGTTCAAAGGATGGATAGAGCAGAAAAACAGGGCCCGGTTGTTCGAAAGCCGATTAACTTAATCCAGGATTAGCGTAAATTTCTGTTTCATGTTTTCAACTCTTTGGTGAAAGTTTCTTTTGTTGATTTTTGTTTTTCAAGATTGACTTCTTCTAATGTAAAGTTATGCCGAATATCAGCATTGAACAGCATTTGGGAGTAGAGAAATAAACTCCTTGGTTATTTTTTAATCTGGTATTACCGTTAATCGGCTTTTGAACAACTGGGCCCAGGTGGTTTACCCTTAGACTTAGCGGGACACTTCGTGACGTTTACCAAAATTAAGCGTGCATCTACTGAACAACTGGGGCCAGTAAAATGGAGTTCTTGAAAAGCAACGGAATTACTCATGCATGCAGAGAACAAAATATGTACAGAATAACTCACCATAGGTTGTTGATCTTTGTGTCAAAAGTAAAAACGACATGCCAACTGTTATCTTCACGCATCAGAAACCAACGTTTGTGCATTTCGATGAAGTAGAAATCTCCAGTCACTAAGATAATATGAGGATAATATTCTCAGGCTTCGAAACCCTATGTCGTTGCATCTAAATTGATGCACTTATAACGCTTCTCCCACAGTTTGTTTTAGTCGTAAAGCAATTACGAACTATATGGGATAATGCATGTCTTCAACACAATACATCTGTAAAATAAATGCACCTTTTCCCTTTTAAATTTTTAGACTATTGGAATGGTTCAAGAATTCCACAATGCAAATCCCACCGTGAATACCAGAGGTTGAACAGAACGCGCTTAAAGAAGCTGATGACGGCAGACATTGTAACATATACGTAAATGGAAAAAGTTCTTCATTTAAATGTTTATGCCGCCTCTTTTGGTGTGACGGTGTCTACCGTACTGCAAAAAACATTGGCACAAGTATTTCTTTATTCCGAATGGTCTCTAATTTCGGTGAAAAATAAGAGAGAGAGAGAGAGCGGCGAAATACATGCGTCGCGCGAGACTCGGAGGACACGCGCCACACAGGGAGCACCGAAAATTAGATTAGAAAATAAAAAAAAGTTGTCGGTGCTCTCGGCGCGTCTCGTGCTCTCTGAGTCTCGCGCGACCCGTGTATTTCGCCTGCTTTGTTATTTTTCCCCGAAATTAGAGGCTACTCGCAGTGTACTTATTCCGAAGGGACGAAACGTTCTGGTTTGTTGGTAATATATTCTTGTTTTCGGTGTAACTTAAAAGATGCATCAGTTGGTATATGGTGTCTTATCACTCAATAAAAAGATTGTCAAATGTTTTTTACACGGTTTACATTTGACTTTTTCAACTTGTCCCTAACGCTGAGTTTCATCGCGTTTTAAATCCCTGTTTACGGTACATTTCTGAAAGGTTTTTCTATATTCATCCATTTCAAGTCTCTCACTTTTCAATTGTTCCCAAAATGATCTGAGGTCCACCCAAGTGTCCTTTCTTGTCTGGCTTATACCAATCATGACACAGTCGTTTCCTTATCTTATTTTTCAACAAGCATAGCGCAATTCTGATTTCCCAAAGTTGCACAAAAAGCGCAGAGGTAAACTTTGACAGTGCCCTGGTAGGAAGGTTTCCTGCACAGAAAACACATCTTCGTATTTGGTGGTCCCATAGGTCCTTTGTGCGCATGACAAGTCATGGCAGCCCACATGTCATATTTCCACTGACTAGTCAATCGTCCACAAATGACATAAGAATCTTTATTCGGCACTGTCGGTGTCCTGTCGCCAAACGCTCCGCGCATCCTACTGCAGAACTGGCAGATATGAATTTCAAGGATGAAGGCACTTCCTTTTAGGAGTAAGCTTTTATAACGCAAGTACTGAGGTGAATACAAGAACAAGAAAATTCAGTTGAGTGCATGGTAACGGCTCCACAAACGACACTGTCAGTGGTAAGGACGGTTGCATGACAGACCGAAGACGATCAAGCGGGATACAACCCTTGGGGTCACTACTTTGGGTTCACTACCAATCAGAATGCAGCATTGATAATACCTATTAGTATAAATACACAGGTGATTATACAAAATAGCGTGCTCTCATTGGCTCGCTATCTCGGATTATCAGCCGATAATCACCTCGACGGACAAAATGGCTGCCAGAAGTCGTTTTGCCACTGTAAGTGAAGATGATTTCGCGTTGAAATGTTTTTTTTTTCTCTTTTTTGAAA
>OX421451.1:39965515-39988015 GCA_949126865.1 Montipora capitata
TTATGAATAAATGCAGCTACATGTGCGGTAAACCTGCAATTTACACCCTTGGATATCGTGGCCGCGTAGCACTGGATAACAGCCCTTATCATGGATCATACATGGGGTACTATATATTTTTTCCCACATCTGCTGACCATAACACAACCACTCTCCAAAATGGCGGCTGGAACGGCTGTGATAACACCAATCACAAGGAGAAACAGGCCTGGAACGAAGGCTTCGGTAAGGTTTTCAATAGCGTTGGTAAAAAGAATTGAATACTCGTTGAATTCTATATTTCAAGGTGTCCTTGCCTTGATCCATACCGACGGGTAATGACAATATGCGAGCCAGCGAGCCATGCGAATTTCGCATTTAAGTCTAAGCACCCATTTCAAATAGCGCTGATAAACAGTTATTAAGTCTAAGCACCCATTTTAAAACGGTCAGCTTTCAATAACTGTGTGACTCGCATGCTGACTCGCAGTCATGGCTCGCATGGCTCGCATGGCTCGCAGCCATGACTCGCCTGGCTCGCTTCTTGGCCCGCATGGCTCGCAGCCATGGCTCGCATGGCTCGTCCCTTGGCTCGCATGGCTCGCTGGCTCGCACATTGGTAAAACTCCATACCGACCACAGAAGATGACGTTTGCGTGGTCTCTAATAGACCCTTGGAATCGGCTAACTCAATATTACCCATTTCAAATCTCCCGGGATTAGGATTCTTTACGTATTGTATTTGCATGAGAAAATAGGGAAGTGTTTATTCTCATAACTGCAACAAGGACCCTTAAACTGACATGTTATGTTTGGCCTCACTTAGAATTTCCTTGTTGCTCTATTTTGCAGAGTATTTTGGCATAATTGTCAGGGGGGTGTCTATTAAACAGGGGCATTTTTTCCTTATTAGAGAGGGGCATCTAATGAAGACTTAAAAGCCGGAGGGGAGGGGGTGTTATTAGATATGAGGCATTCATTTGAGAGGGTTGTCTGTTAGATCATTTTGTAACAGACAAAATTCACCATTTTGATTATTAATTTTGTGATTATGTTCAGGACATGTATGGCTGGCCAGATGAACCATTTGAAGAAATGGATAGTACACTCGCTGTTCAACAGGTAGCTACCACACACTAATATTTGTTTCTCTTAAATTGACCATTGGCTCTTACGATAAATGACAGCCTTAAAGAAATGCTTTCAGTGGCTCAGGTATCAGAGATCAAGTTCTCAGGCTTTTAAAATATACTGAGGATAAAGGATTAAATGCTGCCTCTTTAATTGACATTCAATTTTTGCAAAATTAATGGTCAGATTTTGTTGTCTTCCTGAATAAAGGCAATAAAATGTAGGCCTTTTCTAACAGCACTTGTTCAATTGATGTTTAAATCTGTTGGATTTGAAAGAACCCACACAAGCTGAGGAGCATAGAATTTCCAGTGTTGTGGTCTGATTTAAAGGTCTAAGGAAATTCCTAATATCTTTAGCCCTTGTGTAACCTTTCTTACAATGAAAAGTAAAACTCTTCCTCCCAAGATTGTCTCTTACAGATTCTGTACAACACCAGACAGTTTAGTAATCAATGAGGAACCTCTTTGGGCTTAAAATGTTTTCAAAAAAGTGTGTCCTCTTCAACTCTTCCCTTCAAAAGAGCAACTCTAATCACAGATTTTAGTACTCCATCTAATGCCAGACAAAAATTCTATTGCTAAAATGGGGAATGGGTTAGGAGCGATTGGGTTAATATTTTATTAAATAAATGAAAGCTAACCGCATCTGTTTGTCCTGTCAGTACATCCAGCAACAAATAAGAGCAGACTTCACCAACATTGATGCTATTTTAGAGTCACCAGAGGGACAAGATGAAGGAGTTTGGAAATATGAACATCTTAGACAGTTCTGTATGGAACTCAATGGCCTTGCTGTCCGACTCCAGGTATCTTAAGATCACACAAATCCAGTATTTCCACCAGTAGAACTTAGTGCCCTTCATGTCAGGGTCACATTAAATAAACAAGGCACATGCATTTAAAGAACCTGGCCCACACACTGTTTCCGAAGAGTAGTTCCTGGTGTGTGATCAGGTCCCATTTCATGCATTCATGAAGTGGGTGTTAGCGGCTGCCAGTGGCATTTGAATAACATGTAAACAGAACATTATTTTGCAATATAAATTTGTTACCATATATATATTACCTTTTAAATCTCAAGACTTAGCATTCTCTCTGCAGTTCAAATAAAAATTATGTGACTTTCATAATAATATTATTCTGGTACTCATGCATGTAATATTTTTGTTTGAACAAAGTACATGCTCTGACTCTCTTTGGGTCATGATTTTCCTGTGCATGCGTAATATTCTTTGCCAATGGTTATTTATGTCTTCAATCATTATTAAAATATTTTCTTAATTTATTTTATTCGAACTTGGTACGTACATTGTATCTCCTCATGCAGAGGCAATCACAATGACCACTAGACCACGAAAGACTATGTGACAGGCTAGAGGGGTAATATTTTATTAAGAATTGTGTGCATGTCCGGAAATGAGTTTTCGTATTTTTTCACACACAATATCGGGTTATCGGTTAAAGGTAATCGGCTAGGAATCCTTTGAACAAGTTGAACGAATGTAGAGATTATCAATGCACTATTTCATTTTTTTGTTGTTGTGCAAACTTGCATGTACATTGTATTATAGTAACAGCCTTCATACTAATGTTTAAGATCACTGCAACTATATTAAATGTCCATCATGTATGTAACTATGACATCTACCCGGTGATAAGTCTATCATGAACATTAACATGCCTTTTCCTTTAGGCTGATTGTACTCCTGCTACATGCACACAAATGACGGCAACAGAACAATGGATATTTCTCTGTGCAGCTCACAAGACCCCCAGAGAGGTGACCGTGACAATCTGGATCTTTACTTTTGTCATTAACTTTTCTTAAGAGGTTCACAAGGAAACTACTGGTAGTTTAAGTGGCCCAGTGGCTTTATAATGTTTAGAATGTTGTTGGTTCCAAATACATTGTACAACTTTGTGGTACTTAGTAAAAGAAAACTCCCCTCTCTCCAGTTTGTTTTTGTTAAGGCTGCTACAATGTTTCTTTTTCTAGAGGTCCCTGCAGTGTATATGCTTCAAACTTTATTTTCCACCATTAATTAACTGTACAACCATGGGTTCTTCATTAATAAGAATAATACTGATTTTTATGGCTACAAAATACAGGTGGTGTATTATTACAGAACTTAATATTGCTTTTAGATGCAGTTCAATGTAGTTTAACAAAATAATCAACAACAAAGAGCAGCAGTGGTCTGGGGTGGTTGATCATCTAAGCTGAGTGGTTAATGGTGTTTGGCAGAGGTGCACGCTTATTCAGTCACTTAACCACATGGCAATTCAATTTGTGTCCTGCTTGTCCAGCTGGGGTTTTGCTTCCCACCTCCCCTCCATACTTCCACTGTTTATCAGTGTGACGGGTGCCTGGATGCCCGGCGAGGGGGCTCATGGCTGGGTTGACAGTGGGGATTGCTGACCATGGGAGTGTTACTGACAGTTGAGGGGCTGGGTGGCTGATTGGCCTCCAGTCACTAAGTAATTAAACCCTTCTTGTTAATGTGTTCCCTTTTGCATTTTAGTGCCCAGCTATTGATTACACAAGACATACTTTAGATGGTGCAGCATCATTACTCAACAGTAACAAATACTTTCCTAGCAGGTGACTGTCAGTTGTGTTATTTAACAATTAGACCCATGGCCCTTGAGGGCGAAGGGTCTAATTGTTTTAGTATCACCCAACTAGTCGGACAGAAAAGGCAATAATAAAGTTAACAAATGCAAGTTGAAGAAATATTTGTTTGGGAATAAAACGAAAGAAAGCGTCACGCTTTTCGCTACTCGAGGACTATTACTACATGTAATAGTCCGCTACTAGCGTAGCCAATCAAAATGCAGGATTTGCATTAGTCCACTAGTTGGGTGATACTAATGTAAGTTATCAGAATCTCTCAGTTAGTCAACAGTACATGCACAGTTGCAAATGGCTTTGAGAAATATTATTAACAAAATAAATAGAGGATATTACATGGCCATGTGGAGATAGGAAATTTCTATTGGAGTGTTGAAGAATACTTCATGAGCAATAAAGTGAAATATTTTTCAACATGAGAAGAGAAACTTTGTATCTCCAAGCGGCCATGGAATTTTCTGTTTATTATAAAACACCAATGAAATACGAAATCACTTCACGAAAGGCATTGAAAGGCGCAATTGTTTTATGTAACCGTAGAAGCAGTGATCTTTCACATGTGAAGATAACATGTTTTCACGCAAAACCTCACTTGGTATTTCATTGGTGTTTATGTAATAATAATGATGATGATGATGATGATAAATGGTTATTGTTAACGATCATATTCCTCTCACCAACAATGTGATATTTCTTGGGAACAATAAGTTTTTAAGATCTCTGTGGTAATTATATAGCAGTGGGGTCTTTGTTAAGAGAGGGTAACACATTTAGATTAGTGTAAAGCACTGATTTATCAATGGAGGGGAGGGGGCGCTTAAATAGGATCCCTCAAATATCCAATTTTAAGGCTTAAAAACAGATGCTTTAGTTTTAAGATATACAAACCAAAAATGCTTTAAATGAAAGCAATCCCTGATCATGCTGATGCAGATGACGGCAATGAGAATTACAAATTACATGAGACAAACTCATTTCAAGGACATAAGGATTTTTTTGCAAGGAAAACGTTATCATTATGATGATAAAATTTTTTGACATGCTTGGACACAAGCTTCTTTACTTCTCCAGATCAGTGGGCAGTTAACTCCACAATGACTGCCAGTCCTCCTTCTTTTTTGTTAAAATGCTCTTGTTGTTGTCTCAATGTTCAACCCAATTTAAAGATTTCACTTCTGACATAAAACTGGGACAGTTCATAACCACCAACTTCCCTCATCATCACACAAAACTTTTGGACAAGTGCACCCCTATAATAAGTGCCACATTGGTAACTAAATACTAAGATGTTATGATCCCTATTAATCAAAATTTAATAAAGCTGTGCACGTTTTCCTAACCCCTTGGGCATCTGTGCCATTGACAATAGATAATATACTTCTGTTGTTTTAGGGTGAGTATTAAGGACTCGTCAGTGGCCAAGCTGGGATCAGTTTGTCGACGTGTTTACAGAATATTCTCCCATGCTTATTTTCACCATCGCAGTATTTATGATGAATTTGAGGTGAAGTCTCTTCTCAGTGAATGTAAAATAATTACTTACAATTAGTATTTTTTCCTTTATATAACCCTTTCCCTCCAGAGAGTGAGACTCCAACATTTTACTCTGTCTAACTCCAGACGATTTTACTCAGCGAATAAGGGGACGTTAGGTGTGAATGGCATAAGCATTGCATTTTGATCTCCATATGCAACATTTTATCAGAATTTCAGTAACTATGTGTAATATGCAAAATTAATGTACAGCTGTAATTCATATTAATTTTCTTTCTTTTCATGGTAAATGTGGATAGTGAATTTTGAAGGTTGAGTTTCATCTAATTTAGCCTGCGAGCAATCTCTCCATTGGGGTCTCACGCAGGATTTTCAGTTCCGAGTGGTGGATCACATGTGGATAGCAAAGGGAGCCACAAGAGGTTTGGGACCGCTCTTGCCTGAAAATCTCGTGCAAGACCCTAATGGAGAGCTTATTTACTCCCAGGCTACATGTATATCGGATTGAATTGTGAAACCAACCTTCTAAAACCTCCTCCAACCAAGTCAAAGTCAGATTACGAAATTGTGATTGCATTGGAAGTCAATGCTTGCTGGGCTTTTAAAATCCCTATGATGAGACATCAGCTCTTTTCTTTTAATTATACAATATTCCACCAACAGTAAATGACAGATTTCACAAAATGTGGTTTGTTTTTGAAACATGCAGTAACACTGTAATTTGTTCAATTTAACCTATTGACTCAATGAACAAAATGATATATGAAATGGATCATATACTGAACTGCGGATATGAAATAAAGAAAAGCTATGATCCTCGTAGTTATGGACGCAATTTTAGCAATTGCGTAGAGAAGCCTGAAAAATTCAGGACTTCAACGGGGTTTGAACCCGCGACCTATTTTGACGCTCTAAACAACTGAGCTATGAAGCCACTGATGTTGGGAGTGGGTCATTAAATTTTGTGGGTTCTAATTTTCCCATGGGGAATGAATGAGTGAACGAAATGATATATGAAATGAGTCATATACTGAACTACGTTTATGATAATAGCTTTACTTGATTTCATATCCACAGTTCAGTGTATGATTCATTGCATATATCATTTCGTTCATTGATTCATTCCTCACGAGAACATTAGAACCCACAAATGACCAGCCCCCAACGTCAGTGGCCTCATAGCTCAGTTGGTTAAAGCCTGGCACCGGTATCGCGAGGTCACGAGTTCAAACCCCGTTGAAGTCCTGAATTTGTCAGGCTTCTCTACGCAATTGCTAAAATTGCGTCCATAACTGTGAGCATCTAAGCTTTACTTGATTAACCTATTAACTCCTAAAGCAGTCCCCATTGATGAGAAAAATCGTCTGGCGTTAGACTAAGTAAAATCTTTGAAGTCTCACTCCCAGCAGTCAATGTGTTGAAGGGAAGTTTTTGAGTGGAGGTAGAGGTTGTTAACCCATTGACTCCTGAACTGCCCCCCCCCCCCCCCCCTTACTGATGATTGAAATCGTCTAGTGTTTGACAGAGTAAAATCTTTTAAGTCTTACTCCTAGGAATCAATGTGTTGAAGGGAAGTTTCTGAGTGGATGTAGAGGTTGTTAATCCATTGACTCCTGAGCCACCCCCCCCCCCCCCCCCACTGACAATTAAAATCATCTATTGTCAGACAGTAAAATCTATTAAGTCTCACTCCCAGCAGTCAATGGGTTAAAGGAGAGTTTTTGAGTGAATGTAGAAGTTGTTAACATAACAATTTGGTCATTGGCAACTCAGCGATAGGCCATTTCCGAGTTAATGTATGCCTCCTCTTCAAAGCGAGTCTAAGTACGAAATTTTTGTGATGATAATTAGTTGTATTTTACATATGAATGAAGACTAATTTTCCTAAGAAAAACTTTGCACTTAGACTTGCTTTGACGAGCAGGCAGACATGAACTCGGAAATGGCCTATTGTCGTATGAATTGAACCAATCAAAGACATTCAATAGAAGACTCTTGACCAAAAAGCGATAATCGTGAAGTCAACATGGCGCAGGGAATTTCAAATATTAGTCACTCACAGCAGTGGTTTTGTAGTTCAGGCTCCCCACCCTCCCCTCCCCCCCCCTTCCTTACAACTTTTATCTCTGAGTAATCCGTTACTTTGTTCTTCACTACCAAAAACCACTTCTTGCTCTATGAAATAAAGGCGCTGTAAAACATAGGAAAGGTACGAGTGGTCTTCTTTTAGAGCAATGTGGACACCATCACCTTTTTTTTTTGTTGGTGGGAGGGAGGGGTGAGTCAAGGACACCCTCTTTCATTTCTCCCACTCCTCCCACAGACCATTTTTGGGTCTTTTTTCTTCTTCTTTGGACCGCGTAGATTTGCAACTAAAGCAGACAGCTCAACTACATGCTATTCACATTTAAGTAAAGATATTAACAGGTTGATTCAAAAAACCTTTTTTTCGTTGCAGAATGAAACTCTCCTTTGCAAGAGGTTCACTTCGTATGTGCTAAAATACGACTTGATGGCAAAAGAGAATCTCATTGTACCAATGGAGGATAGTTCGGTTTCAACTTCATCTGAGGAACCCGAAGCCGATAAGCCAATGGACAGTGTTGGATAAAACATCAGAAAAGATAAGCAAAGAGAAACGGTTTTTGGGGGAACGTATTTGAAAGCTTTTGTTTCACAATTGTTTTTGAATGATGACCGTTTTTAAATGTTTACTCAAAGCTAAATAATTGTTTATCTGCGCTATAGGATATGTTTGCCTGAATCGCGCCAAATAGGCTCTAATTTTAAGGGAGTTTTTACATGATACTGGGGCGACTTTCGTCCAGGAGCGAGAGCACTCCGGTTCCCAATTGTGGCACTGCGTTTTTTTTACATGATACCTTCCGAAACGAGTCATACCGTCGCGAGTTCACCACGGTTTTTGAAAAACGAAACCTCGCAACAGTATCGTGTAAACTTATAACAACCACTCGTTTCGGCATGACTAGTACTTGACCTCTCAATCTCGACCCCAGAGCTCTTCTCTTGACCGAGGGAGAGAAGAGCTCTGGGGAACCCTGAAACAAAGTGTCTTCTCATTGGTTTTCGTGAAGAACAATCAAAAGCGTCTCTAATTGGTGCATTCATGTTAGCACGAGGAGTGAGCAGGCGCCGTAAGGCTCAAATAGCCAATTTTTTGCTGTAAGAACCCTACGGGGCATGTTCTGCTACGCAGAGTTTCCCAGAGCCTTGGGTCGACCAGAGGCTCTGGTGACGAGAATGTTGACCTCTCGGTAGGCTTGAATAGCGCACGCGTAATCAACGTCAAGTGTACCTTCCTATCTCGTCACCAGAGCTCTTATCTTTTGCAAACATATTATGACCCGAGGTACTGGTGACGAGAATGAACACGATAATGAGAACAGGCATCATGTAAACACGATAAGAAATCAACTAGTCATCCCGGTATGGAACTCGCGGCGTGGTGAGTTCACTCATGTAAACATCCCCTAACGTGAGCTTAAATATTTCTGATAAAATGAGCGCCTTCTCCCGGCCTTCGTTTCACACTAGAAAAATACTGTTGCATTTCTGCTAAAGCGAAGACATAGTTCACGGCACTTATGAATATAAATAGACACCAGGGCCCGGTTGTTCGAAAGGCGATGAACTTAATCAAGGATTAGCGTAAACGTTGGTTTAATTTTTTCAACTTTTCAGTGCAAGTTTCTTTTGGTTATTTTTGGTTTTCAAGATTGATTTCCTCTAATGTAAAATTTTGCCAAATATCAGCGTTGTACAACATTTGGGAGAAGAAAAGTAAACTCCTTGGTAATCTTTTAATCTGGGATAAGCGTTAATCGGCTTTCCAACAACTGGGCCCAGGGCCCGGTTGTTCGATAGCCGATTAACTTAATCCAGGATTAGCGTAAACTTTTGTTTCATGCTTTCAACTTTTTGTTTTTGAAAATTGACTTCTTCTAATGTAAAGTTTTGCCGAATATCAGCGTTGAACAGCATTTGACAGTAGAAAAAAAAAACTCCATGGTTAATCTTTAATAAGGGATTAGCGTTAATTTGCTTTGAACAACCGGGCCCAGGAGCTCATGTAGACACCTGAAGATCTACTACATGTACGTCGACGTCGGCGAAAAAGGGAAATAAAAGTTCACGTTTTTCAAGCCTCTATGTTATTGTCCCATTTTCTTAATTTACTCACACGAACCATCGGAAAAAAAAAAAGGAATTGCCTGGGGCTCGTCAACTGCCGTTCAAAACCGGGAAAAGGGAGTCAAAGGAGCAGGCCATAATTGCAGTTAAGAAAAAAGTTCTATACGTGCAACCGGCGAAAATTGATGCCTCGTACACGGAACCGTGACTTCCTTGCAATTGATTTAGATACATCACCATTCAAACGACAAACTTATTGCTTTGGAGATCTTCCAACGCTGTTGTCTTTTCACCATTGGCCACGCCTTTCTCTTCCGGAACATTGACAACCTCGGGCATATTTGGGTGAAAACTGCCTTCGCTATGCTTGTTTTGACTGTTCCTCTTTACTGATTGCTTTCGTCGCTGAAATCTATTCGTCAATAATGCGTACAAGCACATCAGTATAGGCGAAATAACTTCAAACGTGAGGGCGAGTTAACTTCAATGTGGGCGAATTGGCTTTCGGGCGAGTTTTACTTGTAGGCGAAGCGACCGGTTACCTTTCTGGGTAGGTCTATCTTTTTCGCTCTTAGTTTCTTGAATTGTCCTTTTTTTTGCCAGTGAAGACCTGTCATAAATTGAAGCTGAATTAGATAGGGAATATGGAATGTTGTGGAATTGTAGAGCCCACAGACCAGCGGGACACATTGTCCATTCAGGACCTACAATAGATAAGCTCCACAGGAGTTTTAGTAGCTCAATGGGTAAAACATCCGACCGGTGTTACGGATGTCGTAGGTTCGAATCCTGCCTATTACCCTGATTTTTCCTAGTTGTCCTTTCGCCCGTTGCCAAGCAACTTGTATCCTATTGGGGAGCAGTGTTGGCGCAGTGGTGAGAGCACTCGCTTCGAAAGATACGTGGTGTATTTGTCATTTAGTGGTCATCTATTGTTTAAAATTATCTAAACACGGTAAAACCTTTAGGATTAGGATTAGGGTTAGCGTTAGGGTTATTGTATAATTACTGAAGGCTTTACCTTGTTTAGAAAAAATTAAACAATAGAAAAAAATACACCAAGTACCTACCGTCTCTTCCCATGCACCGTTCGATTACCAGACTCCGCGCCACATGTGGGTTGAGTTTGTTGGTTCTCTTCTCTGCTCCGAGAGGTTTTTCCCCTCTCATCAAAACCCAACATTTGATTGGATTTGATTTAAGTTAATTTTTATATGCAGTGGTCCCAATCAGAAGAATTGACACAAAAATGAAGTTCATCCAGTCATTCTTTCGCTTAGTCTGTCGAGTGTAGCCAGCGAACGCAGACGTATTTCCGGTGGTCGTTTCGATTGCGACCGTAAAAAAAAACAGTTGCGAAAAATATGGTGATACGCCCTCAATCACTTTCGTATTTCGCGGAGGTTTCTTTTTTTGTCGCTAAACAGTGTTTTTTCTCTCTGGCTCCGACTGCACGTAGTGTGGTGCTAGGAGACCCGTAACTTCCCAAGAGTTTTTTGAAGTACTTTGCCTGAGCAAGAGAGCGTGGAGGTGGTCTAGAAATTTAAAATGACGTGCGGTTGCGGAAATAGGCCGTTTTCGAAATATCAATATTCAGCTTGATAGTGAGGCAGAGAGGACAAAAGCAAAAACAAGTTGCAATGAATGTGAAGGATATTAGCATATGATCCACTTCCTTTGTCTTTGTCCTCTAAACATCTCTTTCAAGCTGAATTTTAATATATCGAAAGTGGCCTATTCATATAGGAGACATGCGGCGTCCATCCTGGTCAGTTCATTGCCTTGTTAAAAATGGTAACGGTCCCTCAATTTGTGCATAGTTGTTTCACTGCTTATCAAAGCCGATTTGTGTCATAGTTGTTTCGCCTCAAGTCTATTTAGTGTATTATTCTGAGTTTTTGAAATACCCGCTACAGTTAAGAAAGTGCTTTGGCAGTGAAGGTAAGACACGTTCGAGTTATTATGCAGCGAAAGAACTAAATTCCCCCCCCCCACCTCCCCACCAACACCCTTCGCTTATGGGAGGGGACGGAGATTAATCTGTTTGGTTATACAGGTGATGATGAAATACTAGGTAGTATTTTTCTTTTATCAAAGGGAACCTCCACTCTTACTACAGAATAAGTTAAACAGAAGGAAATTATGTTTACATGTTTATATGCTTTTATGTTTACCTTTTTGTGACGTGTACGGTTGCCCTATTGTTCTGACACAAAGAGCTTTTGTCTAATAATAATAATAATAATAATAATAATAATAATAATAATAATAATAATAATAATAATAATAATAATAATAATAATAATCTCGTTTATTAACTCATATTGCAGTCGAGGTGACTGAATTACATGAGCACTCAGCAAATACAATAATCATAGGAATTTACAAGTAACAAAATTATTCAAGCGAGAAGTATTAGCTAAAACCTTGTCATATCTTGACTGTCCTGAACGGAGCGTGTACCCGTGGGAGACTTCTGTTGCAGTTGGTAGTAGATTAGAAAGGAATCCGGAGGTTTTAATGTTCCGAATAAACCTCTAAGGGTTGTAACTCCTGCGATTCGCAGGGCCTCGTCATAGGGTACACCTGGGAAGATGACTGCTAGTGCCCTTTTCTGGAGTGACTCAATCGCGGCCTCTAGGTACAATGGGATATTTGCCCATGCTGGTACAGCGTATTCAAGGAACTTGATTTGAAAACAAAAATACAAACGCTTTCTTTGAAAATAGTTTAGATTTATTTGAGTGTAACAGTTATTTCCTGTGATTTAAAGTTATTTTTCTGTTGAAGTGGAGGTTCCCTTTCAAGAAAATCATGTCTTCACCGCGTGCAGTGAAGATATGAAATTTATCTTTCACATGCGATGATATAGGTGTCGTCATGGTAAGTAACACGATTAGCCAATAAAAAGCGAGCAAAGTACTTTTTGCTGCAATATAATAATTAACAACTATTGAATGAGGCTGAGTAGGATATGAAGAATTCTGCAGGTCGAGGAGGGTGTTATCCACCAAGGCCGAAGGCCGAGGTGGATAATATCCTCCGAGATCTGCAGAATTCTTCATATTATACGAAAGCCGAATTCAATAATTGCTTTATTATTCATTCAAAATATTTTCAAACTCTTAAAGGAGAAAATGAGCTTTATTTTTAACAATTTCGCACCCTCCAACAAAAATAACACAATCTCGTCCCCAGCTTTTTTCGGTCAACGGTTCAATAATTTGTAGCGGGCTGGACTTTTGACGTCATTTTGACGTCATCGGTTCAATAATCTGCAGCGGGCTGCACTTTTGACGTCATTGATTCAATATGACGAAGTTTCTTTCCAAATTTGGTGAACAGCAGCTGGTTATGGTGAATTATGCGTGTGATTTTAACCAATCAGAAACGGGGAAATATTTTGAATGAATAATAATCATTGTTATGTACTACATTAACATTTTGTGGTTCGATTTGACATTGTCTTGAATTGTTTGTGTTGTAACGGTTGGTGACCACTTTTTCGCCATTTCGAAAATGAAAAAAAAAAAAAAACACAAGGTGTTTTCATCATCGAACACACTTCAAAATACAATTACTATTAATTGAGAAGGTTACATTTCACTCGATCAAACTTCAAACCTCTTTTACTTGGCTTGAGTATTAATATTTGAAACGTTAAAAAATGACTGATTTTATTACCGTCTCTCGAGTTCTCAACGCTGTGACTGTACTATTTATGATTCCAACGCATAATTCATTCGACCTTTTTTTCAGATAACAAAAGCAAAACTTAAAACGACTGAAACAAAGGAAGACTCGAACAGAATGTGCGGGAAACTGGCTGTGACCATACGAATCCCATAAACGATGGGTTAAATGCACTGTCTGTGAATCTTACCTTAATCAAGTTCTGAACGCCGGGCCAAGTAAAGATCATTTGATTTGGAAAGGTGGCATTGCTCCTGAAATTATATGCTCTCCGGCAAGCTCTTTAAAGGATCTTTGAGATTTACTTCGAGGATTCGAAAGGACAACAATGTCAAGGATACGAAAATGATTTCTATTTTAAAAAGTGGTAATGGTTATTGTTTTCCTGCGGAGTTTTAAAACAATGAGATATTTGCTAGAAATGTTGGTAGTCTGAGCAACGCCATTGATTAATACATATGAATTTGGCCGAATGCTAAGGAATAACACATGCATGCCATCCTGCAAGTCATAACGACCTCTATATCTCCAACTCAGTCATCATCGAAATCGATGGACCGCAGGAGACATAGAGAAAAAGAGGACATTTACAAAGATTTGTTTTAGAGGCAGCATTGGTGATCCTGTGATCTTCCCTGCCAGCACAGGTCTCTTTTCTTTTGTGTTCGCTGGGCTGACGAGAGACCTCTGCCATGAGTCGAAACTCATTCTGTTGAGCATCCGCTGATTTTACTGAGCAATCGAATCCTCCTCACGTGATACTTCACGTAACAACAGCGGAATTACTGTTACGAAAACACAGAGGGCTCAAGCCACAGGCAGCAACGTATCATGGGGCATACGGTTTGAAGTGTCGCATCCAAGGTTGTGGACAGCGGTTGGATCAAAGTCGGATTCGACCCATGGCAGAAGTCTCTTTTCCCGTGCTTGTCAGCCCAGCGAACGCAAAAGAGAAGGGACCTCTACTGGATTAGATGCAGACTGAGACGAATCTAGGAACTAAACAAAGAATTATAATGCCTTCTCTTTCGCGCCATTTTTAAGACGAGTGCGTGTTGTTTCTGACACATACATAAAACTCGCTGTATATGTTCAACGCTCGGAGATATATTTTTTTTTAGCTACTAGCTACTCTGAAATCCGAGGGTAAACAAAGTGATTATTATTATTAATTATTATTATTATTACAGCTCCATGGTTACGAGAAGCCGCTGTGGGGATGGGGTAAGTGTTGTACATGAAATGACCGTACCTCAACGGGTGGAGTTAATTTGACCTCGGACCCAAGCTCCGTGTCCTCCTCGGTAATCAGCAGCTGTTAAAGTCATTAGCTATCGTGGAATCTGAAGCAGAAAATGCTCATTTCCAGCCAAGTGCGTGCATAGGCAACCCAAGTTCGCGTCACTAGAGAGCGTGTAATAATTATTTACTAGTGGGAAGATGACCTTTGAGTGCAAGCGGTGTTGCGTTACAGGCGGCCGTTGAGAATTTAAACGCGTTCAGGAGCTCCTGACGCGTTATAAGACTTTGTATGGGAAATAAACTACCGTCGATTATAGAGCCTAAAGACGCTCAACTTAATGTTCATTCAATAAAATGAATAAAAATGACGCACCTGTGGTGTATTCTTGTGCATTTTGGAGCTTATGTTACCGTTCGGGAATTCCGTGTTTTCAATGTTCTAAGACGAAGTCAAGGCTGCACACTAAGATTTCGACCGTTGTCAGCTCAGAGGCGGTTTGCGCCTCGAAAAGCCATCCCAGCCGCGATTTTTCACGCAAAGCTAAAGCCCCATCATTTGCGAACCTCGGTGAATGTTTCGTCGTCAACTAGTGCGTGGGGATTTAAATTCTCAACGGCCGCCTGTAACGCAACACCGCTTGCACTCAAAGGTCATCTTCCCACTAGTAATTAATTATTACACGCTCTCTAGTGACGCGAACTTGGGCTGCTTATGAAGGGATAACAATATGTACCGTTTTAAATTCCAAAATACGTTTAACAACTGTATGTTTAAGTGGTTTTGAACTATATTCTCGTTGGGTGCCTCTGAGTAGCGGACATATTTCTGAAAGCACCGGACGTGACAGTTTTTTGCGCCACAAGGCGCGTGCTACATACTGGGTTCTGGGGAAATTTTTTTAATAGAACACTCAGAAACGCTGTTTCCAGTGTCTCTGGAACCCAAGAATCAGTTTCTCAGGTAAGGCTGAAGTTCACTCAAATTCTTTTAAAGAAGTAAGTAAAAAAATATAACAATAAAAAATGAAACAAACCCCACAAATATCGGCATGCATGAAAGTACCGGACATGGAATGGGAAGTGACCGGACGAAACGTCCAGCCTCCGGCCTCAAACAAACACCCTGCACTAACTCGCTTCTAGGTTCTGGCCCCTGCCACCTCCACTCTTTCCACAGTCCACAGATTGAGACTATTGTTTTTAGATTGCGTCTGATTTTCTTTTTGCTTTTTTCTTTTAACTCCGACCGAACGACCGACCCAAAATTTGGAAACGTATTCGACGGTAAACGGAGAAAAAATGGAGACGGCCTTAATTTAAATTATTCTCCCTTTGGTAAAACCGATTCTGCGTACATAAGGAATATGGTTATATTTTTTTGTGCTGATCAGCAAAGATCACCTGACACTCGAGATATCTCAGCTTGCCACATGGGTTGCGAAAGGGGCCAATATGAGAACAATGTTGGCCAGCCGAGGTGACGTGGCATTCCCAAGTGAGCTGCACAACAAGGGGCTATTATTGGAACGATGACACTGCGAAAAACGATATATGCCACATGTGGCACATGTGAATCACATGAGAAGATACCAACAATCTGATTGGTTGCCGCCAACTATAAGGCGGTGTAGGTGTTGCATAGGCCACCTATATTTGCCCAGCATAGGTGGTAAGAAGCAACTTCAAGAAAGCTGCGTTGGTCAAGAGAAATTTTTAGAAGTTCACCAGCTGCTTCGTTTCAGGTATTATCTCTAGAAGGTCTTTTATGACTTGCAAGTACTGCATGGTTTTTTCCGTCAAAATTCTTTATTTTATCTGCTAATTGTATTTCGCTATGCACGAATGCGCGAAATGGGGGCCAGGGGTTTGCGGGCACTTGTCGCCTGTGTTGTTTAATTGAAAGATGGAGAACACGGAGAACACGGGTACAGTTCCTTGTACATTTTGCCTTTTCATTAAGTGAAGGAAAGCTATCCTTCTAGAAACTAATGAATAATCCACTGGGAACTTTTGGCGTCTTTGAAATGGACAATTGCACTGCAGTTATTTCACGTGAAACAGAATTTCGCAATTCACACGAGAAATTTGAGTAAATCTTAATATGCGATCCGTTTTATGTTGTGTTTTCTCAGTAATTTTCGAGAAAAACCCGCATTATGTATGACCGAGTGTCGTTTCATGATTTATTGAGAATATAGCTCTGAACAACCGGGAATTAAATGCGAACGGCGTTCTACAGTCGAAGAGCACAGGTAACCTAGGCTCCCTATTGATGACAATGTACGTTTTATAGATGGGGCAGAGTGAAAGTGAGGGAAAAATAGGACGAGCGAAGTTCAAGTCTAGAAATTTGCGAGAAATTACGAATGGAAATGGGTGAAACTTACCATATGGCTTGTTGTGGTTGTCTGTAATAATCCGTAGAGGTTCAAAAATTAGACCAGTCTTGACGCCTTCCATGCAAGTAAAATGGTAGCTGACGCTGCCATCTTAGCTCCAATTTACCCAAACCCAGCACGGTTTTTTTCATTAAAACCGAATCCAGTCGTTAAATAAACGCTTCAGGCTCATGGAATTTAGAGATGCCTAAACCTTGAAACCATGAAAGTCCACTTAAGCCTCTCCAGCTAGCTGAGCGAAGACAGCTGCCTCGTGAAACTCGTCCATCAACCTTCCAAAATGACTGTCAGTATGTGTGGGAATCACAACCTTGGTGAGTTTGAAAAGCGGCGGTTAAAGTTGGAGCGCCTGGTGACAACTGAACTATGTTCCTTACCAATGACAAGTCCCTGACTTTTGAGTGTACTTAATGTCACTAGGCGATTTTTCTGAAAATCTATGTGTAAGTTCCATTGATTTTCATTCGTAATTTCTTATAAACTTCTAGACTTGAATTTGTCCTATAAATTTTGATTTTCATTTACTAAATGTGTCACAATGTATTGCATATCCCCCCAAGCATCTTACTGCATTTACAAATGTTTTCATGTTTACATGTGGGTTGTGAGTCAATTGACATGTTTTACTTGGTGAACAGGGTTTCGACAAAACACTGACCCCCGGTCAACTGACCCCCTTACTGACCCCCCTACTGACCCACTATAAAATCAATGGGAAAATGAATACTGCTTACTTAAGCCTCAACAACCCTTTTTAAACGGCATTGTTCAACAGTATTTAAGTCTAAGCACCCATTTGAAAAAGGTTAGTTTTCGATTATTGTTGTGATGGCCAATTACTTCATGTAAGCTAACCTTTTTAAAATGGGTGCTTAGACTTAAATACTGTTGAACAATGCTGTTTAAAAACGGTTGTTGAGGCTTAAGTAAGCAGTATTCATTTTCCCATTGATTTTATAGGGGATCAGTAGGGGGTCAGTTGACCGGGGGTCAGTGTTTTGTCGAAACCCTGGTGAACATGTGGGTTGCATGTTGGTGTGTGTTAGCTGATGGGTTGATTGAAACATCGGTTCAATCGGTTGCCATCAGCATGAAGTAATTTGCTTGTGTGGCTTTAACGCGCATGCATGCTCAGCCAAATGCACACCTTCTGACACAGGAAACCCAGGCTCTGTATTGTTGAAAATGAAGGGTTTATTAAAGCTTTATAAAGGGGAAAATATAAAGGATAAGTAAAACTTTTCTCAATAATTTGGGGCTGGGACAAGATAACTGGGACATTGGAGATTGGGTTGAGAAAAGTCAAGACAAGCTGGCTTAATACTGACGAAGCTTATTAAAAACCAACATATATTTAACAAAGGTTGAAAAGTCATGTTAAGAAACTCGGATCACCAACATTCTATCGACACACCACCGACACATTAGGGACGCATTATGTGAATTTCAAAAATTGTTGATGACTGACGTGTCAGCCAACAGTTGACTAACAATGGTTTGACTGTTGGTCAACTGTCAATTGATGTAATTGCTGATGTGTTGGTTGATGCAATGGTTGATTCAGGTTCATTACCATAGCCCATAATTACAAATAAAAAATAATATTGTGTAATAAATTATTATTATTATTATTGTTTCTCCCTTTGGCCCTATTGTGACTAATAACTATGCAAAAAATATATATGATATAAAAATGAAAAAGAAATAATAAAAATCAATGACTATAAGAAGACACTGTTATTATTGAACATATCAGAAGAAGATTGATGAAATGTTGTTATTATCATCAGTACAAGAATAAAAAGTTGACAATTTAAGGAGAGCTTTGTCTGCTCGGACTGGATCTATTACATACTTTATATATTGGATCAAGACTGTTGAAAATTTCAGTAGAATTATAATAAAATGCCTTTATAATAAAGCACTTTAAAGTTAGTTATGAGAGTTGGTGATTTAAGTAAGGATGGAGATCTCAAATTGTAATATTTTTATACCAGTAAAAGTAGTGGCTTGATGATAAGCAACTTACTGTTTTCTGATCTATGGGCAATACTAGACTAAGTGTGTGCAATGCTCACGAATAGACGATTTGGCTAACTTAATGTTGCACCCAATTCAAATCCTTTGGGAAGAAAACGTTTTGTCTCAAGAATTTCCATATCATTTCATTATCATGCAAATGCAACACACAAAGAGCCTTAACCCCTAGAGATATGAATTGGGTACAACATTGAGTTAGCCGAATCGGTCTATTTTAAGTTATGCAAAGCCAGAGCGGACTCCTGCACATTGGTCAAATATATTATATTTCGTCGTAACTTTGCTATTCTGGTTTACCTCTTAGAATCTCTTTATCTATGGAGTCTTATGAGATAGAGTCAGTCCATCAAAAATGTCCTGCCTTCAAGAATGGCTGCCCTTATTCTAAGCTGCCTCAAGATCTCTTCATGGAGGAGATGAAGAAATGCCCTGACTTCAAACAAGGATGCCCATTCAAGAAGACAGATAGTATCAAGGGGATTTTAGAAGAACTGTCCAAGATGCCAGAATCTAAGCACAGTACAGGCCCAGCCCATGAAGAGTTGCTAAACTTGCTGAGGGCTGTTCATTTGGAGTCCAGAAGGTTAGAGGAGAAAGTTGGAGAATGTCCTGTGTTCAAAACCAAGGAGGGTTGTCCTTTCAAAGATGCTGCCAAAGATGGAGAGCTTGTTTCAACAAGTTTACTGGTCTCGGATATCATGAAGCTGAAGGAAAAGTGTCCCGCTTTCAGAGAAGGATGTCCATTTGCCACATTGGACAATGAAGTGCTTTTGGAAGAAATCAAGAAATGCCCTGAGTTTAAGGAAGGTTGTGCCTTGAAAGGTACAAAATCAGTTGAAGAAATATACAGTCGACTATCACAAATGCCAAGCGATGGCAAAAGTTGTCACCATAAAGAAGCTATGTTGAAGACCATGAAAGCCATTCACAGTGTTTGCCAGGAGAAAGCTGATAAGTGTCCAGTTTTTGAAGGGGAAGGATGCCCATTCAAGTCTGTTGAAAGCCATGGGAAGCCACTAATTAATCCTCCTGAAGCAGTTCTTCCAACATTAGCAAATCATAAAGGCACCAATTCAGGTGTTCATTTTGTTGTCCTGACAGATTTAAAAGAAGCATGCCCTGCCTTTGGATCAGGTTGTCCATTTGCAAAGCTTGGGGAAAATGACTTTGGACAAGACCTGAAGAAGTGCCCTGAGTTTAAGAATGGTTGTCCTTACAAGGATAGCAAAGATGTTGGCGACCTCTACAAGAGACTTTCTAATTTGCCAGTGTTTTCTGGCAAGGAATCACATGGTGCTCAATTACTTGAAATGTTCAGACATCTTCATGAAGTGTCACTTTCTTTGAAAGACGAGATGGGAACATGCCCGGTGTTCATTACAGATCAAGGCTGTCCATTCAAAACATTATGCAGTGACGGAAAGCCCCTTATTGACAGGCTGGATGACCAACGTTGGACAAAGGTACTTCAAAGTTCTGTGGATGATGTTATGAAGGATGTGAATGAAGAGATAAAGAATATAGAACCATCAGTAGTGCTCTCCAAGGAACTGAAAGTTGGCACCAAGAGGATACACAGAGAGGCTGAGAATATCCAGTTTGTCAAGGAATTTGCCAAGGGAAGAATTGAAAAGCAGTGGTACAAACACCTGCTTGCAGACCTTTACTTTGTGTACAGGTTGGTGCTAGTTTTGCTTTTTTATTTATTTATTTATTTATTTATTTTTTAATCCTACAGTTGAGTGACTTTTAGAAGCCTGCAAATACAATATTCTTGCCCTTCATTGTTCATTGTCATGCCTGGAGACTAGAAGCAATAAGGATGTTTAGAAAGTTTTAAGTCTGAAGAAATTACCCTTGTCTGAATCTCTCCAGCATCTGGTCAGGTGCAGTGAACCTCTAGTCTGTTTGATAGGGATTCTTACTGTAACAATAATCATTAGTCTAAGAGTGGATTTCAATTGAGTGTCGAAAGTAATTAGCGAATTGCTTTGGTTTATGATTACTTCACTCAGTGATTGGTTCAAAGTTCTCGCGCCACTTTTTCAACCATTCAGAAGTGAAACCAAAACCAACCGTGGCTCGCGCGTGCACATTTTCCCGCGCTTTGTGTCGGCTACGTGTAATTACTTCGAGTTTTGATTGGTTTACTGGATTGTCTTCGTCGTTTTTGATTGGCCAAAGTAATTACTTTGGTTTTGGTTTTACAACACTCAATGGAAAATCGCTCTATACATGAAATATGCAATTCATGTGACCTTGTTGAAGTACATGTTTTTGACGGTATCTTAACCCTGTAATATGGCCAAAACAGTACTGTCTGCAATTAGTTATATATATACATATATGTATATATGACTTCACAGAAGTTTAGGTTTCACGTTTAACAATGATTACTCGTGAAACCTAAACTTCTGTGAAGTCATATAGTCATTGCTCCTCAATCGCTTGAGTTGAGAGCTCTAGGAAATACGCTCCACTCAAAAAAAGAAAAAAACATATATATATATATAAAAGGAGGAATTTACGCTTGTGCCTGCAATTTGATACATTGAAGCTCATTTGGTTTGTGAAGTGTCGCCATGTCTGGTTTGACTGTGCACCAGTGGGTCAGTTGGTGGAGCATCGGGCTGCCATGCGGGAGGTTGTGAGTTAGACTCCGGCGGGACCAACACTCAAGGCCCCGTCTCACAAATATCCTCCATGTTCATTAGTTTCCTGTGGGGCATTAAAGTTTCGGTAAATATCATATTGCTGAACAGAATTTGTATAAATTATAAGCTCTAGTGATACTTCAGTGCATATGGAATTTAACTGATGTAAATGTAGTTTCTATAAGATCAAGTAATCTGTAAAACTCGGTAGATTACCCACACTGGTCATTTTTTGCAAATATATAACAAGAAAAAAATTTCAACAGATAGCCCGCACCTAAAAACAAAGGAAATTCGTGAATTCACAAAGTTGGAGTGATGATGAGGCCTTGTGGCCGTGCATAGCCCGTACAAGTGTAGGTTTTTCCAAAGCCGAAGATTGATAAACGTTTCAAAGAAAGGTAAAATAACATTACTGCGGTTTTGAAATAAACGGCAATACTTTTAATTTGACTAGCGAAAGCGACTTACAAAATAATTTTGCGCCACCTAGAAATGTTCGTTCTTTACTTAAAATACTTAAATACTTGAAATTATTTACACTAAAATGACGGTTTGTTGATATGTTTTCAATTTGCATTGGTTTTCATCGAGAGCATTTAAGTCTATTAGGTAATTAAAGCGGGATAGATAAGGTAATACTCAGTTTTTAGGAACAGTTTCATTAATGACTTTTATATTTTTTACCTACTTATGCTTTTAAAACTATACCAGAAGATTTAAAAATTATCACATTACCTGCACCTTCCTATAACCCACACTAATAACTGCTTGCGGAAAAATTAACACATTACCCGCGGGTAATCGCCCGGAAATTACCGTACAGCCACTTCTTACATATGTGAGCATAATGTTATTTCACTCAAATTTTTGAAAGCAATTGAGTTCTCCTATTTCACCCCCTTCTACTCCTCTCCATGAAATCTTCACCCACACCAAGGTGTGTGCACTGCCTTTGTCCATAAAGTTCAGCAAGTGACCTCAACATTGTTTAATTTGTTTCCTCTCAAGGGCTCTTGAAGAAGAGAGTGAAAAATGCAGTGACCATGAGCTTTTCAAAGCTGTTCACTTTCCAGACAAAC
>OX421451.1:39995515-39998015 GCA_949126865.1 Montipora capitata
AGCTGTCGGGAGCATTTTAATTTGAAAGACTATTCTGACAATCCTTCCTTTACTTGCTTTCACTTCGTATCCAGTATTATTTTCGAAGACTCCCAATGTTCTGCAAAACTTAACGTTTTAGTGGGAAATTATTGTGTAACCTTGCAACGTTGAATAGGGAGGGAGGGGCCATATAAGTGAAGGTGAAACTATTTCTTTTGCCCTTTAAAAGAAGCGGGTTGAAATACAGCTGGTGCGGTTCATTTACATAACCGTTCCCAACTACTTTTGTCCATGATTGTAGCTCTTTAATTCGTTATATTGTGGAGGACGTGGTTTCCTCCCCTCTCAGCAGAACGGCCAGCATGTCGTTTGCATCGCCATCGCAAGGCCACGGGACGTCAGCAAAGGAAATGAAATTTTTAGACCCGATAAAACACGTGCTGCGAGTTTTTTGAACGCCTTAAAAGCATTCCACAAAGAACGTGTCCCGCTGGACTCAAAACAATGGTTCAAATGGGCCATTTCCGAGTTCCTGTTAGTCTCGGTTTCGAAGTGAGTCTTGGTGCTCAGCTATTGTAAGGGAAATGAGTTTGATTTGCATAAGAATACGCAACGCATTTACATTTGAATGGTTGTGCACAAGGACTCGCTTTGAAACTGAGGCATACAGCAACTCGGAAATGGGCTAGTGCGAGAGGTGAATATTAGCATACAAGAAAAACAAGGTATGCCTCATTGGTATTCTTTATATTAAGAATACTAACGCGATCACGGCGCGCGTACTATCTGAGAGACACAATAAAACTATAACATCTATTGACTCCATCTCCAACAGTGTTCGTTATTCAGTTGGGTTCCTGATTTGACTCCAACATGTTCACGTTGCCAAGAGATGTATTAAGGCTTTGTGTGGGTTGTATAAAATCCGTCAAAGTAGAAAATTCCTCAGACCTGAGTTAACGCACACAACTCGTCTGCCTTATTTCACATCCATTTGCCTTCTAGATGTATTTCGTGTACAGTTTAAGGTGGCTCAAACTAGTTTCAACACTTTCAAGAGACCTTGTTATTAGAGGTATTGATAAAGCAACACTTTATCATTAACAGCAATGTTGTGGTACCATGTGAAACATTAATTATTGCTGAAAAAGATGCAGTCATTCTTGTAACGTAACAAGTTACCATGGTAACAGGAAAGCCTTGCCAAAAAAAACACCCTATTTTTGTCTTTAGTTGCTCATATCTGAAAAACGGACTCGGTGACCCCAATTTTTCATTGCACAAAAGTGACCAGCAGGCCAAGATGAAACTCTCTGCAAAAGTTTAAAAAATTCTGTGGAGCGGATTCAGAGCTATCTTAAACTTTCAATTATTTAAGGTGGCTCTGAATCTGCTCCACAGAATTTTTTCAACTTTACACAAAGTTTCATTCTGGCATACTGGTTACATATCACAAATAAAAAATGGGGGTCGCCCAGTTCGTTTTTGAGATATGAGCAGCCAACGCCAAAATAAGGGGTGATTTGCAGGGCCTTCCTGTTGCCAAGGTAACTTTTTACGTCACAAAAATGACCGAATCTTTTTCAGCAATAACTGGTGTTTGACATGGTGCCATAACATTGCTGTGAAGTGATGAAATGTTGTAGTGTCAGTCCTTGTAATAAGAACGTTTCCGTCAAATGTTGAAACTGGTTTGAGCCACTTTAAAGTCCTTCTTTCAGTCTATTAACAATCAAGCTTAATCAATCGATCAATCAATCATTGATTTGATATATTTAAGCGCTCCGGTTACTACATTCCATTTTAGCTTATCGCCTACCGTCTTTTCCTATCGGGGTTTTCTTTTTGTGCCGAGACTTTGATCCCGGACGAATGTTACTCTTTATTAATCAAGGTTAAAAACACACCTTTTTAAGTTTGGATATCGTTTGTTATGAAGTTATTTTTCATCAGTTCAATTCGCTCTGATGTATTAATTTGGATTATTGTGAATACGCGCGGCCATATAACAAACTGCCCTAAACGCGCCTTTTTGCGAGCCAGACGGTAAATGCGCAGGGTTGCAAATGCATTTGCCGCCCTGATTCTGATTGGCTGTAGACTATTAGTTTTTAAATATAAACTATCTTTTTGCTTATCGTTAACAGTCTTTTTAAAAATAGATCATATCTGAGTTTTATTGTAACGAAAAATAAATTTTCTTTGACTCTTCATTAGCTGATCATATTGTAGCAACAACTTTTCATATCATAGTTTCATGTTACATGTCTGTCAAAAAAACAATGAATTTGTACGATTTGGCCTTTATTATTGATAATAACGATAAACACACTAATTTTGTCGGGCATATAGCTTATTTTTGTCCCTAGTAGCATCATTTACACGGCCTCGCTCCGCAGAAATGATGCTACTCGGGAAACAAATAAACTATTTGCCCTCCAAAAGTCATGTGGTTGCCCTATTATCTACTGTAAAGCACTTTATAAAACTCATTAATAATTCATAATGGAAAAAAAAA
>OX421451.1:40000515-40008015 GCA_949126865.1 Montipora capitata
CTTTTCGGCACGCCTTAAATTACGGTCTCCTTTCTCCACCTTTTCTATAATTCCCTTTACATTGAGTTGTGTTACATCAGTGCTAGTCTCGTACCCTTTTCGGTACGCCTTAATTAAATTACGCTCTCGTTTGTCCACCTTTTCTATAATTCCATTTACTTTGAGTTGTGTTACATCAGTGTTAGTCTCGTACTCTTTTCGGCACGCCTTAAATTACGCTCTCGTTTTTCCAATTTTTTTATAATTCCATTTACTTTGAGTTTTGTTACATCAGTGCTAGTCTCGTACTCTTTTCGGCATGCCTTAAAATACGCTCTTGTTTTTCCAATTTTTCTATAATTCCATTTACGTTGGGGTTTTTTTACAGTAGTGTTGATCTCCTACCCTTTTCGGGACGCCTTGAAATACGCTCTCTTTTGTCCACCTTTTCTATAGTTTCATTCACTTTGACTTGTGTTACATCAGTGCCAATCTGGCACCCTTTTCGGCATGCCTTAAAATACGCTGTCATTTGTCCAATTTCTTTTATTTACCCTGAGTTGTGTTACATCAGTGCTAGTCTCGCACCGTTTTTAGCACGGCTTAAAATACGCTCTGATTTGTCCAGTTTTTCTATAATGCCATTTACTGTGAGTTGTGTTACACCGGTACCAGTTCTAACCTCACACCTTTTTCGCCACGAATTATATAAAAGATGTAGCTACGGTGGCTCATGTTGTTGCCGTTGTGTTGGTTACCGCGCTCTCATGAGATTTCTGATAATACTGTTGAGAGTCTGTTTGCTTAGCTACGCTGAAGAACTCAGCTGAACTTTTAATATTGCACAGGATACGTTCTCGCCCTTGAGATTTTAAGGGGGTGCGTACATTCTTTCAAAAATGACAAAACAAGATATTGTTTCGCAAAGTTACAATTTATCACGATCCTTCAAGTATGATGTATTTTAAAACTGCCATTTGACGTATTTGCAATTTTTTCATTGCAAATGCTCGGCAAAAGAAATCCCTATTTCGAAATGACAAAATTACAGTTTTGTTATGTATGTTTGTGATTGAAATGCATTATTTTCCCGTTGTTACTGTTTTTTGTTTTTTTTCTTTCGTCTATTTCGCATGAAGCCGTGAGGCGAAATCTTATCGAAATCTTATACCATGTCACATTGTTAACAGCAGCACTTGAAACCATAGACAACCTGCTTGTTATCGTGTTGCATAATAGCATAATTTATGCGTCTGTACCCTTTTCGGCATGATACCCTTCTCGGCATTTTAAGGCCACGACCGGATGTCTTAAAATTTCTCTTTAAAAGCTCGAATTTCTAAGTGGTTTTTTCGCCTAGTCAGAAAGTTCTGGCAATCGTGACACTTAATGTTACGACGTTGATTTCCCGAGAAATTTGGGGGACGTTTGCTTAAAGTGGGATTCTCAAACAAATAACTTCAAATTTCTACGAACTCTTGACTCCTCGCATCTTTTGCAAATTACCAAGGAATCTGTTTAGAAAATTGTCCAATATCTTAGTGCGCCTCGAAAGTCTGAGTTTGAATATTCGACAATCAGCTAGCCCATCTTCCTTCCGCACAGATATTTACCAAAATTACTCGTTTATAGGTGCCCCTGAACGTAAGCTAAGTCAGCAGCGTCTTGACCCCAGAAATTTTTGTCAGGACGACAGGCAACCAAAACAGCCTTTAGGTCCTTTAGCCGGAATCGATTAGATTAATGCTTCCTCTTAGTAATCCCAGTCGAGAACAACGAGCCTATCGTGAATGTTGAATGTTCTGCTCACAAGGTTAAGTCGGTTTGGATAGTTATTCAATATTTATTGGCTGTGTATGTCAATGGCTGATTGGCCTGAGATTATCTTTTAATTTGTATTTTTCACAGTGAACAGCGAAGACCAGTGTTCTGGTTTTCCTTCCACTTTAATTTTCTACCTACGAGTAGGCCATTTCCATTCAAAAATGCGCTCAAAGGGACCCAAGAATCTCACTATTTTTGTTCACAGAATTTTCTCATTTGCCACGTCACGACAAAATTTGACTCACTGCAACGCGTGTGGTCCCAAAGCCCAAAATTGTAAGTGATATAATTTAGGATCCCTGAAGCTCTCACCCTATCTGGTTGTCCATTGAACGCAAGTAGCATCATAATTGTGATATCAGTCAATTCATTTGCAAAGATTGCGTGATTAACTAACAGCAGGTTTTTCTGTCGCCTATTTAAAGTGTCCATCGACCGAGTAATCCAAATCGGCGATTATCATAATCATCAGTACCGTAAAGTTTCGAAAGTAGCGACCTTCCGAAATTAACGTCAATTTTTTGGGGCCGTTAGTAAATCCCGAAAGTAGCATGACCAAGTTTCATTTTCAATGCAAAACCGTATACCATTAATTTGTCAATCAATAGTCCAAATTTTAATGTACAATAGTATGTTCGTGCAGTGTCACAAATTGTTCACGATAAAGCACTTTTAATACAACAAGGGGAAGCTTTATGCCACCATTCGTCCTTGCAGGGACCGCTTAGCCCCCCCACTTTTTTGCAAGAATAAAAACAAATTAAACAAAAAATAATTTAACAAAATTAACGGAGTGAAAAATAGCAAAAAATCGTTAATTCGACAGTGACCAGAGTTACTGACAAAGACAAACGCGCAGATAAATAGACAGAATGAAGCATTAGACGTTACAATTGTAAATATTTCTTCGCTTCTAACCTAGCAGAGGTAAACGTCTTTTAAATGGCTTCTTTTTCCTGCCGACCTCTCAGGAAAACGCGTTGTTTCGTAATTGGAGCCTCCACCCAAAAGAAACAATCAACTTCACTAGTGAAGTAGAAGCCACAATATCCAGTCAAGAAGAGTGGTAGCCTCCTCCAATCCAACGACAAGTTGATCAGTCGACAGCCAGCGAAACTGTAGAGATCAATATAACGGAACTATTCCAACCTGCGGGTTTCAACTTTCCAAAAAAGCATTGTGGCAAACAGAATCGCGCATTTCAATCCAAGTGGTTTTCGGAATTTCCCTGGCTACACTATAATGAGCAAAGCGATTCTGTGTTGTGTTTCATTTGCATGCAACAAAATGCAAAATCAAATCTTCGAGCTGGCAGAAGTAAGGAAGTCTGCTTTATTTCTAAAGGGTTTTCAAACTGCAAAAAGGCGTTGGCGCGATTGAAGGAGCCCTCCCCCCCCCCCCCCGCCCAAAAAAAAATTCCTTCACGCATTCTTCTTTAGCCCCCCCCCCCCCCCCCCAAACCACCACTCGAAAACTTGCTGCGCGGTCCCTGCCTTGACATCAGTTCACTGAAAAAAAAAAATTGCCCAAATTGGAACGACATTGTGATGATGTGCACGTTCTTCAGTAGTGGACAACATATTGTTTGTTAAGATCCTTATTTAAAGAAAACAAGTAGATTACGCTGACAAAAATTATCATAAAGCGATAGTAATAAGAGCCAACGTCCTTCGGAAATTCTTCAAATTAAGACACGTTTAGCATAAATAAAGGTCGTGCTTTTGGATATGTACACATCTGACATTTTGATAAGGCTGGGTGTACAGCAGGTATTTCCGAGAGCAGCCTCTTTGAACGTCACTCAGTAAACGTTTCAACATAGCACGCAATAAGTATAGCACTTCAGTCGC
Source organism: Montipora capitata (assembly GCA_949126865.1). Classification (NCBI taxonomy): domain Eukaryota; kingdom Metazoa; phylum Cnidaria; class Anthozoa; order Scleractinia; family Acroporidae; genus Montipora; species Montipora capitata. Next base: position 40,004,169 of record OX421451.1, read on the forward strand.
ACACATGTACATTTTGTAAGAAGAAGGAATCTAGAATGCAGCTGAGGTTGAACAGTTGGACTGAATTTTTGTTTTTTAACCTTAAAACAGCCCACAAAATGTTCCCAACAATTTTTCTCGCGGTTTTGCTTATGTTTTTCTTTGGCATTGCTTTTGTGGTTTTCACGGAATTCATTCGTGTTTGGAAAAACGGCTGCTCGAAGTTCCACACCACACGAAGTATGTTCATTAACTTTTTTCTCAACCGTGTTGTATTTCTTATGGGAGCAAAAGCAAGGCGAGGGCTGGAGCAGGACACGAAGAATTTTCCCAAAGTGCAAGAAGAATTTCTTTTGAATATCCTGAAGAAAAACTCAAGTACTATGTATGGAAGGGAATTCAAGTTTAGTTCGATGAAAAATCGACACGATTTCACCAAAAGTCATCCCATCACAAGATACAGTCATTACCGAAAATTTATTGGTGAGTAAAGTAGTGTTTTTTGATTTACGACTAAAGAACGCATTGTGTGAAGGCCAGGGTGAAGGCTTAAATTCCTGTTTTTTGTCACAAATGCTAGGAGGGTGGTCAAAGATAACAAACGATTCCTTGTAAATAAGTGCAATGTAAACCCAAACTAACTTGTAGTATCTTTCAAGTGGCCTACAGTGACCACTGGGTTTCAGTGTCCTGTTTTATGCTATATCAAACTATATTTTATGACCATGATACTGTCCTCATCAGTATCTGGACTCGAGCTATTCTGTTTCATCATCTTCCTTCGGCCGGTGCTGTAAACATTGAATATCACTGGGAGCAATGCGCTGAGATTCACTGACTTCAATGACAAAATTTATCTATACATGTCACACTTATCTCAGAGGGAAAGACACAACAGAATTCTGAACAGCTATTCTATTCTCCTTCATTCGTGTCTTGTCTGCAGGAGATCGAAGCCTCTCGATCTACAGCAACTTGAAAAAAATAAGCCAAGTTCTGGGTCAGTCGATAAGTTCACTGTCAACATCTCTGAAATGTTTGGACTTAGGGCGCTTTCCATTTGACAGAAACGTCCGGCCAGACCGGACTTTTGAAAGGAATAACTCTAGAACGTCTTCAAATTAACAAACTCCGACGATGATATAGACCCCTTCAGAAGAATGCGAGGGATTATCATGCAAGTGTTCCTTCAAGATTGTTTCGTTTTTTTTGCAAACTGCCGGGTCTGGCTGGTCAGTTCTGTCAAAAGGAAAGCGCCCTTAGTAACGTTATCTTGTTCATGACCAGTTTGCAAACATTCAATGAAACTTGTTTCGAACTGAGGTAAACCACAAACATCCATACAGCCAGATCGAGAGGTCATGATATTCGCCCTCCAGGTCTTGAAACGTTAACTCCTTAATGAGGGTCTCAATGGGGATGCAGCCAACACGGTACACGGTTAAAAATTTCGCGATTTCACGGTGCACGCTTAATTTTTACATCAAATAATTGTTCAGAGCTTAGGAAAAGCTACAAACAACACGGTTATCTGGACAAAATAATTCACGACACACGGTTAATTTTTTTCCCTTTTTCACGACACACGGTTAATTTTTTGGACGTTTCACGCCACACGCTTAACCCCATTGAGACCCTCCTTAATAGACCTCTTTAGCTTGTACGTTTTGTTTTCCCATTTCAGACCACGTGATGTTCTCAAGGGAATTTTCCTTTTGTTTTTTCATAAGTTATGCGTACATATTTACGTGCATAGGACGACATTTGAAAGAAAGTTCTCCCTAGAGTAACGTCACGTGGTCTGAAATGGGAAAACAAAATGTACAAGCTAAAGAGGTTTATTAATGTACAAACTTTGCATATTTCCAGGATTGTAAAAAAGATCATGTAGAGGATGCCATCACCCGACGATCGATAAATTTTCAATTGTTCTCTTCAAACATCCACACCATTCATACCTATTTTATTCCTGCAATCTTGAACGAAACTTGCCGGATCCAACCCTCTGAAGTCCGTGAAATCCAAAACTTACGCTCAAAGTAAACAGCCTTTGGATAAAAATCAAAGCTCAAAATGCCTGTTATTGTAAGAATTTCGCGATCTCTCCAAGTCACTAGGCATGGAAAGTGTGTATCAACATTCTTGGAAAAAAATTGGTCTGAAGGGAGTGGATGTTTGGAAAGAAAACTGAAATTTTATCGTCAGGTGCTCGCGTCCTCGTTGTGAGGACGAGGACGTCAAAGGAACGTGCCAAGAAGGAAAACGCACGTGCGGGGCGAGCAGCGTCATTGTGTATGTTCATTACACCTATTGTTTTGTGACGTCACGGTCCCCGTAGCCGTCGTCATCTTCCTTTGGCTCAATTTTCTGTTTAACTCTGGAAAGCCTGGAAAACGCCTTAGGCTTAAACAGTATCTAACGCATAGAGTTTAGGCTAATGTTAGCAATAGTAAAGCTTTAGGTTTTTTCAGTCATGGTGAAACAATACCCTGTAACCCTAACCTTCAATCTGTAGTTCAACCCCTTTCACAGGATCTCTTTTCGAGGGCTTGCCACAAGGTGCTCGAGATTTTCCAAAACGTTGCTCGAAATTTCTCAAAAAGTTGCTTCTCAAAAAGTCAAAAGTTGCAAAAAAAAAAAGCAAAAACTTTTTTTCTTTCTCTCTTCTTTGGTCTTGTCTCAGACGGTGGTCATATTTTTCAAGAAAAGGCCTCAGACTGTCCACTTTCGATATATGGGAATTCCGGCAGTCAGCAAAAACTCCCGAATCGATACAGTCTCGTGTCTTGGGGTAATGTTGATCCTTTTGGATTCATTCGTTCGTCGTTTCTTTTCATCAGGTCTACAATATTCTGGTCTTTTTTCTTGCTTTTCGCAATAACTGTCTTTGATTTAATATGTTTCTAGGAAGCAATGTGCCTCATAACAGAGCCTTTTTTTAGACACAGTTTCCTTGCATGCGTCACATTTGAGTTTTCCCGACGCTACAGTAAGATGCTCTCCTTTGAACTGATTTAATTTACCCCAAGCACTCACATTTGGATCGGCTGGGCCGTGGACATTACGCTTTTTTCAGTTGGTTTTGTTTGCACTTTGCGCTCTCTTAAAACCGCCGCTTTCGCTGGAGTACTCAGTCTTGCCCCTAATTCTGCGGCTACCCTCAAAGAATCTGAATGACCTTCGTCACCTGAACACTCGAATCAGTGGAGTGTGAATCGTCGTCCGCCATTTTGCATTTTCTTCAAAAAACCGCTGACCTAGCAGCCCGGCTGCATGCATCTTTCGCCCGCGATCTGCCCCAGGGGGGAGGAACTGCTCCTTTTTCACAGGAAATTCACAAATTGTCTATTAAAACAGTGTAAAATATGGAAGCGTGGCCAATTAAAGCACTAAAAGCTGCTCCGATACATAGAAAACTAGAAATTCCTCAGAATGCAAAAAGTTGATCGAAACTAAAAAAGTTGCCGAGCAACTTGTGGCAAGCCCTGTTCTTTTCTTCCCAGTTCCCTTAGAGCGGGAGAAGAGAGACCCTGGGAAGGAGATTTGTCTGTTAACTCTCTAATTATATCTTCGCTCGGGAATCGTCTTGTGACTTTTCATATTTTACTGATACTCACCCATAATTTTTTGCTTTGGAAAGACAATATTGCCAATGGAGAGAGGAACACATTGACCAGCCAGGAACCATGGATGCTGGCTGTAACGTCTGGAACAACAGGAAAGAGCTGTTTGATTCCCAAGACAATTGACAATTCCCGCGCTTTCGTTGAATTTGGATTCTCTGTTGGCGTTTATTATAGCATATTCAATGCTCTACCAAAGGTAAGACAACTATTGAAACGAAAACAAATATCAGCTATGAAAAATA
>OX421451.1:40013015-40033015 GCA_949126865.1 Montipora capitata
GAATTCTTAACTGACAAACATAAAGCATTACGATATGTTGTTACCAGATTTTCTGGACACCAAGCGCTGATCGCGTAGCCACTACCTTCGTAACTTAAAAGGAAGTTGGATATTTCGTGCAAGACAGTTACACGGTTTAACTTCCCGCACATCTGCGAATGGTTAAATCTTCTACGACAACGACCATAAACCTCAGTTAGGCCCCGGTGTCACACCCCTTCAGTGTGCATAAGGTAAAGGTAAAGGTTCACGTTATTTAACGCCGGAAGTTGTCGTCGGTGTTGTGGTCTCCAGAGAGTACTCTCCCAGGAAGCCGACGGTGCGCTCATTTTACTCTCCTCTTTCCATCAGTGCTCCGTTTTAAGGGTATTTAAAGCTACTTAGGCTACACTGAAAGGAAAGAAGTCGAAACAAGGATGTGAGAGCCGGGGATCGAACTCGGGACCTTATGCACCAAGTTCGCGCACCAACCGACTGTGCCACCCTTGCTCCTTGCCCCGCTGTGCGTTTAAAAACCAACACAGTATTGGCAAAGAATAGGCCATGCATATGTAGTTTCCGGTGTTGTGGTCTCTGTGCCACCCTTTGAAATGTGACCGGTCTGGCCAGCTCGACATGATATCGTATATACATCTGATTCCAAAATGGTCGCCATTTTAGTTTTTACCACAATTGCTCGTAATCTCGCAATCTGATTGGCTAATTTGCCGTTGTCGATGAGAGTCTAGACAACGCTGTACGCTTCATGCTCGCGTCATTTTGTCACGCAATGTAATAGCCAATCATATTGCGAGAAAGTTATAGACAACGCTTGCTCTTTCTTTCAGGTTTATTAATCTTTCTCGTCATTGGCTGTTTTCATACTACAGACGCATAATCCTTCCATACGAATTATGCGTCTCTCATGTTATCCGTCTAGTGTAAAGACGGAACGATCTATATGAGACGCATAATTCGTCTGAGACGAACTTGGCAAACTTTTTTTCTGCGTCTGTTAAATTCGTCTTGTATAAAGACGGGCACAAGACGCGTAATTCGTCTGGACAAACTATCCAGTTTAGTGCGTCTTCGAAGACGCACTAAAGTAGATACTTCGTCCAGACGCATAATGCGTCTTGTGGCCGTCTTCATACTAGACGAATTTAACAGACGCAGAAAAAATGATTGCCCAAGTTCGTCTCAGACGAATTATGCGTCTCTAGTATAAAACGGCCATCGGTTTGTCTAACTTCTAAAAACTTGTGCAACTTTCCAGAACCTGAATTAGGAGGTGCGGTGTTGAAGCTACGACAGAAAATTCAAATTCGCTGGCTTGTATTCCCGTTCTCCAAAAAACTTGAGAACTGGTCATTTCACGTCGCAGAGTTGTCGAAAACGTGAAAGAAATGTACAAAAATGAAAAATGCACGTGCAGAGCGTGCAAAGCTATTGTTTTTGCTCATTAAGTATGCAAAATTTGTGACGTTAGGGCCGATTTATATGATACGATTTTGTCGCATGCGACAAGCTCACGACAGGCCTACGACATGACTTACGATTGTCGCAGCGTTTTAAAACATGTTTTAAAATGGTACGACATTTTTTCTGACGTACACAACAATCGTAAATCATGTTGTGGGCCTGTCGTAAGCCGTTGTCGCATGTGACAAAATCGTACCGTGTAAATCGGCCCTTACAAAGGTTAAGCATGACGTTTGCGGCCAACGGCAAGCTCCGGCTTATCATAAAAGCGTGAAAATTCTCTCATTTTAACTTGTCTCGTTCCTTTGAGAAGTTGCTTGATATCTGGAGCTAACAGGGCAGAAATAAGCTACATTACATTTTTGGCAAAACCCTAATTTCATTCCGACGTTTGCCGTTTGACGTAAACGTAATGCTTAACCTCTCTCTGAACTCTCTCTTCGGGAGGTTTGGCAACGACAACGGCAACGGCAACGGCAACGGCGACGACAACAAGAACCTCACAAATTTGCATATTTAAGGCCATGTTACACGAGGCAATTTTTCTTGCAACTCACATCGCAACAAACGTTGCTTTGCAAGTTGCGAGAAAAAATTCACGTGTAACACCCCATTTTGCAACTGCAATTGTTGCGTTGCGAGTTGCGAGAAAAGTAGAACGACCCTCTACTTTTCGAAACGTTGCGAGACAAGTTCCTTGCGTGTGACATCCCCTCTGCAACTCGCAACGCAATTTTGTCAGAATGGGCCAATCAGAGCTCATCTTAGCGCGTCCGCCATCTTGTTTGTTATTGTACCCGTTGCAAGTTGCGAAAGAAGTTGCCAACGTGTAACATACCCTCTGCAACTTGAAAGGTTTTTTATTCGTCATCGTTGCGTTGCGAGTTGCAAGAAAAATTGCCTCGTGTAACATGGCCTTTAGTGGGAAAAAACAATAACTTTGCACGCCCTGCACGTGCGTTTTTCATTTTTGTCATTTTTGCCATGGTCATGAAAACATGAAATAAGCAATCTTGAGGTTTTATGGAGGACGTCAGCACCAGGAGATAAACTTTCATTTTCTCCTCTGAATTATGTGTGACTCATATCGGTTTCATTCTTAAGGGACTGCCACAACATTGTCATGTTAAAAAGCTTGGAATAGTCCATATTGATTACAATAACGCGAATTTCTATTTTGGGATGACGATCTCGTTGCCGTTCACGTCGTCGTTGATAAAAGGGACCTTAAGATCTACGACGGCGACGGTCTAAGAAACGTCACCGACCTCAAAATATAACTGTTGCATGCTTACGTTGTCGTCATAACCTCAAATTTAGTGATTTCACGTCGTCGTTACGCAGAGAACCGTAAACATACTTGTCAAAATACCGGTGTGGTGTACGTGCGACACGATTATTTATGCTCTTTTAACCAATTACATTGGGCGTTTTCCATTTACCAAGTAATTACGGAAAGTCCGGTTGGGATGTAAATGGAACACACGTTTTTGGTTCGTTCCACTGGAAATTTTCCGGAATAAACGGAACTTCTGAAAAGGTAGTCCTGTTGGAAATGTGTGTTCCATTTACAACTTTTGAAAGGTCTTAGCACTTCCAGGCTATTCACGGCCACATTTTTAAATTTTGGCGCGTAAAGTCGCAATCACTGGGCGGCGAACGGACCTGAGTTAAATAGAACACGTTTTTCATCCGATGGAAATTTCCACCGAAATTTCCAGAAAATTTTGTAAATGGAAAGGCCCATTGTTTTGTGGCGTTGTCGAAGTCGTAGCCGTGGTCGTTTTTTAAACTCCCTAAAGCTCCATAACAACGGAGACGCGAAGCCGCTTAAGCTCAGAACAAACCACTGCCCCCTTATTTTAGCGTTACCATAAAGGGAAAAAAAAAAGCAAAATAAACGGAGACCACAAACAGCTATAGGTAGTGCCGCATCTGACGATTGCGAAGAAATAGGAAAATCAAATCCGAATTTCTATATCGTACGTTCTTGAATGAAGGACTAGAGTGAAATTGAAAAAAAAAAAACCTCTGTGTCAGTTTCGGGTGTGGTGAGAAATCTTTCTGGAATGCGTTTCATACCGTTCTTTTGGATTCCGAGAAACTTATACGTCCTGGGGCCCGTTTCTCGAAAGTCCCGAAACTTTACGGGACATTTTCGGGTGTCACAGTTTCCTTTGTGTCTCAAGATTGGAGAGGATTTAAAGTCGTCAAACTTCACCGTCTCTTTTCTTTTTGTTACCTTGATAACATGTTAAAGGATCGGCTTTCTGAAACAAGCGGTTTGCAGTTTCACAAATGGCTTTTCGGGCCCGAAAAGTTTTCGGGACTTTTGAGAAACGGGCCTCTGGTTTTGCACATATCTACAGTTCATATATGATCCAATTCATATATAATTTCATCGTTTACATCATACTGTGTTTTTTCGTTTTAAGTTAGTTTGGAACAGACTTTAATCCAAGTTACTTTAAGAGAAATACGAGATAGATTCTCAGCAATCAAACAAAAGAATACTAAATGGCGGCAGTTTTGGAATATAGCAGGCAACTAGTTCTCTTTTTCAATTTATGTTAATACATAATATGCAATCAAGGAAAGAGAGAGTACAAATGAATAGGCCATTTCCGAGTTGCTGCATGCCTCAGTTTCAAAGCGAGTCCTGGTGCACAACCATTCAAATGGAAATGAGTTGCGTACTCTTATGCAAATCAAACTCCTTTTCCTTACAATAGTTGAGCACCAAGACTCACTTCGAAACCGAGACGAACAGCAACTCGGAAATGGCCCATTGTTGATGTTGTTCCCGTGACAAGTTTTTATGTTATTGTAGACTCTCTTTGGCGAGGAACTGAAGGTAGGACACCTCTACGAGCTAGTGATAACGACATTGAGTGGCCTTTGCCGTTACAGGATCGGAGATGTTATTAAGGTTGTTCGCTTTCACAACGAGTGTCCGGTAATAGAATTTCAATACAGACAAGGCCAACTTCTTAACATGCGGTCCGAAAAAATGACCGAGACCATGTTGTACGAAGCAGTCACGACCGTAATCCGAAGAAGGGGCAAGAAGGTTCACCTAGTGGATTACACCTGCGCAGAAAGCATTCTTCTGGAATTTTTACCAGGCTCTCTGGGAACAAGCGTGCAGCAAGATGGACTATCTGCATTCGGCTCTGGTGTCAAGCCATTTTATGTGATTTTCATAGAAACAGAGGGATTGCAGCGAAACGCAGCAGAATCGGAAGCCCTTGCAGAAGAGGTAACTACAAGGACGTTCTTTTTTTTATCCTCCAATTACCCTCGTCCGACCGACTCACATTTTTACGAGTGTAAAAAAAAAATTCTAGGATAAATGGAGAAAAAAGGGGAAGGCCTCGACTGATTTCTCGTGAATTAGGCTTATTATTGCTTTTGTTGTTACAGTTGTAGCTCACTAGAAATCCAACTTGTCCTGTTTCTAAAGAAATTGTCAAAGGCGACCCATATTACTACCATTATGATGTGCGTGTGCTTTGCCCATAGGCAGCTACTTCCTTGCAGTTCCCATTCCATGGCGCGCCTCTAAAGGCTAACAAAGGGCCGTCTTCTTTTACTCTGTCCAACATGTACATTCCTGTTCGATGTTTTCAAGGGTCTCTTTCCTTCCATTCTCCCCTCAATGACTACAGGGAGAAGCTCATCATGCCGTAGGATATCAAATGGTCACCTTTTGGTTCATCAAAACTCATTGTGCAGGAATAGCCTACTATTATTCCTTTTTCGTTATAGTGTCGATGCTCTTTAATTTGCTTCCTTAACCGGTTGATTTCGAGTAATGTCCAAACTGTGATGTTTCCTTTGTAGCTAGACAAAGCGCTATGTGAAGTCAACCCGTTTTATCAGATTCGGCGGGAAAATGGCGGCTGCATTGACAGGATAAAGGTCCAGTTGGTTGAGTCAGGAACGTTCCGAGGATTTCGAGATTTTCTCCTCCAAGCCACGCCAACCGCTGTAAATCAACTGAAGATCCCACGGAAATTAACATCGAAAGAACAACTTAAGTTCTTTCTTAAAGAACTGACCCCACTCAAGGGTCGTGTAAATAATTGATTTGTTTGTATTTAATGCCAGACTGTATGTCATCCTGGGTACTCGTGTCTTTTTTTTCTTCTTCAATTTCTTCCTCTTTGTTCGTCTCTGCTAATTCTTCTGGGTGTGGTTGAAACAATTCTGTTAACCATGACGTCACAAACGAGCGTGCGCTGTTAATTGCACCCCTGCAACATGAAAGCGAGGACGTGTTTAGAAATACGCTTGGAAAGTAATTGAGATTAACAAACATTGCTGAAAGAGCCAAAAAACTGCAAATGATTATACAACAGTGTGAAGAGGGGCTGTGAAGATTTTTAGATAGTTTAATTTAATGATACCTTCACAAGAACAATGTAAACACATGAACAGATCTTTTCACAAATGGCAGCTAAATAATATGATGATCACGTCATAAATCCTTTCACTTCCATGATCTAAAAGTTAATTCTCTTAACTGGTACCATAAATTTCTTTGTTGGCTGGTAATTTTACATCAACATAATACCCCTTGCTGATGATAAGGTTCAATCTCAAACCTTGCCTGCCTGACAGTATATTGAAACTGTGAGGTGAATTTACCAACTGATCATTTGTTTAAAGACTCAAGGCCTCCATGTGACGTCACCAAAGGAACGAAAAGGGCCGCCGTTTTTAGAGTCGTCACGCAAAGCTCGTTCCCACAAACGTTACGTGACAACACTAAAAAGGGCTGCAATGGTGACCATTCGGAAACGCGAAGACTTTAAAAGGCGCGGTACCTTAGGCTCATGCAGATAATTTCTCCATCAAACGTAGACGCCTAAAAAGCTCTACGATTATGTATGTAAGAAAAAATGTCCTAAAGGAAAGCTGTCCTTAATATTGCACAAGACGTTGTTTCCCTGTCTTCTTTCTAAGTTGCCTCGTCACCTTTATCACCACGAAATATCTTTTAGAAACCCGCCTGTTTTTGCCTTTCAATGATCGCCATCTTGGATAATTCAGTCATATATGATGCGAATTCAAAGAGGGAAGCGACTTCTTTTATGGAACGTCTTCCGATTTAAATTACCATCTTGTGATAGTGAAAATTTAACCCGGGCCCTCTGAGTTACAAGCCCATACCCTCCCCCTAAGCTACGCTACCTCTTTTCAAGACAAACAGAAAATTACCCCTACCAACTACCATCCTTGTCTGACTCACAGCCTGTTCAATTCTGCGGCCTCTCTCAGAATTAGAGGCCACATCTTGTATGACACTAAAAAACATAAAGAAAAATAACAACTCCTTTATAGCAGCAATTCTGTGTGGCAATTTTTATGGGACATTTTCATTTGCTCATGCATTCCAAACAATGTACCCCAGTTTTATGTAGAATTGAGATTTATTTGGTGCAAAATATAATAAAATTTCTTGTGTGAGCCCTTTCTTGCATTTAATAATAGTATTTGGTAAATGTCTGGACGCTGAAGTGCGAAGTGTGAAGTCCTGTACTATTCCGCCTCTCTTGCTGTCAACAGTTATTTCTGGGTTAAGACAAATGTTGCTCTCGTATGGGTGGCGCCTTACAATTCTTTTCTACCCAGCAAAAATTGCCTTGGAATTAGCCTCTTTTCCCCTCCACCCTATTATCGTTTTTTTTGGAACAAGGAACCATGCGCACAATATGCCACTTACTTCGCAAGTCAGACAATCCTAAGTGACCTTGAAATGGATGCTTATAAACAAATCCAAAACGCTAACATAAATAGCATTCCTTGGTTATCTCAAAAACACTCTACTCTTTTCCTTTCAACTGTCACGTGATTATCCAGCATGTATGTCATCAATCCCCGGATGCTCTTTTCCTCGCCACACCTGAAAGTTCGTGGTTTGTTTCCAGGCCTCCACAAACTGCTCATTGTAGTTTGTCATTCCTTTGCCATCTAACCGGACAAGAAACTTCGTTAAATGCAACCGGGGCTAATCGCAGAAAACGCTATGGTAAATTGACCACAGTAAAGAAATTCGAAACTTGACGAAGGGCGAACGCTCGAAACGTTAGCTTTCGAACCTCTCTACGGAGGTCAAGGGGAGTACCATATCAACTGAGCTGATAAATATAGATTACTTCATAGAAAGGCCGACGAACGGAACAGTTTTATTCACGAGTTGCAATACTTTGGAAAACGAACGAGTGAGCGCAGCGTAGGAGTAAGTCTTTTTGCAACGAGAGAATAAAAATCCGTACAAAGCACTTTGTGTGCTGTGATTTGTTTATTATATATACTAGTACCGGTAGTAATCATGGATTAGTAAAGTGCGTTCGATGCCTAGTAAAGTAATATCTTTTCTTGTTCTCAGTGTCGGATCCAAACCTGGAGGTAAGGAAAAAATTTATTTTTGTCCTTTCGCGATTTTGGTGTTTTAGTCTTTTTAAGACAGCTTTGTTATAACCAAAAATTTAAAGACATTTTAAAAGAGCTTTACTGTTAATATCTGGCTAATAAGGCTGACGAAGTTAAAGATGCATAGATCCTGAGCAGGTTTTTCAAGTGACTTGACTATGTTTTTATTGTGTTTTATTGCGGCTATGAGTTATTAGAAGGCGACAGCCTTATGTAACAAACTTTCGACAAAAGATACAAGTACAAGAGATACGAAGATATATAGCGTGTATGCCAGTGTGCAAATATTCTTCAGCTCTCAAGTTTGTGCATAATGTTGCCTTGATCCTTGAAAGAAATTACACTGTCACTGGCCTTACTACTATTTTCACTACAACAGCTACAAAGTCACTCAGCACGGGGCATGAGTAGAATTTTACTCTCTCAGTCACCTCCCAGAGGGTTTAACAGCTTCATTATTCTTTAAAGGGGGTAGTTTCTAAAGAAACTGTGGTGCTGCGTCGGTGAGGAAGTAGTATACAAAAATTTGAACACCTTCGCGATGTTGAGAAGAATAACAAAGATGCATCTAAGCCAGTCGCTAGTCATTTTAATCTCCCTAACCACTCCAAACAACACATGGCTATCTGCGGCCTTTCCCTATATCTAGGTACGACGGAAAGCCGCAAGAATCTGGAACAAAAATTCATCTTCCAAATCGGCACTCTTAATCCCCACGGTATTAACGAACGCTTTTCATTTAACTACTGTATTCCAGTTTTGCACGTTGCCATGTTACCACCAATACCTACGCTAGTATAAAAACTACACACAACCCATAATTCCTCGATTCGCTCTGACGAAGGGCTAACGCTCGAAACGTCAGCTTTTACAATCCCTGTACAGTGGTCAATTTACATTATCATTCCGTTGATAAAACCAAATTTTTGATTCATTCTTCTTTGATGCTCTCTTGCGTAAATATCAATGGTTTCGTCATGGTTCAATTCTATGTCCTTGTGGACATACAACAAGGTTAGCGCAGTCAAACGTGCTGACCCGGTAGTGCTTCGTTTGTCTGTTTTAATCTCCTTCAAAGCGGAATGGGCTCTTTCTACGGTTGCTGCAGAGACTGGCAACATCCGAACCAACCAGAGAATCTGCGCTATGTTTGGGTGAAATGTCACCGTCATGTTGGCCGGAGTGGCTTCAATTGTTGCAGGTGCATGCCCCACTCCCTGCCATTTTCGTTTCCACAATCGAAGCCGCCTGGTGAAAGCTATGTGGTGACGGTAGGGCCCCAGAGAAGTGATTTTTTAAATGCTTATCTGAATAAAAGATTTGACTGGGAAATAGTGTTGCCCTGTTTTAAAGGGCCATTGACATTGACAAGGTTGAGACCGGCTTCTGCGTCAGTTTATGCTTCTAGCCTCCACCACAAACCATGTCACCGCGTAAAGTCACAAAAATTGCTAGATGTATAACAGCCCACCAAGGGAGGTAGCATAGTATTTTTACTTTCCCCACAGGCAACGACATTTGACGGCACTGGGCGCGCAATGAATTTATTTTTTTTCCCAAAGTATTAAAAAAGCTGTAATCTGCTGGATCCCCAAAGTTGAAATTAAACCAAGAAAGGAATGTTTCAAACTTTTCATGCAAAATTTGATACAATTACTGAATTAGGCTAGCAAGTACAACAGACTTGGGTCTCCTTCTTTGCATCAAGAAAAGTTCAATGTTTGAAACAGTCCATTACATTTTAATTACACAAACCAAATTAATGTTTTCGTCCACATTTCAGTAGCAATTAACAAGAAATAGTGGAAGTGCCTTGAACCTGTTGTTTTTAAGAACCGAACGACCCCAAAACCCCGACTCTGAATGAAGTTTAGTGATTAGGGTTAGAAAACTGAGTGAATGAATCAAGTTGCAGTTCCGTTAATGACCCTAATAACTGGAACTTGATTCACTCAGTTTTCTAACTCTAATCATTCAACTTTAGAGTCATGCGGAGCTGGGCGTTCTGCAAAATACCCCTGCAGTGATGAAGATGGGTTAATTTAATAACTAAAGCAACTCACCATATTCAGTTATGAAATCGTTGAATCCAAATCAGCAAATGCAACTTTTTCCCGCGAGGCGGTGGAAGCTGAAGTCTTTCACTTTCCCGCCTTTGTTTCCCGCCATCTGGGCAACAAATCACCATGAGCGCATTGTTAGCCTTGCGTGACGAACCGAGCGCGTGCGACATTCTAACAGGATACTATGCGATTAGGTGATATAATTCTTCACAAAGAAGACATAAAACGAATGCAGCTTTTCTTTGTTTGCCTTGCTTCTATGGCCAAAACGAAGTATCAGAGTGCCTCAGCCATATGGGCTTCGGCCTTGGTCCAAAAATAAGGAAAAATAAGGGGGAGGGGGAAAAGCGGGCCCCCGCGGGCCATTCCTCTGGATCCGACACTGCTAGTCTTGGGTCTCATATCGGTGTTATATTTGCCTAAAAGTGTCAACTGGGCTGGATTTTTAGAAGGGAATAACGTTTGACTGCATTATATTATACTCAAGTATTTGATAGAAGTTGATATTGTTTAATAGGCATTCGAAGGATGATGCATGCGTTGGCTTTATAAAATGAAAGAATATTTTTAATAACTGTCGGAACATGGAATACCTGTAAGAATAATAATTGAAATTGAAAATCATGGTTTACTTCATGTGATTACAATTGCAAGCATGATTTCGGTTGGTTGGACTTTTGGTTTATGTTCAGTTTTGGCAGGAGAATGGGAAGCATTGTGCCAATTTCAAAGAAGATCGAGGGGTAAAAAGTGAAATGAGCTCAATATTACAGATAATGCAGAAAAAATGGAGTCGGTTTAGGCTTAATTCTCACCAAGTTTTTTTACCTTTTCTACTGTCTTATTAAATGTACTATACGTAATACTAGTTAGTACCTAAATGGTACAAATGCTGCCTAGGGGAAGGGAAATGTTCCATCATGTTCAAAGGAATTAGGGTGGTTTAGTGGTCATCAACCGTGCCTCCCACCTCTGTGACTGGGGTTCAACTCTGGCTCGGGTCGTATGTGGGCTGGGCTGGGCTGAGTTTCAGTCGATCTCAATCTGACTCCGAGGGTTTTTCTCCGGGTACTCCAGTTTTCCTCCCTCCTCAAAATCGACCCCCGGCCTATTTCATCGGGCTGTGGTGCTGTGCTCCGAGGTCATACATAGGTCGTGTTCAGGGCCGAGCGTCGAGCCGGCAGCACAGCTCCTTCGGTCCGACCTCGTCGAGCTGCGTCCTTCGTAATTCAGTCTCCGACTGCGAGAAAGGGCGATTAGCAGGTCAGATATTATTATTGTTATATTTCTGAAAATGGCTCAATTTACGTCGAATCTGGAAAAAACCTTACAGGAAAGAAGCGACCCACAATGGCAATAAGATTAGGCTTCTTTAAAATTATCTGGTCAGGTCTCAGGTCTTGTCTTCCCATACAAATCCTGATGTTCCCTCACACTGAGCTTGGGGCGCCTGTGTTGGAACTGGCCTTTCTTCGTATTCCCGTGGGACACGCTTTTCGTGGAAGTTTTTGAAGCTGTTCAAAAAACTCGCAGCACGTGTTTTATCCGGTCTAAATTTTAAAGCCTGCTTTTCACTAGGGACCCAAGCACAAGTTAAGAACCTACATTTTTCAAAG
The DNA here is from genome assembly GCA_949126865.1 of Montipora capitata. Taxonomy (NCBI): domain Eukaryota; kingdom Metazoa; phylum Cnidaria; class Anthozoa; order Scleractinia; family Acroporidae; genus Montipora; species Montipora capitata. The sequence continues at coordinate 40,024,594 of OX421451.1, forward strand.
TTTGACAAAACAGGTTCTTACATTTGGGGGTAGTTATTGGCAATTTAGGCTAAAATAGGGTCTTAATTAGGTTCTTAATTTTTCAGTAGAAACCATTCTGTACAAGCAGAAAAAAATAGGTTTGGTCCTTTATGATACAGCATTTATTTATAACTGTTTTGTCATGAGGAGGACAGCTATTCTTAGAGTTCTTTTCATAGAGTTATGTCGTAGAGTTAGAGTTGTTTCCAAAATCCTGAATTCAGGATTTTGGACTGCCAAAATCCTGAATTCAAGATGAATTCAAGATTTTGGCAGTCCAAAATCTTGAATTCAGGATTTTGGCAGTCCAAAATCTTGAATTCCAAAATCTTGAATTCAGGATTTTGGAAGTCGTTAACTCTAACTCTAAGTCATAACTCTACTGAAATAACTCTATTGATAGTTAACCTCTGCCATGAGCCTTGTGCAAGACTAACTAAACAATACACTATAAACAAAGTATCTTTCGGGAAATGAAAGTATTGGCTAAACTACAGAATACAGGGCCACTATTAATCATCCACCAAACGAGCCGGCTTGTTTGGCTCGGTTGCTCTTTGATTATCAATAATGGCAGGTTCATACGCTCTTTATGTCAATGAGATGGCTCGTTCGGCTCGTTTGGCTCGGTAGTGGATGAAAGAACGTCAAATAGTTTGTATGACGTTAAGTCTAGTGTGAACAAAATAGCACTTGTTTGCCGATTAATTTTAAACCGAAGGCCGCGTTTCAGTGATTCGGCCTAAGCGCTCCTTTAAAATTTTAACTTTCATTTTACAATTAGGTTTACTACACTTTTTACGAGATTGAGTGAAGAATATAGCATTCGTGTACTGATTAAGCCTAAGCGCTCGTTTCAGTGATTAGGCCTAAGCACTCTTTAGCTTTCATTTTACGGTTAGGGTTAAAGCTAACCTTTCATCCACTGCCGAACCAAACGAGCCGCAAAACAAAATTGCCTTGATTCTGGCCCTGCATTCTGTAGTTGCTTCAGAAATATTTGCATACAAAATAAAATAATAAGTGGAATAAGTAAAAATGCAAAAAAAAATCCTTTTGCCTTAATTTTCTTGTCATTCATTTTATGATGGAATCATCAGAATTGATCATAGTGAAACAAACAAACAAATGCACCTCTTCGTGTTCAAAGAACTACAGTTTCCTTATAAAACCGTACGCGCGAACTTTCCATGAAGTAATCTCTTTCTCAAAGTCACCAAAGTTATACTTCTTAGTTAACATGCTTGTGAAAATATCCCATAACTCACATATAAGAACCTAATAAATTTTGCTTGGCTAAACATGTTCTTATATTTTGGGGTATAAAAATGGGAAATTTCTGCCAGCAGGTTCTTAATTAAACCGCTAGGTTTTTTCACGCGGGTTTTTACTGTAGCTTATGCTAGGGAAAAAGAATTTCGAATTCGACATAAGCATTCTGGTTTGATCTAAGCATAAGTTACAAACACAATCTCGTGGGGTTTCTTGGTCCAAAAGGCAAACGTTCATGCCATGGCCACCGTGTATTTTGCTTATGTTTTCCCTTAATGTGTCATTGAAAGGCAATCTTTTTTATCATAGTTTGCTTTCAGATGCGGAACAGTGGAACTGATGAAAACAAAAATTAAAATTAAATGCTTTCTTTACAGTGGAAGTACACTTAGCTATCAAGCTAGTTTACGGGCACTCCACTGTTAACAAGGTGAAAGTAACAATTCAAACTTAACAGAAACATTATTAAAAACCCCAACTGGCGGGAGGAAACCAGTCGGCTATTCTCATTGCCGAGAAATGCCACGAATCCTCACTGCCAAAACAGACAGGTTCAAATCCCGTTCTAACCTCTGGCTTGGATTTGTTTCCGGTTGTCCCTGATTCAACTCCACCACGATTTGTAAATAGTAAACAATCCTCACTGCCAAAACAGACACCCACCGCCTTAGCGGAATAAGATATGGGAGGCAAAATTTAGCCAACGACTTACTGACGAAGAAACAGGGATCACCAAACCGGGGAAAACGAGAAACTTTAAATAAGTGTCGTCCCTCTCCAAAACTCAGAAAAACCCTAACAGAAAGGCAAGGAGGCGAAACACTAGAAATATACTTCAGGGAAATGCCAGAGGGAAACTCTGAAGGTCGTTTTTAGAACGAAACAACTCAGCGGCGGAACGGGACAAAAAACTCCTGCACCCTAACCCCCTCTGTGATGTACCCCAGAATCTCCGAAGCCTTTGGGTGACCCTTCAAGACGACCTCCCAGAAGGGCGAGCAGGAACGCAGGTTACCGGCCACAAAACTATCCGGTGCCGGGAAACGTAACAGGGCCGGTGAGGTGGAGACTAAACCCTGCGAAACCATTTCAATACACGGGAAGGGTTCGGCCCAGCTGACAGGATTGCCCCCCCCCCCCCCCCCCCCAATCACACCACCGTACAGAGCGTGGGATCGCTTGAGCCTCCATAAGAGCCGCAGTAAACGAAGCAGATGCACAGCCCTAAAAAGGGGGGAAGAAAAGAACGAAGCTAAAAACGTGGAAGAGAGAAAGCAAAGCCCAAAACAGGGAGGGAGAGAATCCTCCAGCCGAGCCGGACCAGGAACCCGTCCTAAGACAGGTTATAGGGCGTGAATAAGATTACCCTTCTGGTCACGGTGGAGGATGGGGTCGGGGCGTACTGGCACGAAAAAATATCCCGAGACTACCGTGGGGCAAAATGAGGCAAACTAAATAGCCAGTGAATAACAGAGACAAATCATTAGAAGCCGGTAATACACAGAGACCAAACTAAAACAGTGCAAAATAAGACAAACTTTACGAGCCAGTGCTAGAAATTACAGCCAACACGAAGAAATTTAACACCGACGTTAACAAATGAAAAAACTTTCGACACACGAGCGACTGAAAAGACAAGACGCCCGAGCAACCGAAAGCGCCCGACACACGAGAAACGAAAACACACGACATACGAGCAACTGAAAGCGCTCGACACACAAGCAACTGAAAACGCTCGACACACGAGCAACCGAAAACGTTCGACACACGAGAACGAGAAACGCAAAGATACCAACTGAAAGCGTTCGACATTCGATTAACTGAGAGCGCTCGACATACGAGCAACTGAAAACGCACGACGCATGAGCAACGTAAAGGTACAAACTGAAAGCGCTCAACATACGATTTACTGGGAGCGCTCGACACACGAGCAACCGAAAACGCTCGGCACACAAGCAGCTGAAAACGCTCGACACACGAGCAATTGAAAACGCTGGACACACGAGCAACTGAAAACGCTCAACACACGAGCAACTGAAAACGCTCGACACACGAGCAACTGAAAACGCCCGACACACGAGCAACCGAAAAAACGCTCGACACACGAGCAACTGAAAACGCCCGACACACGAGCAACCGAAAAAAGGCTCGACACGAGCAACTGAAAATGCTCGACACACGAGCAACTGGAAACGTACGACACACAAGCAACCGAACTGAAGACGCTGAACACACGATCGACTGGAAACGCCCGACACACGAGCAACTGAAAACACTTGACACACTAGCGACTGAAAACGCTAGACACACGAGCAACTGAGAAAACTAGACACACGAGCAACTGAAAACGCTAGACGCACGAGCAACTGAAAAGGTTTAACACACGAGCAGCTGGAAACGCTTGACACACGAGCAACTGCAAACGCCCGATACACGAGCAACAGAAAACACTAGACACCCGGGGAACCGAATGACGCCCGCCACACAAGCAACCGAAAACCGACTGATAACACTAACACGCGAGTGCTGAAAACAACTAGGAAAACGAGTGACTAAATAACGCCCGACTAAGAGCAACAAACACTAGACACGAGCACGAACAAACCGAAAGCGCGGTCCACGAAGGGCCAAGCGAGCAGAACCGAGCTATACCGAACGCCACGAAAAGTAACAGAGGCCCGAAATGAAAAAAAGGCAAGAGACTGAACAAAACGGGCACTGAACGCAAAGGCAAATAATACGATAGCGAAACTGACAAAAGAAACGAAAAAACCAGGCGTGCGAAGGCGTAAAAGTACTATGACAAAGAAACCGAAAAAAACGAAAAAAAACGAGCCAAAGGGAAAATCACCCAAAGGCCGGTAAAAGGAGATAAAAGCGAAAACGGCTAAAACAAAAAAGAACGCGAAACAAAAAAGGCGACAACCAACATGAAGAGTAACAAAGCAGCATGCAACAAAAAGCGAATGAACTGAAACGGGCAAAAGAGAAGCGAAGCATGAGGCAAACTAACAAAGTAGAACGAAGCGAAACGGAACAAGCGAAAAAACGCCTACGAGCGACAAGAAGGAAAACGGCTAAGACTAGCACAATAGATAAGATGGGAACGAAGCCCGTACCTCGTTCACTTGACCAGCAGGTTGTGGAGTGGCAACTTGCAGGTCAGGGTTTTGGACAGCCTGTCCTGCGGGTGCTTGCGGATCAGGATCAGGGTTCTGTAAAGCGGCCAAAGCAGCCGGATCTGGCTCGACAGGCACAGCCATCGAGAAGAACGAAGAAGAGCAGCAAAAGCTTCGGCGACGTAAAAGATAACTTGAAAAATATCCTGGACCACGACGCCGAGCGCGTAACTTGGCAAAAGAGGGAAAAAATACCAGAAAACGAATCTTAAATAGGTAATTAGGGCCCCCGGGGAGTAGTAGGCTAATGGTCAATTCACCCGGGGCACCAAAAGCGGGGAGAAAATTCCTCACGGCTGATTTCGTGGAATTTCTCGGCAATACTATTCTCATTGCCGAGAAATGCCACGAAATCAGCCGTGCGGAATTTTCTCCCCGCTTTTGGTGCCCCGGGTGAATTGATCATTAGCCTACTACTCCCCGGGGGCCCTAATTACCTATTTAAGATTCGTTTTCTGGTATTTTTTTCCTCTTTTGCCAAGTTACGCGCTCGGCGTCGTTGTGCAGGATATTTTTTCCCTCCCTCCTCCCCTTCGGCGACGTTCCGGCCCACTTTCCTTACTGTATTGCGACCTCCTGCCTGGGCTAAATTTTGCCTCCCATATCTTATGCTGCTAAGGCGGTGAGTGTCTGTTTTGGCAGTGAGGATTGTTTACTATTTACAAAGCGTGGTGGAGTTGAATCAGGGACAACCGGAAACAAATCCAAGCCAGAGGTTAGAACGGGATTTGAACCCGGAGCTGCCGCATGCAAGCCCAACGCCCTAACCACTGGACCACACCGCCTCCAATATCCGGCTGTAATGCAGAACTTCATCTTTAGTCCTGCTAAGTGGAAAACATTTCCGCTGTGCAAAGCCGCAACGACTTCCTTTGGGATGAAAAGCACAAGGTGATCATCTCTAGTCCGTTGAAATAGCAATGTAAGAAGAACAGATCCCAAGTGCTAGCAGTGGACTGGCTGATCCTCTTTGGGGTAGGCTGTGGGAAACGGGACTAAAAAAGAGAAAAAAGATGAAAATGAGCTAGTCTAAAGGGAAGTTAGAAAAAGGAAATTTTTTCCCGTTTCTCTCTTTTCATGATCTGCTTCAGTGGTTCGCTTGAGTGTACTAGTGAAAGCGAACCCAACAATGCCTTTAATCTGCTCTATCTATTCTCGTGAACGCTTCTTCCATTTAAAGACAAAAAGTGCTATGAGAGTCGGTACCAAAACCCTGATATATTTCACTATGTATTATCAGAACACACAACAGCGAAAAGGAATTCATGAAACAAGGTCTCTTCGATGTAACAATATTGACTGAATCAAGAGTTAATATCAACAACTCCATCTGAGCCAGTACAATAATGCCGGAATTTTAGATGTTTCCCTGCCGGTGCGATTCTCAGCGGAATTTGTAATGCCCGACCATGAAATTAAAGCAACTCATACACAGTAACTGACTGTAAGTATTAAAGGCCTCTCAATTTGAATTGAACACAATGTTAAAATCGAACAGATTCTACCTCGCATTTGCATACAATCGGAGGTCACGTGAGATAGCAAGCATGCGATATCCGAGCTCAGTGCGAGTTTGGTGTCCGAGCGATTAAGCCAGATTATTGCGAGTGGTACAACGTTCACGCGTTTCCTGAAGTTTTTCGGCGCCCTTTTTTCACATGAGTGGAACCATGTCAGCTACAGAAACGCGAGTAAATATTGAGGATCCGGATTCGCTTGGTTTAAGCCCGGACGAAGAAGACAAAATCTTACAAACTGATGACACGCAAGATACAAACATGGCGGCCACAAGTGGCGCGAATCCTTCTGGATCGCTTGCTGAAGTAAAGCTTCTTTCTTGAGCTATCCTAAGCCTAACTAAAAGGCTCGATAAATTGGAGGAAACCCCTTCCACGAAGGGGAAAGGCAAAGGCAAGGGCAAACGCTCCAGCCAGGAACCTCAAAGCCAAGTTCCCGCCAAAAAACCCGCCAAGGGATGCTTTCGCTCCACGAGCGAGCAAAATGCCTCTGACTCTGAGGATTGCCAAACCCTCATGGAAAAAATTACACAAGAGGGTAACGAGAGTGATACTGAAAGCGAGGATGAAATATTAGCGGAGATGCAGAAGGAATACGAGGCTGAAGATTCTATTGGCAAATATATACAGAATCCTCAACTTGCCAAGCTTCGTGGCAAAATGTTTCGCAGTCACTTGCCGGATAAAGTCCTGAAAGACAAACTGGAACGCCAGGACAGACCGGAAAACTGCGAAACCGTTAAACCAACGAGGGTAAATCCCGGTATCTGGCGAAAGCTCCGTGAACCTACGCAGAAAAGAGATTCGCAGCTATATAAGATGCAGCTGGCGCTCGTAAAAGGTATAATGCCCGTCGCCCGCTTGACCGACTTGTCCATGATTGAGAAACAAGGGCTAGACAAAGAGGGCGTTCAACAGATAAAACAACTTGGGCTTGATGCCCTCTCGCTCCTAACGCATGTTAACTACGAACTCAACATGCAGAGGAGGCAACTAATGAAACCCAATATAGGGAAAGACTATGCCTCGTTGTGCTCCCAGCAGATTCCTTTTACTGACTATCTGTTTGGTGTCGACCTGCAAAAGCCGTTGAAAGACATAGGTGATGTCAACAAAATAGGGGCTAAAGTTCAAGCCTCTAGAGGACCCCAAAGAAGTTCCTCAGGTTATGGAAATAACACTAGCAGCAGGGGCTCTTTTTCTCACAGTCGACCTTCAAAGAACTTCAAAGGTCAGACCTACCGACCTTGGAGGCACAAAGAGCTTCACAAGAACAAACCAAACAACAAGCGTCAGTCACAGTAGCTCAGGCATCTGCGACTGAAAAGGTAAATGTTACAAAATTTGTTGCTGGTAACTTAGCCACACACATGCAATCCTGGAGGTCTATTACCTCAGACCCTAGCATCCTTGAGATGGTGGCTGGCTATTCTTTAGAATTTGATGACATGCCTTTCCAACCAGCTGTACCTCATAGTAGTTTCTCTAAAGGTGAAGAACTTATTATTGCAGCTGAAATTAAAAAGCTTTTAGAGAAGGGAGTTATTAATGAAGCTACACACGGTGCCAACGAGTACGTCTCTACTGTCTTTACTAGACCCAAAAAAGATGGATCTCATAGACTTATCTTAAATCTTAAGAACCTCAACCAGTTTATCACGTACCAGCATATTAAAATGGAATCCCTTCAATCCGCTGTTCAGCTGATACAAAAAACTATTGGATGGCAGTACTCGATCTCAAGGATGCTTACTATTCTGTGCCCATTAACGCTCAGCACAGAAAGTACCTCAGATTTGAGTTTAAAGATACTCTCTATGAGTTTACATGTTTACCATATGGTCTCGCCTCGGCCCCAAGGGTGTTTACAAAAGTTATGAAACCAGTAATTGCTATCCTGAGATCAAAAGGATACCTCTTAGTGATCTACATAGATGACATCCTTTTAATGGCAGCAACACCTCTTGAACTATCACAGGCGATTAATGATACCATTTCCCTGCTCAGATCACTGGGGTTTACAATTCACGACACAAAATCTGTCACCACGCCCACCCAAGTAATCAATTTTCTGGGATTTGCCCTCAATTCTCAGAACATGACCATTTCTATGGTCCCCGGGAAAGCAGACGTGATAAAATCTAAGTGTCACACTCTTGTACACATGCAAGGGCCAGTTCAAATTAGAGAGGTGGCATCTGTAGTGGGCCTCATGGTATCAGCTTTCTCAGGTGTACAGTATGCACCTCTGTTCTATAGGTCCCTTGAAAATGACAAAACTAATGCCTTGAAATGTAATGGTTGGGACCTTGAGGGCAAAATGGCTCTTTCTCCCCTGTCCAAGCAGGACATGCTATGGTGGATTTCTAATGTTGACCAATACCCAAAAGCTATTACTCCACTACCCCCTGATATCACACTCATGACAGACAG
>OX421451.1:40038015-40048015 GCA_949126865.1 Montipora capitata
GCGGGCGCAAATAAACAATATTCCCTCAAAAAGTCATGTTATTCCCTTATTAAAAGTATTGTTTTCCGCTCACCGACGAGACGCATAAGTGGGTCTGAACTGGAAGTACTCGATTTCTGAATCAATTAAGTTGTGGTTTACTCAGTAATGACTCTTCTGTCGACAAAGAGGGGGAATAGGATTAACATGTCAGTTATCTGATTTAGCCTTGACGAATAACATGCGTTTCTGTCATTTGCGAATAAGCCATTTGTTCGTTGCAATCACATGAGCACGGCACGGCCACGTTGATCATTGCGATTTTCTTGCGCGGGCTAAGACACCACGTAAGGTTATTCACGATTTTCTCGGGTACAGAGCGCGTAGTTGTTAGATCCAAGAAAAAAAGTGGTATGTGTTAAGCAACTTAGGTTATGGAGACCGTCTGAGCTGCTGGTGCGCTTTCCAGAGGAATTTGCTCGGTAGATGGAGCTCCGTTTGAAGGAAAAGCTTCTTCAGCAGATAAAATCGTCGCTTCATCGTTTGGATTAATCGCTCTGTTTCGTCAATACAATGAATTATTAACTTGATTTCCTGATTGATTTTTGATTGACACTAACTTATGTAATTAAGCCACGTGAATAAGTTAGTTTTTCAGTCCAGACATTTCCGATTCGAAGATATGTGCATGTTTTGCTAATCTGTCTCGCTGACCCGTTTTCTGTTATACTCTGACCTATTTTATCTGTTGCTGACCTGTACACCGTGAAACAATCCTTCTAGACATCGTCAAAGAAGTAAGTGTTCAATGCTGTAATGCTAGTTAATAGTTTTACTCACGTGTTTATATACCGATGAATCCTGTTCGGTTTCTCAAATGTATTTCGTTCTTTTCTTTAGATCGAATAATCTTATTGGAATAAATTATACGATTTGCATAATCTAGTTGGATTGCCTGTTTGGTTTTATTGGACCATTTCATTCGATTTCTTGGTTGAGAAAAAGTACGGTTTGGCAAGGATCTAAGCACTGCGGGAGAACCAAACACATGGCAGAAGACGCAATTAAAAGCGCAAAGCTGGACAGAAGGACTGCAAAGGCAACCCTCACAAGATGTAGGAAAGCGTTGTCCAAACGGATTGAACTTAAACGACCTGGTATAGAGGTAAAGGACGCATTAAATAGCCTCCAAAATGCATTCCATGACCTCGTGGTGAAACACGAGAGCTATTCAAATTAAAAGACGATGAGGAGTTCGAAGTTTAGGAACGTTGGATGGTAGAATGTCAGGAACTTTTCATGGGCACCGAAATTCAAGCAAAGATTTATCTGGATGACTTAGTTACTAAGGGAAAGGAACCACTGAAAACCGGCCTAGCGCAGAACCAGAAGCCAGTGTTAGCAGAATTTCAAGCATGCAATCATCAGAGAACAAAGGTACAGTTGATGACAGTTTCACTAATTCAGCTGAAATTATTGAAGTTGTTGACACTGCAAACATTGAAAACACTGCAAATAACTCTGTTGAACAAACTGGTCACCATAATAGTCAAAGCACAGGTTCTGTTGATATTTCGCAAGCACCTCAAAGTCATCCTAACAATAGTAGTGTAACCGAGACCGGAAGCTCTGGCGACAACGATAACAGCGCTGCGTGTGGCTTTAAAGCTACCTGTTTTCGCTGGGAATGTCCGAGATTATGCTTTCTTTCGCTCAGATTTCAAGCACGCAATAGAAGCGAAGTACTCAAAAAGAGATTCAATCACGCTCCTGCGCACGTGCCTGCGAGACAAGCCACTCGAGCTCATTAAGGGAATCGGAAGCGACTACGACGCCGCCTGGGAATACCTTGACTCCATCTATGGCGACCCAAGATTTGTGTCAGACACTGTGACTCAGGACATTATTCAATTCAAAGCCTTGCAGGATGGGGAGGACGTGCGATTTTGTGACCTCGTACATCTGGTGAAAAGATGTTACAATACCTTAAAGGAAGTCGGTCTCCCTAGTGACATGAACAATAGCCACATGCTTTCGATAATTGAACAGAAGATGTGCGCTGATGATAGAAAAGTTTGGGCGAGAGATCTGGAAAAAGAAAAGAAACCCGCTACCCTTGAAGCGTTGATGAATTGGATGAATGTTGAAATGAAATCGCGAATGCATGCCACAGCCCCAATCAGACTGGGCTCATCCGGTAAACGCCCTGTGTATCACTTCAAGTCTGATAGCGACAAACCCGTTTGGCACAAATGTTGGCTGTGCAAAACTTCATCACACTGGCCTGATCAATGTCCGAAATTCATATCCCTCAGTGTTGACGACCGGATCGCAACTGCAAAGGCAAATCACCTGTGTTTCAGCTGCTTGAAAAGGGCCGGCAGAGGACACACTATGGATAACTGCAAGCGCAAACAACAGTGCACAAAGCTGGAGAATGGAACGCGGTGTCCACAACACCACCACCAACTCCTACACAAGAGCAATCCCGTGAGGATTAGCGTCGCCACTACAGCCAGCCCCACTGAAGCAATTCTTCCCGTTTTATCTGCTAACATCGGCAACGCTAACGGTCTCTTTAAATGCGGAAACGTGCTTCTTGACTCGGGGGCCCAAGTAAGTCTCATCCGACAGGAAACCGCTGAGACTCTCAGTTTGAAGGGAAAAGATGTGTCCATAACCATTACTTAAGTTGGCGGCGAGGACGAAACAATGAAAACAAAGGAGTACAATGGTCAGCTAACCTGTATTGACAACAACAAGCGTTTTACCGTTAAAGCAATCGGCATTCACAGCATCAGTGACGAGATTCCAGCAGTGAAAACCTCGCACTTACCAGAGGTTCTTGGCCTACCAAACACCAGATTTCGCCGTGGCAAAGGGCACGTTGACCTGTTAATCGGCATTGATCACGCACATATGCATGCTGGTGAGACAAGACAAGTGGACCACCTGCTAGCTCGCAAGTCTCCACTTGGATGGGTGGTTTTTGGAGGAAAACCAGAGCAGATCAGTGACGTAACCAGCATATTGCACGTCAAGTACGCCTCACCAATAGACTTAACAGACTTTTGGACAACCGAAACTATGGGCGTGGCCGTGAAACCCTGCGTCTGCAATGCTGACAAACTGACCCAAACAGAAAGAGAAGAAGCGAAGCTCATAGAGGAGTCGTGTTTCAAAGTCGAAAACCAATGGATGATCCCATACCCTTGGAAGAAAGACCCTAACCTACTGCCAGACAACAGAGGTTTGGCAATAAAACGCCTGGAGTCAACAGAACGACGCCTGAAAAGAAATCCTGAACAAGCTGAAGCTTACTGCAAACAGATGGAGGAAACTGAAAACATGAAATTTGCGCGAAAGCTGTCAAAGGAAGAACAAGACAAGTATAATGGTCCTGTTCATTACATCCCACATCATGCTGTACTAAGGCCAGACAAGAAGAGCACACCTGTTCGAATTGTTTTCAATTCATCCTCTACATTCCAAGGACATGTTCTGAACGATTACTGGAAAACAGGTCGTGACCTTTTGAACGGTATATTTGGAGTTGTCTTGAGATTTCGTGAGAAGAAAGTTGCAGTACTGGGAGACATCTCCAAGATGTATCATCGGATCCTCATTCCCGAAAGAGATCAACACGTACACCGCTATCTCTGGAGGAATATGGAACCAGACAGAGAACCTGACACTTATGTCAAAACAGTTTTGACATTTGGGGATAGGCCTGCACCCGCCATGGCGCAAATAGCTCTAAGAAAAACAGCCCAAGAGAACAAGGCAAGATACCCAGAAGCAGCCGAAGTGCTCACGAACAACACGTACATGGATGACATCTGCGAGTCTGTAGATACAGAAAAGGAAGCTCGGAAATTAACAAATGACATAGACACTGTTTTGAAGACGGGAGGATTTAAAGTTAAAGATTGGATTTCTAACAAGATGCTCAACGAGAAAGTGAACGGTGATGTAGAGAAAGAAGTTAACATGTTCAAAGGAGATGAGGAGAAGGTCCTGGGCACCCTGTGGAATTTTAAAACAGACAAAATTCACTTCAGAGTGGCAGCAGACCTAGTGAAGCCAGATCATGTGCAAAAGATGACCAAAAGAATGATCCTGAGTCAAGTGGCTCGCATTTACAATCCGATTGGATTTGCAGCAGCATTCATCGTCAGAACAAAGATAGGAATGCAAAGACTGTGGCAGCTGGGGCTGGACTGGGATGACGAGGTACCACTAGCAGTTCAGGAAACCTGGATTTCACTCTTCCAGGAAATTAAGGAACTAGACAATGTGTCCTTCGAAAGATGTTTAACAGTAGTCAATGTTGTGGAACCGCCAATGTTATGCGTTTTCGCTGACGCATCACAAGACGCGCTCGGAGCATGTGCCTACGCACGCCAGAGAAAGGATGACAACACCTACGCAGTCAAGTTCATCGCAGCAAAGTCTCGAGTATCCCCGCTGAAGCAGCTGACAATTCCGCGCTTGGAGCTACAAGCAGCCGTTCTCGCAAGTCGCCTAGCCAAATCCATTCAGGAGGAATCTAGGATACAGTTTAAAGATGTTAAGTTCTTTACCGATAGTACGATCACCTTGGCCTGGATTCAAAGTCCATCACGCAGCTTTAAGCCGTTCGTCTCCTCGAGAGAGGGAGAAATTCAAAGTAACACAGATCCAAATCAGTGGAAGCATATCCCCAGTCAAGATAATGTAGCTGACGACCTGTCGCGAGGTATCCGCGTTAATGAGTTACAAGGCAGATGGAAGCATGGCCCAGAGTTCTTGTACCAACCAGAAAGTCAATGGCCGATTAGGACATCCCCGCCAGCTCCGAATGTAGACATGGAACGCCGTCAGATGCAGATACTCACCGCAGTCACAGCACCTAAAGCTAGCAATGGTATTGATCCACGCAAGTTCTCAAGCTGGAGAAAACTGATCCGTGTGACGGCACAAATACCCAGGCTAGCAGAAAAGATACGATTGAGAAAATACAACCAGCACGGAAAGGAAGGACCGCTGACCCCTGAGGAGCTTCAGCAAGCAGAAATTTACTGGACAAACCAAGCACAGGCAACCCTTTACAGCAGACTGGATAGGGGCGAATTCAAATCGCTCAGCCCGTTCAGAGACCAAAACGGAATCATCAGAGTTGCAGGAAGAGTGCATGAAGCTGTCGTGTCATACGAAACGAGGCACCCTGCCCTTCTTCCAAGTGATCACTGGATTTCCTTACTGGTAACAAGACACGCTCATCAGTACGGACACTCCGGTGTAGCAGCCACCACAGGCAAGACAAGGAGGAAGTTTTGGATCTTAAAAGCTAACAAGCTAAGCAAGTCCATGAAATTTAAGTGTGGATTCTGCCGTGAAATGGCGCACAAGGCTGAGACGCAACTAATGGCAGACCTTCCTGTTCTCCGTTTAGCACCACACACACCGCCATTTTACTACACCGCATGTGATTACTTTGGTCCCTATAACGTTAAAATAGGAAGAAGCAAGACGGCCAAGCACTATGGCGTCATATTCACGTGTTTGAACACCAGAGCTGTCCATCTAGAGTTAGCAGTTGACCTTACTACAATGGAGTTCATGCAAGTGCTTCGCAGGTTCTTTTCAATCCGAGGATACCCAGCAGTGATATTGAGCGATAACGGAACGCAAATGGTTGGGGCCGCTAACGAACTGAGAGAAATGGTGAAATGCCTAGATGGCAATCGGTTAAGTGAGTTCTGTGGAGAAAAGAGCATTAAGTGGATCTTCACAACGCCAGCTGCGCCACACCAAAACGGATGTGCAGAAGCCCTTGTAAAGAGCTGTAAGAGATCACTGAAGATTGCAATCGGCGAACAACTTCTGACGCCATTCGAGTTGTACACCTGCCTTCTAGAGATCGCGAACCTGTTGAATCAACGTCCCATCGGGCGCATCCCTAATGATCCAGACGACGGAGCTTACTTGTGTCCGAACGACATGCTCCTTGGAAGAGCAACTCTGGAGGTACCACAAGGTCCGTTCAAGGATACCAGAAATCCCCTTAAGCGAGTGGAGTTCGTGCAAAGAATAGTTGACTCAGTCTGGAAACGCTGGACCAGAGATGTCTTTCCTACCGTAGTACCAAGGAAGAAGTGGCACGTTGAGAACCGCAATGTCAAAGTTGATGACATAGTTACGGTAGCCGACATGAACGCTGTGAGAGGCAAGTGGGCTGTAGGCAGAGTAATCAAAGTATACCCCGGAGCTGATGGACGCGTTCGAAACGTTACAGTCAAGACAGCCACCGGAGAGTACAGCCGTCCAGTAACAAAAATTGCTGTCATTCACCCTGCTGAAGGCGACGATTAAACGAACGTTTGCTATGATAAGGACTACGCCCTTATCGGGGCGGAGAGTGTTTCGTCAATACAATGAATTATTAACTTGATTTCCTGATTGATTTTTGATCGACACTAACTTATGTAATTAAGCCACGTGAATAAGTCAGTTTTCAGTTCAGACATTTCCGATTCGAAGATATGTGCATGTTTTGCTAATCTGTCTCGCTGACCCGTTTTCTGTTATACTCTGACCTATTTTATCTGTTGCTGACCTGTACACCGTGAAACAATCCTTCTAGACATCGTCAAAGAAGTAAGTGTTCAATGCTGTAATTCTAGTTAATAGTTTTACTCACGTGTTTATATACCGATGAATCCTGTTCGGTTTCTCAAATGTATTTCGTTCTTTTCTTTAGATCGAATAATCTTATTGGAATAAATTATACGATTTGCGTAATCTAGTTGGATTGCCTGTTTGGTTTTATTGGACCACGCTCTATTCCTTCGTCATACACCGGATTCGCCACTGTATCAAGATGAGATATTTGAACGGCTAAGAGAATTTTTAAACAGCCTTGACCTTAGCCTTTTCGGAGATCAAGTTATCGGTGCTGGCTGGCTGACTCCACCGAATTGCCGTTTGCAAATGCCATTGTCATCTCACATCAAATGGACAATGATACTGGCTGCGTCTTACTAACCGCGCCGGACAGCTGTTCAAGTAAGGTAAGTTGCAATCGAGCCATTTGTGGTCACGTAAAACTGGGGCAAAATGAAAGGAAAATTGGAAAAGAAGTGTCTGATGTTTATTTTTCGCTGAAAATGTTTGTTCGCGATAGATTTTCAGGATCCAGAAAGCTTATTTCACATTAGGAGCCTTGTAAACGTTCTTTTCAAGTCTTGCGACCATTGTTATTTTGATGAAGGCAACAGACTTTCGTATTTTATTTCCTAAGCTTATTGTTAATTGACGATTCAATACCTACTCAATGTACTACGTCTCCGAACATGAAGGGTTGCCTAAGTAATTAAAGATATCAACACCCCTGGAAAAAAAACATGGTTAAGACTTGCTTATTGCCTTTTTTTTCTAGATCAACTGGAATTCGTGATGATGTGGAGTTTTTACTCGAAGAAGAACTGAGCAGTCCAGCTTTATGAATTCCACATGGTTTATGCTAAATACTACTTCTGGCTTACATTGGGCTTTTGTCATATAAATTGACTCTCTTAAAGATGTAAATAGTATTAATGCATTAAGAAGTTATGGCCCTGAATCCTTCAATTGTAATAAAGAACAAACAGAAATTGGAAAATACAATGTTGATGTCATGTGTGTGAAAGTAAAATTGAAGCTTTCTTTCTAAATACTTATTGCTATGTGACTCACCAGAATGTAATTATTATTCATAGATATGTGGCTTTCCAGGATTTAATTCATTATCAATGACATTTTGGAACACATTACTTGTAGCTTGAGCCTAAGACTTGTGACTTTCTTTGGACAATAATATAAACGTCTGTCAAATTTCCATCATTTGAGGCTTTAGTATATCAAGTAGGAAGTAAATACATGTAGAATGTAGTCAGTCAATATTTTACTACAAAGGTATCAATATTATTATTGCTTTTAGGTCACACAAAACGTGGCATTCTGGCCAATCTTGATGAAATTGGGGAATATTCTCTTCCAATATTTAAAATCTCTTCTGCATAACTTAATTGATCCGTTTTCAGCTAGAACTGGTGATGTTACGAGTAGGATCATATAGACCATCGTAGTGTGCAACTGTTGCTTTTAAAAAATCCTTTCCTATTGTGAAAGCTTGGTTACTGATGAGGTTGACAGTGGCATACAGACATATCGTCGGAGTGTGCAACAATTGACTTTTAACATTTTTGTCCTATTGTAAAAGCTTGGTTACTAATGAGGTTGATAGTGGCATCCAGATGTATCATCGGAGTGTGCAACTATTGACTATTAACATTCTTGTCTTATTGTAAAAGCTTGGTTACTAATGAGGTTGATAGTGGCATCCAGATGTGTCGTCGGAGTGTGCAACTATTGACTATTAACATTCTTGTCTTATTGTAAAAGCTTGGTTACTAATGAGGTTGATAGTGGCATCCAGATGTGTCGCCGGAGTGTGCAACTATTGACTTTTAACATTCTTGTCTTATTGTAAAAGCTTGGTTACTAATGAGGTTGATAGTGGCATCCAGATGTGTCGTCAGAGTGTGCAACTATTGACTTTTAACATTCTTGTCCTATCGTAAAAGCTTGGTTACTAATGAGGTTGATAGTGGCATCCAGATGTGTCGTCGGAGTGTGCAACTGTTGACTTTAAACAGCCCTATCCTGATGTAACAGCTTGGTTACTAACGATGATGTCTGAAATATTGGTTAAAGTTACTAATATTCATTAAGGCCTTTTGCCCACCTGTACTGCATCAAATCGGGAATAGCTTTTGGTAGCACTAATTTTGAATTGGAGTTATCTGTTTGTTTTTGTCTGCAATTTACAACATTTCTATAAGTAAATCATGTTAATCTGAGTAAAAACTAGGTGTGTTTTTAGGCAGTGATAAAATACAACCACACCTGCCCGGATATGATATTCTGGGAAGAATGTACTGAGTACATATTAGAGAATGATAATTATTGTCTCCTGATTATTACTTTTTTATTTCTTTTACAGCGGCTATTTTAATTATTCATGACTGAGTTAAGAAAATGAAGAATCAAACTGGGTTAAAATTATTTTAACCTAAATTTCATTTTGAACTATGACAATGATGAGTTTAATCGAATGCAAACTGATGAGCAATTTGCAGACAAGCAATACAATATTTGTCAATGAAAACGAAATGAGGTGTCCCAAAAAAGAAGACCCGAAGACCCCGAAAACTCGAAAAAGTAACCCAAAACCCTCAATTTGGCTAACCGTACGCCTAAAGTTGGATTTTTGAGTTACCTCAAGCGAAGTTCAAGTCCTTCATTCCCTACAACCTGTTTCAAAGTGAAAGCTGGGCGATCCGCCATATTTAGCGGGGTAACCACTCTCCACATGTGGCCGGACATCTTTATTTCCCGTCGGATGTACATTACCTTGTTACACTCTAGGTCTAAAAACCAACTTTAGGCCTAGGGTTGAAGGTTTTGAGTTACTTTTTTCGAGTTTTCAGGGTCTTAGGGTCTTCGTTTTCGAGACACCCAACGGAATGCCTTTTTTGAAGCAGTATTACGAAATAGCGAGAAATTTAAAAAAAACCAACAACAAATACCAGTAATCTCGCAATCTGATTGACTAATTAAGAGTCTTGACAAAACTGTTCGCGTCATTTTGGGAAATAAACCAATCATATTGCTAGCAAGTTTTTGACAACGTTTGCTCTTTCTTTTTCTGATCTTGGGCATGCTCTGAAACAAATATTTAATTTGACGTTGGATGAATAAACTCGAATTCCAAACTCGAACATGCCTTCCTCCTTGACTATTGTGGTAAAAAAGAAATAGAATGTAGTTCAGAGGTGTCTGTACTCTTATCGACAACGATATTCGTCATCACAGGTCAACATTGTGACCACTGTGATCAATATCGTTGTCGATAGGAGTAAAGACAACGCTGAACCACAATATTCGATTTATTATGCTACCGAGCAAAATTAAAGACGAAGACGTGGTTTAGCTGCAT
>OX421451.1:40108015-40110515 GCA_949126865.1 Montipora capitata
TAATTGATGATTGTTGTACGTGGTCAAGTTTACGTAAAAGTAATAATGTTTGAAATTTATTAAATAAACAAAGTTGTGTTTTACCGTCCTTCCTTTGATTTTGTTCTAGCTATTACCACCGCCTCCAAAATAAGAGGTTATAAACGGGTGATGTCACGTTATTTTAGGGGAAATCTTTAGTTAATCACGAGTTCAAAAGTCGAAAATATGGAATCCCTTTACCGATAAAATTATCGTTACATCACACACATGATGATTCTGAGCAAAAGCGACCTTTATCCAGGCGATTTGCCATAAACTTGAAAAATGTCAGGACGATTTAATTTTTTTTTAAGATTACCCAAATGCAATCCGTTTCAATCTTATCCATTTGTGTGCACCATGCTTCTCTTTCCTTTTGCTGTATTTCTTTTATGTTGTTCAACAGTTTTATTAAACACGGAGACGCACTATAAAAGGTGTGGTGCCTTAGGCACGTGCAATTATGATTTATCAATCAACCGTGGACGGAACCGAGCTCTGTGATAATTTATGCAAAAAAAAAAGGCCCCTTATGGCAATGTGTCCGTAGTATGTCAAAAAATGTTAGCTGTAGTCTTTTTTTTAAATCCCTAGTCCTTTTTCTCGCGCTAGAAACTGTTAGGGCTTCCGTCTCTGTGTCACTGTTTGTTGATCACCATCTTGGATAATCAGTCATGCTTGAATAAATTCGAACAAAAGCAGAGCGTGAACAAGCGACCCCTTCTATAGTGCGTCTTCGTTTTAAGTGGTTATTGCAATGTTTCGTTCTACGTTTTGGGCATTTTGGTTGTCAAGCCGAACATATTATCAGTTGTCGACCTTGAAGCCCAATATTCATCCGCCTTTCGGTAGACTCTTCAAATTAAAACTTGCTTGTTAACCTGCCTATTCAATGCTAGTGGGACGTCTCCAAAGAACTTAACTTCGATAAACAATATGCATTTTTCAGATTCACTGTATGTTAATGATGAAATGATATACGGAATGAATTATATATTGAACTGCGGATATGAAATCAAAGGAAGCTATGATCCCCGCAGTTATGAACGCAAGTTAGCAATTGCGGAGAGAAGCCTGAAAAATTCAGGACTTCAATGCGGTTTGAACCCGTGACCTCACGATATGGAGCCACTGACGTTGGGAGCTGGTCATTTGTGGGTTCTAATTTCATATATTGAACTACGTATATGAAATCAAGTGAGGCTATGAGCCTCACTTGGACAGCGGTAATCATGGCGTGTGGACGTGACACGGCTAGCTCCGCAAACATTTACCAAGTATTCTAGTTTTCTTTCGTGTAATTTGCTCTATTAGCAAGTGGTTCATTTGTAAGAAGTAGCTCTTTTATTAATCTTCGTTTTCAAGAAATAGGAAGAACACTAAAACATCAATCAAAGGGTGCAGCCGCTCTAGATTCTGAACAGGATTCGACGGTGCCGGATAGCGCCGAAGGAGATTACGTAACTCTAGCCACCGTTCGCGAATTGTTAAAGGTGCAGGAATCCACATTTAAGTCGCTATTTGAGTCAACGATTCATTCATTGACTTTGAGGGTTGACAGTGTGGTGAAGGATCTGCAGGAGATGAAAACTAGCTTGCAGTTCACTCAAAATATGTCGAAGATTTGAAACCTATTCATTTTAAGTTGGAAGGTATCAACAAAGAACTTGATAAAATGATTAGCAGGGACCTCGCATCTCATTCCCAGAAGATGGAGTATCTCGAAAATCAAAGTAGGAGAAATAATATCAGTGTGAATGGAATTCAGAATCTGACAATGAAACTTGGGAAGACGCAGAAGTTAAGGTTAAACGAGCGATCAAGGACAACCTGGGCATTGAAGTGACATCGAAAGGGCTCACCGGGTGGAAAGGCGGAAAGCCAAGTCGGGACAAGCAAACCAGAATCATCTAACCATCTAGGCTAACTGCGAGTAAAATTTCCTATCGTTGGGATTTCTGAGACTTGGCTTGATGATTGTCATCATTTTTCCGATATTGCGGGTTACAATTTTTTTTTTCATAAACCTAGAGTCACTCGCGTTGGTAGAGGTGTTGGCCTTTACATTGGTGAACATTTAATTTTCAAAGAACGTCCTGATCTAGCGTTCCCTGTCGACGGAAGTGCTGAATCTTTGTTTGTTGAAATTAATAGGACAAAAGAAAAGAATGTAATTGTCGGCATTATTTATCGACCACCCGACTCAAATTTTCTGTCTAATTTGGACCTAGTACTGGAAAAAATTGCCAAAGAAAATAAGCTTGTATTTTTAATGGGTGATTGGAATTTAAATCTTATCAATCACCATTGTCATAAAGCGACAAGTGATTTCCTGGATTTGTTGTACTCTAGGATGTTTTTCCCACTCATTACACGTCCCACTAGATTTACGGCCAACAAAGCTTCATTGATAGATAACATTTTCACGAACGATCCACTTTGTCCCTCAATAAACGGTCTTTTTACTAATGACATATCT
>OX421451.1:40113015-40130515 GCA_949126865.1 Montipora capitata
AATGAATGAACGTAATTTTAGCAATTGCGTAGAGAAGTCTGAAAATTTCAGGACCTCAACGGGGTTTGAACCTGCGACCTCGCCACCAACGTCAGTGGCTTCGTAGCCCAGTTAGAGCGTCGCACCGGTATCGCGAGGTCACGGGTTCTAACCCTGTTGAAGTCCACGTTCATAACTGCGAGGATCGTAGCTTCACTTGATCACTGTATGTTCTTCTTTTGAGTCAACCTATAATTAATCGATAGCCTCAGTAGCTCAGTACTTACGCAACATATCCCTCGGGCACCTTGTTCCTTTAAAAGAGGCATTTTTGTACCAAGGCAGGTGAAAAACCGAGGAGAATAAACGAAACAAGTTTTAAGTTTCCTTTACTGTAACGTGGACTGCCTTAGCTTGATGATGCCATCACCATGCTTAAGTCTTTATATCCAGAATAACAAGGCCAGATCCATTTTACAGTTTCCTCAGAGTTAAATACTTGAGTGTGGGGATTATAGCAGAGCGTCCAAGGAGGTGGTAAGTTGTTGTAGTTCTTGCCATGAATTGTGGATAATTCTGTTTTCTGGTTTCCGGATTCCCGATTCCTGCTTTTAGTGCTGCGCCACTGTGGGCACACAGGAAACTTTGCTACTGGAGTAGGAGCAAATGCTTCCGTATAAACATCACAGGCCCGAAATATCCTGCTTTTTAAAACGCATGTAAGGGTAAAATCAACAAACTTTCTCATGATGGTGACACTTGATCATCAAATGTTTTCAGAAGTTGTTGTGAGGCTACTACAAAGATATGCAAAAAGGGGCGCAATGTGTCTTCGAGAAAAGTTTCTTAAGACGTTAATAGCCGGAGAATATCTGCTTTTCATTGTTGCAAGTTTTATTCCAACACAGATATTCTTCTACAACATTTACCATGATGTACATGTGGGCTGATGCAATCAGCCTCAACCTGGTGTTACAGGCTACCATTACATTTACGTCCGGTTACAAGAAGATTTACATCTTGAGTTTGCACCCAACATTCATGTCTTCAATGACTTGGTCGAGGCTCCGACTATAACGTTGTTACAACGGAAAATTTACAATCAAATTTCAACTTAGGTTGACACCCCATTGACATGAGGGAATCTCGATGATCTGAATATTCGAAATTTGGCTCGATCCAGACTTAACGGTTTTTATTTCATTACTCTCAAAAAAGTGAATAAAATAATAAACTAGTCTTATTTTCTTTACTTTGGTACCAGGGTATATCAATATAAAAAGTATCAGCGAAATCGGATTTTTGGCCGGGTCCGCGATTTTGCCGATCATATTTGATTTTTGCTGACATTGACTCTTAATTCCTACATGAATTTAAAATAAAAGGTTTCCACGAAGTTGAAAGAACTTTCTCGGATACGCGATGAAAGTGAAGCTTTTCTAAACGGACTGGCTCAACAAGTTGAAGACTTTTCAGTTACACTGATGCAGCAAATCAACGCTAAGGAAGAACTTTTGATTGATCACGATGATATCGACACCTATGCATCTCTACTTGATGACATAACAGCATCAGCTATTCGCAACGAGCAAAAGAAGGTAAGATATCTTACTCGGCAATGAATATCAGTAAAATTTGGTGTCAACAACATTAGTAAAGGTCAAATTTATGAGAAGCTGGTATTGCGAGCGGGGTCAAATTTGCGCTCAACTAATTTATGTTTACTCCACCATTTTGCCACGAATGGCATGGCTCCCTCGCTATTTAACACTATGGTCACAAAAAACCCACAATTCCTCTATCCGCTCTCAGGGCTAACGCTGGAAACGTCAGCTTCGTTATCTATTTACAATGGTTAAATTTGACTCTCAACTCGTTTGATACCAAATTTTCGTGTTTCCTCACCAAAAATGTATGAATATCGGTATATGTTTGCGCACATTCATTACCCGGAGCTTCCATCTGTATTGTACGCTTGAGTCAACTTTTTCCCGTATCTATTTTTAGAACTACTATATTTTGACGTATGTAACGTATGTGTCTGAGAACATCTGTGAAGTGTTTCATATGCGTCACATTCGTATGTGGCGTAATAAATGGCTTACCATAGGTCTCTTATGATTGGCTGTTGTGAAAACACTCACTAAAGCCCCCTGCGAGGTGCTTCTAAAAATAGAAAGACAAGGAAAAGGGTTGACTCACAGGGTTAATACGGAAGATGGAGGCTCCAGGTAATGGACTCCGGGTACAGGTAAATAAGATTTTGCGAGGAAGTCCAGAAGGCCTTTCTTGTGAACTTGTGCCAGTACCTATTTTGCTTGTGATTTATTTTCCTCTGGATGTCAGTGTCTCCAAAGATGGACCACAGGCGGATATCATTTTAGAAACTGGAAACTATTTTAGCCCTTCATTAGCATCTCTCGTCAGACCAATAACAATGGATTCTGTCACCAACAGTACTTAATTTTGTTTTATGGAATTTCGGCGTTTGGATAGTCATCTATTGAAAGATGTCATTCATAATTAAGAGTCAAGATCGATATAGTCTCCTACGCAGCCGTACTTTGTGTAGTCACGCAATGTTCCTCCCTTAGAGTGGGGGAAGGCTACACTGCTCCACACCAGCGGGGAGGAGTGTTGCGTGACGACACAAAGAACGTCTGCGCAGGAGATTAGGATCAATACAACAATCCGAGATATTCTCGAAGCAAGGTTGCTCATGGGTGGACGCAAATCGGATGTACAGTAGGTAACACTCAGGGTGCCTACCGTCGAGGAAACAAAATCGGTTATGATGACACCGCTACGACAGATAAATGCATTACATTGTGCGATTGCCGGCTTGTAATCAATTTGTCATAATACGACCCTCCTTTTTCACGAGAATAATACGTTTGATATTGTAAAAGAAAAAATAGAAGAGGATTCCACAAAACAAATTTTGGAAGAGCAGTGAACATACTGGTGTATGCGTATGATAAGGTTTTCTGTTGAGTAATCGTTCGTAAGGCGCAAGTAGAAGTTGGCAACTTCAGTCACCACCAACAGTCCATCTCAGGACTCATTTCACCCGGACGATCAATTCCATCCAAGTATGTAACTCCCACGTTGAAACCATTTTCTTTTAATTCTCAAACTTTCACAAGCCTGCAGGCGAGGGAAATTATTATAATTATTCCCGCATTTTACGAGTGTGCCATTAATACTATCCATGGCTGACAAATTACTCTCACAAGACATAGGATAATCTCGTTTCCTGGGTCTCTCCTCTTCCATTTCCCTGGCATGGAGCGGGGAAGGGAAGAAAAGAGACCCTGGGAATGTGGTTGGCATGGGGCTTTTCATTGTAGAGGGAGGAGCGGTGGCCTCATGGTTAGTGTGCTCGACTCCGGATCGAGTGGTCCGGGTTCGGGTCCTGGCCGGGGACATTGTGTTGTGTTCTTGGGCAAGACACATTACTCTCACGGTGCCTCTCTCCACCCAGGTGTATAAATAGGTATGCTGGGGTAACCCTACGATGGACTAGCATCCCATCCAGGGGGAGTAGAAATACCCCTAGTCGCTTCATGCTAAAGTAACCGGAGATAAGCGCCGGCCTGATGGGCCCTCGGGCTCGTAAGCAGAGACTTTACTTTTTGTTCTTCAAAATCTCACATGTGAAACTATACAGTAACGCTGGCATTAAGGAGTAATTCGTCGCCCACTAAATTAACGCGGGATAATGCTTCACAAAAGCAGTATGAATAACCTGAACTTAAATTTTGCTCTTTGTGTTGTCTTTAACAATGTTTCTCGTGCTTTGAATCGCTTGCTGTTTGCACTTTTGTCCATAGCAACAAGTGGCTTCTCTGATTCGAATTCCTTCTGATGACATTTTATTTTCACATTCTGTGATAGTTTGTGTCGCATCCATTGACATTCAGATTGATGAAAAGAAGGTGGAATTTTGGCCTGCCTCCCCAACTTGTTCCACGGAAAGGATTGCACTTTCCTCTTTATATATTTGTCATACTTGAAACAGTTCTGACGCCCGTGTTATTGCCATTCATCGCTTACACGTTTTACAAAGATCAGCTGTTGCCAAAGGAGAGCAAAGAGAAGTTGCAAAAAAAGACACGAAGAGGTTTGTATATTGATGCCGCCAAAGACTAATGTAAAAAGCTCACAGTGGGCGCGAATTCAGAGTAGGCCTCTGCCATATTGAGGTTGAATACAATTCGGCTTATCTACTATACCGTGAGCTTCTAGGACTAATTTATGACGCTGACGGCCCTATATCACTATTTTCAGGCATTAAATCCCCTGTTATCCAGCTCACAACACAAGAATGGAACTTTTAAAATCGTTGTCCGTCGCAGCTTGGAAAGGGTGAAAGACAAAGCCAGCGAGCAGTTCTTATCCAATACTGTAGTCTACATACAACATTGAACATTTAAAAATGGAAAATTGGCGGCATTAACTTAAGAGACATCTCTTTCCTTTTTATACTTTTCTTCGTCGCTATTCTATTTCACTCGTTTTGATTTCCACGCGGCCATTCTATCTAACCCGGCCCTGGGTCTCCAGGGATGTAATGTTCTACCAAGGGTCATTCGTTCGGCGGGATTGTCAAACAGCTCGAAATAGCTTATTCTAATCCCAATACGACTTACCCTTTTCTCCACTGTTGGGGGCTGATAGTTAGCGCCTATGCAACAAGGTTCTGACTGAGTCTTGTGGAGGATAGAATACGAAGACCGAACCCTAATTTTAAGACGGGTTTTCCTTTTAGGAGGCCAAGTAAAAGCCGGTCGAGAGGATCATTAAACTCAGTCTACCAACTGTGCACTAATTCTATCGTTTGTCTCTTTCAGATGTGTATCTTGATTACTTAACAACGCCCTTCGTTATCTTTATGAAAGACAAAATCTGCCAGTTTGTTTTCATCATCTTGCATGTCAGAATATGCGTGTTGGACTCATCGGTTGAGCCAAGAATTGAAGAATACCTGATCTTGGTTTTTTACATTGGCTTTCTAATGTCCGAGTTACAGCAATACCTCACTTCTCAATCCAGAGTCTATTCACGGTAATCAATTTGTTAATCAACTTTTAGTTTGACTCTATTTTGTAGTCACCCTAACATGATGGCTTAATTACAGTCAACGATTACAGAAAAACAAACTACCTCTTTTAGGAAACACCTAAATACTAGACGATTTTCTTCAGAATAAGACACGTGATGGGATTTGGTTCATGTCAAAGAGGTACTATGTGCGGTAACCAGGGATAACAGGGCTGAACTTCAAAGAAAATCATAAACGCCATGCTAATTATCAGGAGCACCCAACGAGAATATAGTTCAAAACCACTTAAACATAGCATTATTAAACGTATTTTAGTATTTAAACTGTAGATATAGGCATATTGTTATCCCCTAAAAGTTTTTCATCTGTTCGGATTTCCTAGCTGAAAGTCTACAGATCCGAAAATTATAGGGACTTATAGGGATCAAAACTTACCTTTTTGAAAATTTCAGCCAGAAAAAAGGCCCCCGAAAATTCTAGGTGACCTTTTTAGGGTAAAAATCCGTTAAAAATGAGCAATAATACCATTTTTTAGGTGTTCGAAAATCCTGGGACAGGCAGGCAAGCAAGAAATTTTACAACAAATGTTCCGAAAATTCTAGATCTCAAATCGTCTTCCGAAAAGATATTTTCCGAAAATTGACGTTGGGTGCTCCAGAATTATCATAGAGAACGGCGCCGACCAAATTTAAAGGTGGTCTGCCACAGCGATCCCACATAAATATGCGAAAATACGTGAATTTTCAATAATTTAGTGTCTCAAAATTTTGTTCCACAGAAATATGTGGAATTATGTTGATGCTATGACCCTTTCTCTTCATGCCGTTATTTTTCTGCTTCGTGTTGTATCAGTCATTCGCGGTGGTGATCCTTATCAAAATAGACTGCTGGAGATTACGTACTACGTCTACGGTATCAATACACTCCTTCTCATTCTGAGATTCTCCAGCATTCTGGAAGCCAATAAAACCGTTGGTCCGCTCCAAATAGCTTTGTTCCAAATGTGCGTGGATCTGTTTATCATCTTGGTTCAGTTTGGATTTGTAATAGTGGCGTTTTCTGTGGCAATTACAATGGTGTACACGGCAGAAATGAGTTATGTAACGCCGCCACCTGGTCAACGACAAAGTAACAACGTGACAAACGAAGGCAAAGGGTAAGCCTAGCAACCGTAATATGAGGGTTCAGATCAAGCGATTTTTCAAATAACTGTCGAAAAACCAATATAAAAGTTATTCGCTCCTGCCAGTGCAATCACAACAGGAGCAAACAGCGCGATGAACTGATCAGAATTCCCAGCAATTACCTGTAACTTGCTCAAAGCGGGAAAAATCGCGCGCACAAGTACCCTGGCTGCCAGACGTTTTTCTCTCTCAGAGCAACGGAATAGGCGAGGAAAAACCACTGGTACAGGCCGTTGAGTTCTTTGAGAAGGCCGGTCCAATGGGATGCTGTTTCAGATTCCCAGCAATTGACCCTAGCAATTGACCCTAGCAAGCAATTGAACAAAAGTCGTTAGATTGGTTTAGCAACAGAAAGTAGTTCAAACAGGTTTTCAATTGCTGTCAACTTGATTTCTCGTGCCCACTGAGGCCATAATAGAAACGCTGCAAAGTTCCGGAAATCGAGGCTTTGAAGGGAGGAGAAAAAGTTCAGTGGGTTCTACATTTTTTCTTTTTTTTTTTTTTTTTTTGTATTTTGTACATGTCCGCCAAAATTCAGCTTCGGAATTTGACATCCAAATTTCCAATTTGAGTTTTCATTTTCAGATGGTAGTAGCCAAAACGCGGGGCCGGGGTCGGGGTGAATTTTTTTTTCCAATTTTTTTTGGTTTCAATTTTTGTCGTTATTTTCGAATGACCGGCATCTCTCCTTCATTTATGGTGGAAATTAGTCAAAAAGTTAAGAAACCTTCGGAGGCTATGAAAGTTCTTCAGGGACATCTTAGTATATTCTTATAAATTGGACTTTGTTTTTTCTTGTTTTAAAATGGAAGTTGGTTTTTGCGAGCATCTGGCTTTGTTTTTCTGATAATCGGACTTTGTTTTTCAAAATTAAGATAATTTTTCAAATTGCTGAAATTGAAGTTTATGGAATATACGCCAACTGCAAGAGACACTGAAGACTCGCTGAGCTCCACACTTAAAAGTTTAAGTCGTTTAAAACAGTCACAGTTCCACGACGATCGTCACGCAGTCACGCAACGTTCTCATTTGTTTGTTTGTTCATGTTGTTGTCAATGTTGTTGTCTGACTTTACTACAAACGGTTTGTAGCAAAGTCAGAGTCGCACGGGAACTTGCCAGTCAGTTCCATTCGGACGTCAAGGGATGGAATCCAATTTTACGATAAAAAACAACAATTTAGCGAAAACAAGCAAATGAGACCGTTGCGTGATGACCATCGTGGAACTGTACTAACTGTCGCTGTGTTTTGTTTCGTTTTAATTGTATTGCGGAGAGGGTTTTTGCTAAGTAAACATTAAAATGCAATATATTCCCCGCAAAAACTCCAATTTCAGTCGCAAATTCTCTTAATTTCGAAAAACAAACAAAGATGTCCCTTTCGTAGCTTCCGTATGTTCCTTATTTTTTTTTTTTACTAATTTCCACCATAAATGAAGGAAAGATGCTGAACATTCGTAAATACACCGTACAAATAACAGAACGGGAGAATAACGAATTGAAACAAAAAAAAAATTGGAAAAAAAAAATAAAAAGACACCCCGACCCCGACCCCGACCCCGACCCCGACCCCGACCCCGGCCCCGCCCCGGCCCCTCGTTTTGGCTACTACCTTTTCATATTTTACATTGAAGATTTATATGGAACATTGAATTTTTAAATTTGACATCGAAGTAAATAAGACGAATATACCATGGGAACGAAAGATGCTGATTGGTGGGTTATGTCACGTATCGATTTACTGAGTTTTTTCGATGTCAATCAAACGGAGCATGGAAGTGAGGTTCTCAACGGCCTGTACGAGAGGTTTTTCTCGCCTCTTCGCGACTCGAAATTCCGTCGCTCTAAGAGAGAAAAAACCTCTGGCATCCAGGGTAGCGGACAAGGTGCAATTGGTTTTGGTTTTGCTTCTTAGAGCGGTTTTCAATTGAGGGTCGAAAGTAATTGGCGAATTTGGTTTGGTTTATGATTACTTCACTCAGTGATTGGTTCAAAGTTCTCGCGCCACTTTTTGAACCAATCAGGAGTGAAACCAAAACCAATCGTGGCTCGCGCGTGCACATTTTCCCGCGCTTTGTGTCGGCTACGTGTAATTACTTCGAGTTTTGATTGGTTTACCGGATTGTAGTGGCAGCACCGGAACTATGGAACAAGCTGCCGAGGGAAATAAAGATATGTGACAATATTGAAAATTTTAAAAAGAAACTTAAAACGTACTTATTTAATATTGCTTTTAATTAGTTACTTTACTATTTTATTTCTAGTTCTATATATTTTTTCATTTTATTGTTGTAATGGCGCATAGAGCCTCCAGTATATGCGCGATATAAATCATATATATTATTATTATTATTATTATTATTATTATTATTATTGTTATTGTTATTATTATATTATTGTCTCCATCCTTTTTGATTGGCCAAAGTAATTACTTTGGTTTTGGTTTTTCGACACGTAATTGAAACTCGCTCTATTGGTGAAAAACCGGCACGAGATTTTTAAGCCAATCACTAAGCATAGCAATCGCCGAAGTACTGTCGACATTCATTTGAAAACTGCTCTAAGTCAGTCATAAAGCAACACGAATGCATGCAGGCGTGCGAAAATCCTTGTTTATATCAATTTTAGTTGTTATATGAAAAAGAAAACGACTTTACTTACACCTCATAGATTCATCTTTATTTTCAGCTCTTGTCAAAGCGGGACATACGCATGGTAAGTTTTTCGTGCATCATAATGAAAGTGCCCTCAACGTATCAAAGGGTGGTGCTTTGAACTCATAAATACCGATTTACAAATCCACTGAACCATCGGTCTTAGTGGGATTCGATCTAGGAACGTACGTTTTTAAATTCGGTGCCCAAAACCTGGAACGCATCCCTCTTCAAAATACGTCGTACGGTTATTTAAAAAGTTGTATAAAAAAATAAAAGAATAAAATAAAAACTCTTTCATTGTTGATGATCTTCGCAGTTATGCTATGCTACTTGCTGAGTAGCAGCGAGAGAAAGGCCTGAACGTAACGGAACTCGAACCCTGACCTCTGTGATTCCAGTTTAGCTATCAGGCCAACTGGGCGCTGGTTAAGGTTAGGGTCCGATTAGGGTCATGTGGCCTTTCTTTTGCTACTGCTCAAGAAGCATAGCATAACTGCGAAGATCATCAACATTGAAATTGTTTCCATCCGCAGTTCACATACATGAAATTTCATTAATAGACCATTTTCGAATTCTCACAGCCGGACTGGATGTAGCATGAAACGGAGGCTAATGCGGACAAATTAATTTGCATTTGAAAAGATTTGCCCGCATTTGCCTCCGTTTCATGCTAGATCCAGCCCAGCCGTGAGAATTCGAAAATGGTCGGTTACATCGCATATAGAAAGAACTTTCGAAATTGACATAATCAGTTCTAACTCAAGATCATTCACTTGCTTACCAAGTTATGTAAATTTCTTAGTTCATCAAGTGGTCTGAATTGGGAAAACAGAAAAATGTGTAAGGTCTATTGGAGCAGTATAACCTTAGCTGGTGCTGACAACTTAGCTAGTACTATGATATATAATTCATTAATATAATTTTTTATAGATACAGATTCTCAGAATCTGCAGACGAGTATTACACTAGAGTTCAGAAGATAGGTTTTATTACTTGTACACGAATACTAGGGCATCAAACCTTTTTAGATACTTACAAATGCATAAAACAAGATGTTGGGGTTCTATAACCTTACATGACTTTTTTATACACTTAGCTGGTACAAGGCCTCCAGCCATCTGATATGGTCCGTGTTCGGTTTGACGGATCTCGAAGAAATGGAATCACAAGAGCAACTTTCCAATACAGTTGTCAGTGTACTTTACGTGATATTTTTGATCCTCTCGGTGATTATGTTGGTCAACATGCTGGTAGCTTTGCTCACTAACACATACGACAAAGTTGAGGTAAATAAAGAATTGTGTCCTATGAAAGCATACATGAACAATTTCTCCGTTTTGATTCAGTGGTTAGGAGATATACAACTTTCAGTTATGAAAATACCACAGGCTAAGCATTCTGATTAGTCAAAGATAAAAGAAACTAAGGACTCTTTCCATCTGACAGAACTGACCGCTCAGACTGGGCATTTGGAAGGACTAAGTCTTCAATGCTTTCAAATTAACACACTTCGAGGATGATATACCCTCCTCCAGAAGAATACGAGGGATTATCATGCAAGTGCTCCTTCAATTTGATGCATTTTCCCTGCAAACTGATGGGTCTGGCCAGCCAGTTCTGACAAAAGGAAAGCGCTCTAAGAGATGGCCAATCAAAAACATGCAAGGTCAATGTGCGAACAATCAACATCAACTTGACGGTTTGAGCGCTTTGGTCAGCTATGCATTTATTAGGCTTACAACGAACTGTCTCGCTTTATACTGTGTATGTTTATAAGACGATTAATAATAGGGTTAAAATCTGAATAAAACCAAGAAAACATTCCATTTTCAGTTTATATCTGGTAAAAAGGATGTATTTTCAAACGATTAATCGTGGCTATAGCTATGTTTGGAATAAAAAGTAGCATTGCTTCATATTGTCTTCGAAGACAACGCAAGTTAGTAAAATAAGTAAATCTCATGAATGAATGAAAAATCTATTGCTGGTCTTAATATGTTATTTTTCCTTCTTCTCCATTTCATGAATTTTCTAAAGGAAAACACAAGTCCCTCATCCAACCCAGAAACACAGACTGATAATAGTAAATAATAATTAATAATAATAATTAATCAATTGCAAGAACTATGTAGCAGGTATAGGGTCCAATAAAATTATGAGAATGTGCATAGCCAACACTGAGAACACTATTTTATGTTATATAATAACCCAAGTTGTTCTCGCATTTTGATTGGTTCTTTGTGCGAACAAAGTTTAATTCTTTATTATATAAAACAAATAGATTCCATGTTGCCTTGCGTCTGTTTAGTAATAGATTACAGATGACGTCAAAATGTGGTCACTTTTTTGTTCTTACCACATTTTGACGTCATCTGTGATCTATTACTGAACAGACTCACGGCAACATGGAATCTATTTTTTAAACAGATAATTCGACATTTATAGTAAATTAAAGAGACACATCTTTAGGTTTTTGTTTCTTTCGTTCGTATTTCAGACTAATGCAGATGTAGAATGGAAGTTTTTCCGTGCGGTGGTGGCTGAAGAGTATAGAAGATGTCACCCCATCATTGTTCCGTTTAACATATTATCAGTGCCAATTAGTCACTGGTATATAAGGCGTAATGGAGACATGCGTGAAAAGGTTAGTTAGTTATACAGTACGCCAGCCTGTCAATTTATAGTTCCGTCCACCACTGCCAAGTTTACCCTTCTGGATTTTTTACAGGGAGCCGGAGGCTTAGAAAATGCAAATCGCCCTCACGCAGATATGACGGATACCGAGTGAAGTACGGACTTCATGAGGGTGTCTTCTATTCGACTTGAAATCAATACATGGTTATCATTTATGTTAAAGAAATTTGATAGTCATCAACTTCACGGTTCAGTACTAGTTCTAGTTTCTTTTGTATTTGTTTCTTTGTTGTTGTTGTTGTTTTTTTTTTTTGTTTTGTTTTGTTTTTGCAGTCTAGTTGTCCGCATGATCATAGCCAGCTTACATCGTTACGAGAGGTTGTTAACATGAAACCAGTACTCAAAGTTCATACCGATCTAAGGCCGAGTCACAGTCGTTATTACATTACGAACAGTTAACCGACAAAAGAAAGCCGTGATGAAGTCGCATCGGTCTCAATACTCCGTAGTTGCGTTCTCTTACTTGTTTTCTTTCATTTTTGTGTTTGGTTTCCATGTTCAGAGAGCTAGAGAACGTCGGGAAGCTTATAAATCATTTTACAAGCAGGAGCTCTTTCCTGAAATGACAACACGCTACAAGGACGAATACGGAGGAACCTTTCCAATGTCGAGTAAGCCACACCGCAGTCAATAATAATAATAATAATAATAATAATAATAATAATAATAATAATAATAATAATAATAGTCGTAGTAGTAGTAGTAGTAGTAGTAGTAGTAGTAGTAGTAGTAGTAGTAGTAGTAGTAGTAGTAGTAGTAGTAGTAGTAGTAGTAGTAGTAGTAGTAGTGGTAGTAGTAGTAGTATTTAGGAGACCTGCACATTGGACTAAGCATGCAATCATTACAGAAATCAGTACAGTTAGGATGCACGGGAAATTCTCCGAAGAACCCTGGAACGCTAAGGTGGTCTGTCACTACCTGCTGATAGGGGATACTCCATTGGCAACTACTGTGATATACTAATAATAATAATAATAATAATAATAATAATAATAATAATATGGCGGGAAGTAGGTCGGACGCTATATTTTGGCTCCCACTAGTTTCAGTGTTTGTACTGAAAGCAAGCCGACCTTGAGCACTAACCGCAGTTCAAAAGTTAATTAACATTAACCTGTGAATTACTCGTTTGATCGACTGTGGTTATCTTGCTTGATTAAGCAATATGGTTAGGATGAGAAAAGATACGATCAAATGGACAGAGGAAATGAATCTCCTTTTGGAGCGGTGTAAAAAGAAGGCTTTAACTATCTCAAGATCAGACCAAGCACCAAGAAAGGAGAATGGAAGGAGAAAAGGTTTCATGTATATCATGAAACTGTCGGACAACAGTGAATATGCGAATTTTCAACTTAGATCACAAAACCTACGAGATCAGGCATCAAGGCTAGAAAAGACGCTGGGGAATGCAACTGAATTAATTGTTAATAAGTGGGGAGTTGGCAACATCGAACGACGGCAACAAGAACAGCCCCTAATGGAATCAGAAAACTCGGATTTAATGGGCAGATCAAATCGAAACTTCAACACCCCCCCTCCCCGGGCAAACCGCGGGCATTTGACTATACTCTGTGACCGGTGAGTGGGGAATTTGACCTTTGCCGGTGCGGGGTGGGGAAAATTGAACCGGACGTGTTAGGTTTCAAATGATTTGTTTTCGGGCGCCGAAGTCGCTAACATCTCTAAAACACGTGTTTGGACGGCATGGAAGAGTTTAAAGGAAGAGATATAGCATTTGTGAGCCATTGGCTTACAAAAAAGGTCTTTATTGTTCTTTTGTAGGGTATGACAGAATGGGGTAGGGCATTTGAACACCATTTTGGCCCGAGGGGGCGGGAATTTGAACGATCCAAATGCCCGGGTTTTACCCGGGGGAGGGGGGGGTTAATGTTGAAGTTTCGAGTTGATCGGCGCATAACGGCAGGTAATGAGTGCGAAGAGTTGCCAACAACAGTTGAAGATTTGCATATGGAGTGTACACAGTCAAAGGGCTTGATTGAATCAGCGAACACAGAGCCACTATCTCTAAATCAAACTCAAGGTGATTTTAGCACGCAGGGCATTGATACGAGAACAAAAGAACGACCAATCAACAGTGACATTGACAACATTAATCATTGTATAACATCATTGATAAAGCGAGAAAGCGTGTCAGCTAAGAATAGGCCATTTTAGTTTTTATGGACTGCTAGTTGTGTGCTGAATGTTGTATAGTAATGGGCCCTTTGCAGGATAGTGATCACATGGTACAAAAACCGCCATACTGGAACACAAATTGCCCACTGGGACATCTAAAACAAAGAAAGTTTAGATTAAATTGCTTGTTTTAGATGTCCCAGTGGGCAATTTGCGTTCCAGTATGGCGGTTTTTGTACCATGTGATCACTATCCTGCAAAGGGCCCATTGCCTTTTTATTATCTAAATGCTGTAAAAAGGGTCCAAGTGAGATAAGGAAACAGAAAGAAGATTAGTAAACTGGAACGAATTAAAACTGAGTATGAAAAGAAAGAAAACGAGATAAGAAAGCAAATTTCAATCACAATTAAAGGAAGAAGTTGAGCGCATCACATAACATCGTAATGTAAAGACATGTCTGTATCAGTACTAATAAGTTTCTCGGAGAAGAGAAGCACCACGAAAGTTGAAAAAAGGATTTATAAGGAAAAAGAAGCAGGAACAATCAAGATCATCAAATAATCAGTTTAGAACTGATTCCTCCAGGGTCTATTCTACGTTGAATGAATTAGCAGAGCATGATGAAAAACAACGGAAGACCAGTTTATAAGAACAAAGAAAATGCTCATCAGGAAAACAGTTTTTTGTTGACGTCAACGAAGCCACGGGTTTTTGGCAAGAATTATGGGAACAAAAGGGCACAGGGAGCCATCAGTAAAATGGCTAATGAAGATCAGAAAGTGCCGTACACAAGCGTGTAAGAGCATCAACTGATTCAGAGGGGTTGTTAGACAGAGATGAAGCAGTTAAAGTTATCCGAAGGAAAAAGAATTGGTCTTCCCCAGGGCCCGACCGGATAGTAAATTTTTGGTGGAAGAACACATATTCGTTGCACAAAGATTTACTGATATGTTTCCAATCGGTTGCCAACACAAGAGAGGAATATCCTGAATGGTTCGCTGGTGGGCGAACAACTCTCATACCAAAACCTGGGCCCTTCACTAGTGAAAATCAAAGGCCAATCACGTGTTTGAACACTGTGTACAAACGCTTCACGTCGTGTATATTGATAGCCATTGAGAAACACCTGGAGCTGAAACAGCTAATGGAAGGTCAACAACGCGGTGGGAGAAAGAATTGTAGTGGGACTGTAGATAATCTAATCATTGATAAAATGGTACGGTTGATCATCGGTACCTGGCTGAAGTACTGGAAGTACATCAATTTCCAAACTGGTTGATTGCCACTATTAAGAACTAGTGCAGTTGTTGGAATACTTGAGTTACCACTCAAACAAAGAATGGCAACGAAACATCTAACATCATTAGTCTCGAAAGAGGGTTACCACAAGGGGATGCCCTGTGTCCCATATTGTTCACGTTGTGCTTAAATCCTTTGGCGTGGAAATTTGCAGCGACAGAGGGGTACAAGATGTCGAAACCAATCAACGCTAATATAACGGATGTACTGTATATTTATGACTTAAAAGTCTATGCCCAATCTGAAAGTAAACTCAGCTGCGTACTGAAGAACACCAACAGATGTATGAATGATATTGATCTTCAGCTAAACCCCAAGAAGTGCAATGTAATCCACGTGAAACGAAAGGAGATGAAACAAGAGATCCCTGGAATGAAAGTCAGCGATACAGTAGTGGTACAACCCCTGGAAGAAGATTAACAGAGCAAGTTCCTTGGAATTCTCGAGAATGTACGTCAGGAAGAGAAGAGAACGCTGGAGTGTGCCGAAAAGACATATCTAAAACGTTTGTCAGTAATTTGGTCGAGTCCGTTTGCAGATGCCAATTGTGTGGTTGCTTCTAATCAGTATGCACTAGCGGTTCTTAAGTACCCTATGTGGACGCAGCATTGGCCGCTGACAGACCTAAGAAGGATTTTATCGAGAAGCGCGGAAAATCATGATAACAAATGGAGGAAAACACCCAGCGTCATCGACCGCCCTATTGTACGTGTCGGGAAAGAAAGGTGGACGTGGCCTGCAGTCAGGGGAGCAGGGATAGCGCATTGTTGAGAGCACAGGCCTCCCACCAATGTGGCCCTGGTTCGATTCCCGGTCCCGGCGTCATATGTGGGTTGAGTTTGTTGTTGGTTCTCTCCTTGCTCCTAGAGGTTTTTTTTCCGAGTACTCCGGTTTTCCCCTCTCCTCAAAAACCAACACTGCCAAATTCCAAGTCGATCCGGAATACACGGACACATGTTGAACGAGCTCCTGAGCGTTCCGAAAGTGTTCCATGGGTATATGAATAAATTCCATTTCCATTTCCATTTTTTTCAGTAGAGTGAGAGTACAAGATCACGAAGATTAAGGCAGGAATGAAATTGTTCTCAAACAGTGACCCTAGGATGAAATTGGTGAGAGCGTTTGAAGAACGTTCTGCTGTTTTGGGATATCAGTCACTGATTACAGAGGCCCTGAGGCTTAATGAAGAACTAGGACTGACGCTGAGGCTTGCATATCCGGAACCAACGGTATGTGAGGCTGATAGAGAGGAGGTAACTGCGACAAAGGCAAAGCAAATGCTGAGGTCATAGTACGAAGAAGGGTTGTGGAAGACAGTATGTGATGAAGCATGGCAGGGAAAGCTACATACAGCCAGATGGAATGACGATAGCAGGAGCACTAAAAACTGCTTCTCGTGGTTAAGCGAATGGACTTCATGCCCAACGTATGTATGAGTTATGCAAACAGCTCCTACCAACGAAGTTATACCAAGTTAAGAAGATTAAGATATCACAGTCAAGTAACGTGTCCTGCCGTATGTGTAATAAGGCACCGGAAAGCGTAGCTCATGTGTTATCGTGATGCTCAGCCCTCGCCCAAAACACGTTTTTGGCAAGACGCAACAATGCACTGAAAG
Organism: Montipora capitata; assembly: GCA_949126865.1. Taxonomy (NCBI): domain Eukaryota; kingdom Metazoa; phylum Cnidaria; class Anthozoa; order Scleractinia; family Acroporidae; genus Montipora; species Montipora capitata. The sequence continues at coordinate 40,129,648 of OX421451.1, forward strand.
TGTAATATTTTGAGCTGTTACGAGAGCTGCAACTGGTCATCAATCAAGCCTAAACCAGAATACGTTTCAGAGGATGTCCAAGCACTGTGGGATATACCAACTTATGGGGAGAACCATGAATTGCAAGCTAACAGAATCGATGTAAAGATAGTGAACCGTAAAAGCAAGGAAATAGCAGTCTTGGAGATGAGTCGTCCGTTGGATCGAGAACAGAGAAAAGAAAGGTGAAGAGAAGTCAGTAAACTATGGCCTATTTCGATGGTAGTTACAAGAACGATACCCTGGATATACAGTCCACCTGGCCCCAGTTATTCAAACGATGGATAGCGCTATCCGCCGGATAAATCAATTGTGCTATCCAATGGATAGTGATTTATCCGGTGGATAGCGTTATCCACCTTTTGAACAACTGAGCCCAATACAATATTATCATGGACGTGCTTGGAAGTTGGTCAAGGACTATGGAAGGAGGATTACGGAAGTTGCTGGGAAAAAAGACAAAATATGTGCTACGAACATGCAAAAGTCGGTAGTGTCGAGTACGTTGAATATTGCAAGGATGTTTAAGATTATAACATGAACCATAACTATGCATGAACAGTAAAATTACAGCCTTTTTATGAAGTTTATTCTTACGTATGAACAGTGCTTTGAAGGATATTCTTAAACACTGAAGGAAATTTAAATATTAGATTCTATACATAAGAAGTTCAATTAATTTATGTAAAGTATTTATCTTATAAGATCTACATAACTCTTATTCACAGATTGTAATTCAGCTGTTGCTATTAATATAATCTTAGCCGTAGTATAAATTGTAAATAAGCGACATGCCGTAAGCCATTCTAGTACTATACTGTAAATAATT
>OX421451.1:40143015-40160515 GCA_949126865.1 Montipora capitata
TATATGGATCAAGCTGAAGGCTTTGAAGTTCCCTCAGGCAGTGGAGGGAGACTTGTGTATAAATTGAACAAATCTTTGTATGGCCTAAGGCAGTCGGGTAGAAATTGGAACCATGTACTAAACTGTTTCTTGTTGGAGAACAGTTTTGTTCAAAGCCCTGTTGACAATTGTGTGTATACCAAACATGTTGGAAGTGGATTTGTTGCTATGCTTGTCTGGGTAGATGACATAATTATAGCAGCAAGCAACATGTTGCTAATGACTGAAGCTAAAGGAATGCTGAAAAAGAGGTTTCATATGAAAGATCTGGGTAGACTTTCATACTTTTTGGGTATTCACTTTGAGCAGGGAGATGGCTTTGTAAAGATGAATCAAAAGGGGTACATCACTAAGGTGCTTGAGAGATTTGAGATGTCCAATTGTAAGCCAAGGTCTACACCTTCGGAACAGAAGCTTGAGTTTGATGGTGAAACCCCTGTGGATCCTAGACGATACCGTGAAGCAGTGGGTAGTCTGGTGTATGCTATGACGTGTACCAGACCAGACATATGCTGGGTTGTTACTAAGTTGTCACAGTTCCTGGTTGCTCCCATGAAGGGACACTGGATAGCTTTGAAACATGTGTTGCGATACTTGAAGGGGACTCTTGATTTTGAATTGTGCTATAGAAAGTGTGATGATGGTCTTACACTGATAGGCTACAGTGATGCTGATTGGGGGTCATCTACAGATGACAGACGTAGTATCAGTGGGTACTGTTTCAGTTTGAACAGAGCCGGTCCTCTTATTTCTTGGAAATCAAGGAAACAACCAACAGTGGCTCTATCATCATGTGAAGCTGAGTATATTGCTCTGGCAGCAGCAGTCCAAGAAGGTATGTATCTCACTCAAATGGTGAAGGACATTGGTGAGGTAAGTGGCCCTGTTTTGATTTTTGAGGACAACCAAGGTACAATCGCCTTGTCCAAGAACCCAGTCAATCAACGAAGGTCGAAACATATTGATGTTCGATACCATTTCGTTCGCAGCGCGCAGAATGCAGGCAAGATAATCATTAAGTATTGTCCTACTGCCGATATGGTAGCTGATGTCATGACCAAACCAGTTACTAAATTTAAGTTGCAAAAGTTTAGGAATTATATTTTTGGTTCTTAAGACATAGGTATACAAGTAATATACAAGCATAACTTCGTATTGTTATTATTGTATCCATGTAAGAGATAACACATCTTATGTTGAGTTCATTTAGTGTAATAATATGTGGATGTAATTCTAGGACATATAAGTGAGATCAAGTGGGGGTGTTAGGATGACCTCATTATATCTAGTGGGATGCCTGTGCAATTTACATGTATGATGCAATAAAAGTTCCCGGATGTTGTTCTTCCACGAGGTAAACCATGGCGTGTTTAATGTGTTGACCAAATCTGAAAACATCTTCCTCCGTCATGAACGAAACAAGCGTTACCATAAAGGAAAAAAAAAAAGAAAAATAAACGGAGACCACAAACAGCTATAGGTAGTGCCGCATCTGACGATTGCAAAGAAATAGGAAAATCAAATCCGAATTTCTATATCGTACGTTCTTGAATGAAGGATTAGAGTGAAATTGAAAAAAAAAACCTGTGTCAGTTTCGGGTGTGGTGCGAAATCTTTCTGAAATGCGTTTCATACCGTTCTTTTGGATTCCGAGAAACTTATACGTCCTGGGGCCCGTTTCTCGAAAGTCCCGAAACTTTACGGGACATTTTCGGGTGTCACACTTTCCTTTGTGTCTCAAGATTGGAGAGGATTTAAAGTCGTCAAACCTCACCGTCCCTTTTCTTTTTGTTACCTTGATAACATGTTAAAGGATCGGCTTTCTGAAACAAGCGGTTTGCAGTTTCACAAATGGCTTTTCGGGCCCGAAAAGTTTTCGGGACTTTTGAGAAACGGGCCTCTGGTTTTGCACATATCTACAGTTCATATATGATCCAATTCATATATAATTTCATCGTTTACATCATACTGTGTTTTTTCGTTTTAAGTTAGTTTGGAACAGACTTTAGTCCAAGTTACTTTAAGAGAAAACGAGATAGATTCTCAGCAATCAAACAAAAGAATACTAAATGGCGGCAGTTTTGGAATATGGCAGGCAACTAGTTCTCTTTTTCAATTTATGTTAATACATAATATGTAATCAAGGAAAGAGAGAGTACAAATGAATTGTTGATGTTGTTCCCGTGACAAGTTTTTATCTTATTGTAGACTCTCTTTGGCGAGGAACTGAAGGTAGGACACCTCTACGAGCTAGTAATAACGACATTGAGTGGCCTTTGCCGTTACAGGATCGGAGATGTTATTAAGGTTGTTCGCTTTCACAACGAGTGTCCGGTGATAGAATTTCAATACAGACAAGGCCAACTTCTTAACATGCGCTCCGAAAAAATGACCGAGACCATGTTGTACGAAGCAGTCACGACCGTAATCCGAAGAAGGGGCAAGAAGGTTCACCTAGTGGATTACACCTGCGCAGAAAGCATTCTTCTGGAATTTTTACCAGGCTCTCTGGGAACAAGCGTGCAGCAAGATGGACTATCTGCATTCGGCTCTGGTGTCAAGCCATTTTATGCGATTTTCATAGAAACAGAGGGATTGCAGCGAAACGCAGCAGAATCGGAAGCCCTTGCAGAAGAGGTAATTACAAGAGCGTCCCTTTTTTTTTCTCCAATTACCGTCGTCCGACCGGCTCACATTTTCGAGTGTAAAAAAAAATTTAGGATATATGAAGAAAAAAGGGGAAGGCCTCAACTGATTTCTCGTGAATTAGGCTTATTATTGCTTTTGTTGTTACAGTTGTCGCTCACTAGAAATCCAACTTGTCCTGTTTCTAAAGAAATTGTCAAAAGCGACCCATATTACTACCATTATGATGTGCGTGTGCTTTGCCCATAGGCAGCTACTTCCTTGCAGTTCCCATTCCATGGCGCGCCTCTAAAGGCTAACAAAGGGCCGTCTTCTTTTACTCTGTCCAACATGTACATTCCTGTTCGATGTTTTCAAGGGTCTCTTTCCTTCCATTCTCCCCTCAATGACTACAGGGAGAAGCTCATCATGCCGTAGGTCACCTTTTGGTTCATCAAAACTCATTCTGCAGGAATAGCCTACTATTATTCCTTTTTCGTTATAGTGTCGATGCTCTTTAATTTGCTTCCTTAACCGGTTGATTTCGACTAATGTCCAAACTGTGATGTTTCCTTTGTAGCTAGACAAAGCGCTATGTGAAGTCAACCCGTTTTATCAGATTCGGCGGGAAAATGGCGGCTGCATTGACAGGATAAAGGTCCAGTTGGTTGAGTCAGGAACGTTCCGAGGATTTCGAGATTTTCTCCTCCAAGCCACGCCAACCGCTGTAAATCAACTGAAGATCCCACGGAAATTAACATCGAAAGAACAACTTAAGTTCTTTCTTAAAGAACTGACCCCACTCAAGGGTCGTGTAAATAATTGATTTGTTTGTATTTAATGCTTATTTAATTATTCAGTATATTTTACTACGTCTTTGAATTACGCCGTTCAGTACAGGCATTGAATTCCAGTTCGGTCGCCTAAACCAATTTGGAAGAGACGAAAGGATAAATAAAAAAGGTTTTCGTAGTCTTAACAAAATTGCTATGATTTCTTGGCAGACTGTATGTCATCCTGGGTACTCGTGTCTTTTTTTTCTTCTTCAATTTCTTCCTCTTTGTTCGTCTCTGCTAATTCTTCCGGGTGTGGTTGAATCAATTCTGTTAACCATGACGTCACAAACGAGCGTGCGCTGTTAATTGCACCCCTGCAACATGAAAGCGAGGACGTGTTTAGAAATACGCTTGGAAAGTAATTGAGATTAACAAACATTGCTGAAAGTGCCAAAAAACTGCAAATGATTATACAACAGTGTGAAGAGGGGCTGTGAAGATTTTTAGATAGTTTAATTTAATGATACCTTCACAAGAACAATGTAAACACATGAACAGATCTTTTCACAAATGGCAGCTAAATAATATGATGATCACGTCATAAATCCTTTCACTTCCATGATCTAAAAGTTAATTCTCTTAACTGGTACCACAAATTTCTTTGTTGGCTGGTAATGTTACATCAACATAATACCCCTTGCTGATGATAAGGTTCAATCTCAAACCTTGCCTGCCTGACAGTATATTGAAACTGTGAGGTGAATTTACCAACTGATCATTTGTTTAAAGACTCAAGGCCTCCATGTGACGTCACCAAAGGAACGAAAAGGGCCGCCGTTTTTAGAGTCGTCACGCAAAGCTCGTTCCCACAAACGTTACGTGACAACACTAAAAAGGGCTGCAATGGTGACCATTCGGAAACGCGAAGACTTTAAAAGGCGCGGTACCTTAGGCTCATGCAGATAATTTCTCCATCAAACGTAGACGGGTAAAAAGCTCTACGATAATTTATGTAAGAAAAAATGTCCTAAAGGAAAGCTGTCCTTGATATTGCACAAGACGTTGTTTCCCCGTCTTCTTTCTAAGTTGCCTCGTCACCTTTATCACCACGAAATATCTTTTAGAAACCCGCCTGTTTTTGCCTTTCAATGATCGCCATCTTGGATAATTCAGTCATATATGATGCGAATTCAAAGAGGGAAGCGACTTCTTTTATGGAACGTCTTCCGATTTAAATTACCATCTTGTGATAGTGAAAATTTAACCCGGGCCCTCTGAGTTACAAGCCCATACCCTCCCCCTAAGCTACGCTACCTCTTTTCAAGACAAACAGAAAATAACCCCTACCAACTACCATCCTTGTCTGACTCACAGCCTGTTCAATTCTGCGGCCTCTCTCAGAATTAGAGGCCACATCTTGTATGACACTAAAAAACATAAAGAAAAATAACAACTCCTTTATAGCAGCAATTCTGTGTGGCAATTTTTATGGGACATTTTCATTTGCTCATGCATTCCAAACAATGTACCCCAGTTTTATGTAGAATTGAGATTTATTTGGTGCAAAATAGAATAAAATTTCTTGTGTGAGCCCTTTCTTGCATTTAATAATAGTATTTGGTAAATGTCTGGACGCTGAAGTGCGAAGTGTGAAGTCCTGTACTATTCCGCCTCTCTTGCTGTCAACAGTTATTTCTGGGTTAAGACAAATTTTGCTCTCGTATGGGTGGCGCCTTACAATTCTTTTCTACCCAGCAAAAATTGCCTTGGAATTAGCCTCTTTTCCCCTCCACCCTATTATCGTTTTTTTTGGAACAAGGAACCATGCGCACAATATGCCACTTACTTCGCAAGTCAGACAATCCTAAGTGACCTTGAAATGGATGCTTATAAACAAATCCAAAACGCTAACATAAATAGCATTCCTTGGTTATCTCAAAAACACTCTACTCTTTTCCTTTCAACTGTCACGTGATTATCCAGCATGTATGTCATCAATCCCCGGATGCTCTTTTCCTCGCCACACCTGAAAGTTCGTGGTTTGTTTCCAGGCCTCCACAAACTGCTCATTGTAGTTTGTCATTCCTTTGCCATCTAACCGGACAAGAAACTTCGTTAAATGCAACCGGGGCTAATCGCAGAAAACGCTATGGTAAATTGACCACAGTAAAGAAATTCGAAACTTGACGAAGGGCGAACGCTCGAAACGTTAGCTTTCGAACCTCTCTACGGAGGTCAAGGGGAGTACCATATCAACTGAGCTGATAAATATAGATTACTTCATAGAAAGGCCGACGAACGGAACAGTTTTATTCACGAGTTGCAATACTTTGGAAAACGAACGAGTGAGCGCAGCGTAGGAGTAAGTCTTTTTGCAACGAGAGAATAAAAATCCGTACAAAGCACTTTGTGTGCTGTGATTTGTTTATTATATATACTAGTACCGGTAGTAATCATGGATTAGTAAAGTGCGTTCGATGCCTAGTAAAGTAATATCTTTTCTTGTTCTCAGTGTCGGATCCAAACCTGGAGGTAAGGAAAAAAATTATTTTTGTCCTTTCGCGATTTTGGTGTTTTAGTCTTTTTAAGACAGCTTTGTTATAACCAAAAATTTAAAGACATTTTAAAAGAGCTTTACTGTTAATATCTGGCTAATAAGGCTGACGAAGTTAAAGATGCATAGATCCTGAGCAGGTTTTTCAAGTGACTTGACTATGTTTTTATTGTGTTTTATTGCGGCTATGAGTTATTAGAAGGCGACAGCCTTATGTAACAAACTTTCGACAAAAGATACAAGTACAAGAGATACGAAGATGTATAGCGTGTATGCCAGTGTGCAAATATTCTTCAGCTCTCAAGTTTGTGCATAATGTTGCCTTGATCCTTGAAAGAAATTACACTGTCACTGGCCTTACTACTATTTTCACTACAACAGCTACAAAGTCACTCAGCACGGGGCATGAGTAGAATTTTACTCTCTCAGTCACCTCCCAGAGGGTTTAACAGCTTCATTATTCTTTAAAGGGGGTAGTTTCTAAAGAAACTGTGGTGCTGCGTCGGTGAGGAAGTAGTATACAAAAATTTGAACACCTTCGCGATGTTGAGAAGAATAACAAAGATGCATCTAAGCCAGTCGCTAGTCATTTTAATCTCCCTAACCACTCCAAACAACACATGGCTATCTGCGGCCTTTCCCTATATCTAGGTACGACGGAAAGCCGCAAGAATCTGGAACAAAAATTCATCTTCCAAATCGGCACTCTTAATCCCCACGGTATTAACGAACGCTTTTCATTTAACTACTGTATTCCAGTTTTGCACGTTGCCATGTTACCACCAATACCTACGCTAGTATAAAAACTACACACAACCCATAATTCCTCGATTCGCTCTGACGAAGGGCTAACGCTCGAAACGTCAGCTTTTACAATCCCTGTACAGTGGTCAATTTACATTATCATTCCGTTGATAAAACCAAATTTTTGATTCATTCTTCTTTGATGCTCTCTTGCGTAAATATCAATGGTTTCGTCATGGTTCAATTCTATGTCCTTGTGGACATACAACAAGGTTAGCGCAGTCAAACGTGCTGACCCGGTAGTGCTTCGTTTGTCTGTTTTAATCTCCTTCAAAGCGGAATGGGCTCTTTCTACGGTTGCTGCAGAGACTGGCAACATCCGAACCAACCAGAGAATCTGCGCTATGTTTGGGTGAAATGTCACCGTCATGTTGGCCGGAGTGGCTTCAATTGTTGCAGGTGCATGCCCCACTCCCTGCCATTTTCGTTTCCACAATCGAAGCCGCCTGGTGAAAGCTATGTGGTGACGGTAGGGCCCCAGAGAAGTGATTTTTTAAATGCTTATCTGAATAAAAGATTTGACTGGGAAATAGTGTTGCCCTGTTTTAAAGGGCCATTGACATTGACAAGGTTGAGACCGGCTTCTGCGTCAGTTTATGCTTCTAGCCTCCACCACAAACCATGTCACCGCGTAAAGTCACAAAAATTGCTAGATGTATAACAGCCCACCAAGGGAGGTAGCATAGTATTTTTACTTTCCCCACAGGCAACGACATTTGACGGCACTGGGCGCGCAATGAATTTATTTTTTTTCCCAAAGTATTAAAAAAGCTGTAATCTGCTGGATCCCCAAAGTTGAAATTAAACCAAGAAAGGAATGTTTCAAACTTTTCATGCAAAATTTGATACAATTACTGAATTAGGCTAGCAAGTACAACAGACTTGGGTCTCCTTCTTTGCATCAAGAAAAGTTCAATGTTTGAAACAGTCCATTACATTTTAATTACACAAACCAAATTAATGTTTTCGTCCACATTTCAGTAGCAATTAACAAGAAATAGTGGAAGTGCCTTGAACCTGTTGTTTTTAAGAACCGAACGACCCCAAAACCCCGACTCTGAATGAAGTTTAGTGATTAGGGTTAGAAAACTGAGTGAATGAATCAAGTTGCAGTTCCGTTAATGACCCTAATAACTGGAACTTGATTCACTCAGTTTTCTAACTCTAATCATTCAACTTTAGAGTCATGCGGAGCTGGGCGTTCTGCAAAATACCCCTGCAGTGATGAAGATGGGTTAATTTAATAACTAAAGCAACTCACCATATTCAGTTATGAAATCATTGAATCCAAATCAGCAAATGCAACTTTTTCCCGCGAGGCGGTGGAAGCTGAAGTCTTTCACTTTCCCACCTTTGTTTCCCGCCATCTGGGCAAACCGGGTGACGAACCGAGCGCGTGCGACATTCTAACAGGATACTATGCGATTAGGTGATATAATTCTTCACAAAGAAGACATAAAACGAATGCAGCTTTTCTTTGTTTGCCTTGCTTCTATGGCCAAAACGAAGTATCAGAGTGCCTCAGCCATATGGGCTTCGGCCTTGGTCCAAAAATAAGGAAAAATAAGGGGGAGGGGGAAAAGCGGGCCCCCGCGGGCCATTCCTCTGGATCCGACACTGCTAGTCTTGGGTTTCATATCGGTGTTATATTTGCCTAAAAGTGTCAACTGGGCTGGATTTTTAGAAGGGAATAACGTTTGACTGCATTATATTATACTCAAGTATTTGATAGAAGTTGATATTGTTTAATAGGCATTCGAAGGATGATGCATGCGTTGGCTTTATAAAATGAAAGAATATTTTTAATAACTGTCGCAACATGGAATACCTGTAAGAATAATAATTGAAATTGAAAATCATGGTTTACTTCATGTGATTACAATTGCAAGCATGATTTCGGTTGGTTGGACTTTTGGTTTATGTTCAGTTTTGGCAGGAGAATGGGAAGCATTGTGCCAATTTCAAAGAAGATCGAGGGGTAAAAAGTGAAATGAGCTCAATATTACAGATAATGCAGAAAAAATGGAGTCGGTTTAGGCTTAATTCTCACCAAGTTTTTTTACCTTTTCTACTGTCTTATTAAATGTACTATACGTAATACTAGTTAGTACCTAAATGATACAAATGCTGCCTAGGGGAAGGGAAATGTTCCATCATGTTCAAAGGAATTAGGGTGGTTTAGTGGTCATCAACCGTGCCTCCCACCTCTGTGACTGGGGTTCAACTCTGGCTCGGGTCGTATGTGGGCTGGGCTGGGCTGAGTTTCAGTCGATCTCAATCTGACTCCGAGGGTTTTTCTCCGGGTACTCCAGTTTTCCTCCCTCCTCAAAATCGACCCCCGGCCTATTTCATCGGGCTGTGGTGCTGTGCTCCGAGGTCATACATAGGTCGTGTTCAGGGCCGAGCGTCGAGCCGGCAGCACAGCTCCTTCGGTCCGACCTCGTCGAGCTGCGTCCTTCGTAATTCAGTCTCCGACTGCGAGAAAGGGCGATTAGCAGGTCAGATATTATTATTGTTATATTTCTGAAAATGGCTCAATTTACGTCGAATCTGGAAAAAACCTTACAGGAAAGAAGCGACCCACAATGGCAATAAGATTAGGCTTCTTTAAAATTATCTGGTCAGGTCTCAGGTCTTGTCTTCCCATACAAATCCTGATGTTCCCTCACACTGAGCTTGGGGCGCCTGTGTTGGAACTGGCCTTTCTTCGTATTCCCGTGGGACACGCTTTTCGTGGAAGTTTTTGAAGCTGTTCAAAAAACTCGCAGCACGTGTTTTATCCGGTCTAAATTTTAAAGCCTGCTTTTCACTAGGGACCCAAGCACAAGCGCAAGCACAAGTTAAGAACCTACATTTTTCAAAGTTTGACAAAACAGGTTCTTACATTTGGGGGTAGTTATTGGCAATTTAGGCTAAAGTAGGGTCTTAATTAGGTTCTTAATTTTTCAGTAGAAACCATTCTGTACAAGCAGAAAAAAATAGGTTTGGTCCTTTATGATACAGCATTTATTTATAACTGTTTTGTCATGAGGAGGACAGCTATTCTTAGAGTTCTTTTCATAGAGTTATGTCGTAGAGTTAGAGTTGTTTCCAAAATCCTGAATTCAGGATTTTGGACTGCCAAAATCCTGAATTCAAGATGAATTCAAGATTTTGGCAGTCCAAAATCTTGAATTCAGGATTTTGGCAGTCCAAAATCTTGAATTCCAAAATCTTGAATTCAGGATTTTGGAAGTCGTTAACTCTAACTCTAAGTCATAACTCTACTGAAATAACTCTATTGATAGTTAACCTCTGCCATGAGCCTTGTGCAAGACTAACTAAACAATACACTATAAACAAAGTATCTTTCGGGAAATGAAAGTATTGCCTAAACTACAGAATACAGGGCCACTATTAATCATCCACCAAACGAGCCGGCTTGTTTGGCTCGGTTGCTCTTTGATTATCAATAATGGCAGGTTCATACGCTCTTTATGTCAATGAGATGGCTCGTTCGGCTCGTTTGGCTCGGTAGTGGATGAAAGAACGTCAAATAGTTTGTATGACGTTAAGTCTAGTGTGAACAAAATAGCACTTGTTTGCCGATTAATTTTAAACCGAAGGCCGCGTTTCAGTGATTCGGCCTAAGCGCTCCTTTAAAATTTTAACTTTCATTTTACAATTAGGTTTACTACACTTTTTACGAGATTGAGTGAAGAATATAGCATTCGTGTACTGATTAAGCCTAAGCGCTCGTTTCAGTGATTAGGCCTAAGCACTCTTTAGCTTTCATTTTACGGTTAGGGTTAAAGCTAACCTTTCATCCACTGCCGAACCAAACGAGCCGCAAAACAAAATTGCCTTGATTCTGGCCCTGCATTCTGTAGTTGCTTCAGAAATATTTGCATACAAAATAAAATAATAAATGGAATAAGTAAAAATGCAAAAAAAAATCCTTTTGCCTTAATTTTCTTGTCATTCATTTTATGATGGAATCATCAGAATTGATCATAGTGAAACAAACAAACAAATGCACCTCTTCGTGTTCAAAGAACTACAGTTTCCTTATAAAACCGTACGCGCGAACTTTCCATGAAGTAATCTCTTTCTCAAAGTCACCAAAGTTATACTTCTTAGTTAACATGCTTGTGAAAATATCCCATAACTCACATATAAGAACCTAATAAATTTTGCTTGGCTAAACATGTTCTTATATTTTGGGGTATAAAAATGGGAAATTTCTGCCAGCAGGTTCTTAATTAAACCGCTAGGTTTTTTCACGCGGGTTTTTACTGTAGCTTATGCTAGGGAAAAAGAATTTCGAATTCGACATAAGCATTCTGGTTTGATCTAAGCATAAGTTACAAACACAATCTCGTGGGGTTTCTTGGTCCAAAAGGCAAACGTTCATGCCATGGCCACCGTGTATTTTGCTTATGTTTTCCCTTAATGTGTCATTGAAAGGCAATCTTTTTTATCATAGTTTGCTTTCAGATGCGGAACAGTGGAACTGATGAAAACAAAAATTAAAATTAAATGCTTTCTTTACAGTGGAAGTACACTTAGCTATCAAGCTAGTTTACGGGCACTCCACTGTTAACAAGGTGAAAGTAACAATTCAAACTTAACAGAAACATTATTAAAAACCCCAACTGGCGGGAGGAAACCAGTCGGCTATTCTCATTGCCGAGAAATGCCACGAATCCTCACTGCCAAAACAGACAGGTTCAAATCCCGTTCTAACCTCTGGCTTGGATTTGTTTCCGGTTGTCCCTGATTCAACTCCACCACGATTTGTAAATAGTAAACAATCCTCACTGCCAAAACAGACACCCACCGCCTTAGCGGAATAAGATATGGGAGGCAAAATTTAGCCAACGACTTACTGACGATGAAACAGGGATCACCAAACCGGGGAAAACGAGAAACTTTAAATAAGTGTCGTCCCTCTCCAAAACTCAGAAAAACCCTAACAGAAAGGCAAGGAGGCGAAACACTAGAAATATACTTCAGGGAAATGCCAGAGGGAAACTCTGAAGGTCGTTTTTAGAACGAAACAACTCAGCGGCGGAACGGGACAAAAAACTCCTGCACCCTAACCCCCTCTGTGATGTACCCCAGAATCTCCGAAGCCTTTGGGTGACCCTTCAAGACGACCTCCCAGAAGGGCGAGCAGGAACGCAGGTTACCGGCCACAAAACTATCCGGTGCCGGGAAACGTAACAGGGCCGGTGAGGTGGAGACTAAACCCTGCGAAACCATTTCAATACACGGGAAGGGTTCGGCCCAGCTGACAGGATTGCCCCCCCCCCCCAATCACACCACCGTACAGAGCGTGGGATCGCTTGAGCCTCCATAAGAGCCGCAGTAAACGAAGCAGATGCACAGCCCTAAAAAGGGGGGAAGAAAAGAACGAAGCTAAAAACGTGGAAGAGAGAAAGCAAAGCCCAAAACAGGGAGGGAGAGAATCCTCCAGCCGAGCCGGACCAGGAACCCGTCCTAAGACAGGTTATAGGGCGTGAATAAGATTACCCTTCTGGTCACGGTGGAGGATGGGGTCGGGGCGTACTGGCACGAAAAAATATCCCGAGACTACCGTGGGGCAAAATGAGGCAAACTAAATAGCCAGTGAATAACAGAGACAAATCATTAGAAGCCGGTAATACACAGAGACCAAACTAAAACAGTGCAAAATAAGACAAACTTTACGAGCCAGTGCTAGAAATTACAGCCAACACGAAGAAATTTAACACCGACGTTAACAAATGAAAAAACTTTCGACACACGAGCGACTGAAAAGACAAGACGCCCGAGCAACCGAAAGCGCCCGACACACGAGAAACGAAAACACACGACATACGAGCAACTGAAAGCGCTCGACACACAAGCAACTGAAAACGCTCGACACACGAGCAACCGAAAACGTTCGACACACGAGAACGAGAAACGCAAAGATACCAACTGAAAGCGTTCGACATTCGATTAACTGAGAGCGCTCGACATACGAGCAACTGAAAACGCACGACGCATGAGCAACGTAAAGGTACAAACTGAAAGCGCTCAACATACGATTTACTGGGAGCGCTCGACACACGAGCAACCGAAAACGCTCGGCACACAAGCAGCTGAAAACGCTCGACACACGAGCAATTGAAAACGCTGGACACACGAGCAACTGAAAACGCTCAACACACGAGCAACTGAAAACGCTTGACACACAAGCAGCTGAAAACGCTCGACACACGAGCAGCTGAAAACGCTCGACACACGAGCAACTGAAAACGCCCGACACACGAGCAACCGAAAAAACGCTCGACACACGAGCAACTGAAAACGCCCGACACACGAGCAACCGAAAAAAGGCTCGACACGAGCAACTGAAAATGCTCGACACACGAGCAACTGAAAATGCTCGACACACGAGCAACTGGAAACGTACGACACACAAGCAACCGAACTGAAGACGCTGAACACACGATCGACTGGAAACGCCCGACACACGAGCAACTGAAAACACTTGACACACTAGCGACTGAAAACGCTAGACACACGAGCAACTGAGAAAACTAGACACACGAGCAACTGAAAACGCTAGACGCACGAGCAACTGAAAAGGTTTAACACACGAGCAGCTGGAAACGCTTGACACACGAGCAACTGCAAACGCCCGATACACGAGCAACAGAAAACACTAGACACCCGGGGAACCGAATGACGCCCGCCAGACAAGCAACCGAAAACCGACTGATAACACTAACACGCGAGTGCTGAAAACAACTAGGAAAACGAGTGACTAAATAACGCCCAACTAAGAGCAACAAACACTAGACACGAGCACGAACAAACCGAAAGCGCGGTCCACGAAGGGCCAAGCGAGCAGAACCGAGCTATACCGAACGCCACGAAAAGTAACAGAGGCCCGAAATGAAAAAAAGGCAAGAGACTGAACAAAACGGGCACTGAACGCAAAGGCAAATAATACGATAGCGAAACTGACAAAAGAAACGAAAAAACCAGGCGTGCGAAGGCGTAAAAGTACTATGACAAAGAAACCGAAAAAAACGAAAAAAAACGAGCCAAAGGGAAAATCACCCAAAGGCCGGTAAAAGGAGATAAAAGCGAAAACGGCTAAAACAAAAAAGAACGCGAAACAAAAAAGGCGACAACCAACATGAAGAGTAACAAAGCAGCATGCAACAAAAAGCGAATGAACTGAAACGGGCAAAAGAGAAGCGAAGCATGAGGCAAACTAACAAAGTAGAACGAAGCGAAACGGAACAAGCGAAAAAACGCCTACGAGCGACAAGAAGGAAAACGGCTAAAACTAGCACAATAGATAAGATGGGAACGAAGCCCGTACCTCGTTCACTTGACCAGCAGGTTGTGGAGTGGCAACTTGCAGGTCAGGGTTTTGGACAGCCTGTCCTGCGGGTGCTTTCGGATCAGGATCAGGGTTCTGTAAAGCGGCCAAAGCAGCCGGATCTGGCTCGACAGGCACAGCCATCGAGAAGAACGAAGAAGAGCAGCAAAAGCTTCGGCGACGTAAAAGATAACTTGAAAAATATCCTGGACCACGACGCCGAGCGCGTAACTTGGCAAAAGAGGGAAAAAATACCAGAAAACGAATCTTAAATAGGTAATTAGGGCCCCCGGGGAGTAGTAGGCTAATGGTCAATTCACCCGGGGCACCAAAAGCGGGGAGAAAATTCCTCACGGCTGATTTCGTGGAATTTCTCGGCAATACTATTCTCATTGCCGAGAAATGCCACGAAATCAGCCGTGCGGAATTTTCTCCCCGCTTTTGGTGCCCCGGGTGAATTGATCATTAGCCTACTACTCCCCGGGGGCCCTAATTACCTATTTAAGATTCGTTTTCTGGTATTTTTTTCCTCTTTTGCCAAGTTACGCGCTCGGCGTCGTTGTGCAGGATATTTTTTCCCTCCCTCCTCCCCTTCGGCGACGTTCCGGCCCACTTTCCTTACTGTCTTGCGACCTCCTGCCTGGGCTAAATTTTGCCTCCCATATCTTATGCTGCTAAGGCGGTGAGTGTCTGTTTTGGCAGTGAGGATTGTTTACTATTTACAAAGCGTGGTGGAGTTGAATCAGGGACAACCGGAAACAAATCCAAGCCAGAGGTTAGAACGGGATTTGAACCCGGAGCTGCCGCATGCAAGCCCAACGCCCTAACCACTGGACCACACCGCCTCCAATATCCGGCTGTAATGCAGAACTTCATCTTTAGTCCTGCTAAGTGGAAAACATTTCCGCTGTGCAAAGCCGCAACGACTTCCTTTGGGGTGAAAAGCACAAGGTGATCATCTCTAGTCCGTTGAAATAGCAATGTAAGAAGAACAGATCCCAAGTGCTAGCAGTGGACTGGCTGATCCTCTTTGGGGTAGGCTGTGGGAAACGGGACTAAAAAAGAGAAAAAAGATGAAAATGAGCTAGTCTAAAGGGAAGTTAGAAAAAGGAAATTTTTTCCCGTTTCTCTCTTTTCATGATCTGCTTCAGTGGTTCGCTTGAGTGTACTAGTGAAAGCGAACCCAACAATGCCTTTAATCTGCTCTATCTATTCTCGTGAACGCTTCTTCCATTTAAAGACAAAAAGTGCTATGAGAGTCGGTACCAAAACCCTGATATATTTCACTATGTATTATCAGAACACACAACAGCGAAAAGGAATTCATGAAACAAGGTCTCTTCGATGTAACAATATTGACTGAATCAAGAGTTAATATCAACAACTCCATCTGAGCCAGTACAATAATGCCGGAATTTTAGATGTTTCCCTGCCGGTGCGATTCTCAGCGGAATTTGTAATGCCCGACCATGAAATTAAAGCAACTCATACACAGTAACTGACTGTAAGTATTAAAGGCCTCTCAATTTGAATTGAACACAATGTTAAAATCGAACAGATTCTACCTCGCATTTGCATACAATCGGAGGTCACGTGAGATAGCAAGCATGCGATATCCGAGCTCAGTGCGAGTTTGGTGTCCGAGCGATTAAGCCAGATTATTGCGAGTGGTACAACGTTCACGCGTTTCCTGAAGTTTTTCGGCGCCCTTTTTTCACATGAGTGGAACCATGTCAGCTACAGAAACGCGAGTAAATATTGAGGATCCGGATTCGCTTGGTTTAAGCCCGGACGAAGAAGACAAAATCTTACAAACTGATGACACGCAAGATACAAACATGGCGGCCACAAGTGGCGCGAATCCTTCTGGATCGCTTGCTGAAGTAAAGCTTCTTTCTTGAGCTATCCTAAGCCTAACTAAAAGGCTCGATAAATTGGAGGAAACCCCTTCCACGAAGGGGAAAGGCAAAGGCAAGGGCAAACGCTCCAGCCAGGAACCTCAAAGCCAAGTTCCCGCCAAAAAACCCGCCAAGGGATGCTTTCGCTCCACGAGCGAGCAAAATGCCTCTGACTCTGAGGATTGCCAAACCCTCATGGAAAAAATTACACAAGAGGGTAACGAGAGTGATACTGAAAGCGAGGATGAAATATTAGCGGAGATGCAGAAGGAATACGAGGCTGAAGATTCTATTGGCAAATATATACAGAATCCTCAACTTGCCGAGCCTCGTGGCAAAATGTTTCGCAGTCACTTGCCGGATAAAGTCCTGAAAGACAAACTGGAACGCCAGGACAGACCGGAAAACTGCGAAACCGTTAAACCAACGAGGGTAAATCCCGGTATCTGGCGAAAGCTCCGTGAACCTACGCAGAAAAGAGATTCGCAGCTATATAAGATGCAGCTGGCGCTCGTAAAAGGTATAATGCCCGTCGCCCGCTTGACCGACTTGTCCATGATTGAGAAACAAGGGCTAGACAAAGAGGGCGTTCAACAGATAAAACAACTTGGGCTTGATGCCCTCTCGCTCCTAACGCATGTTAACTACGAACTCAACATGCAGAGGAGGCAACTAATGAAACCCAATATAGGGAAAGACTATGCCTCGTTGTGCTCCCAGCAGATTCCTTTTACTGACTATCTGTTTGGTGTCGACCTGCAAAAGCCGTTGAAAGACATAGGTGATGTCAACAAAATAGGGGCTAAAGTTCAAGCCTCTAGAGGACCCCAAAGAAGTTCCTCAGGTTATGGAAATAACACTAGCAGCAGGGGCTCTTTTTCTCACAGTCGACCTTCAAAGAACTTCAAAGGTCAGACCTACCGACCTTGGAGGCACAAAGAGCTTCACAAGAACAAACCAAACAACAAGCGTCAGTCACAGTAGCTCAGGCATCTGCGACTGAAAAGGTAAATGTTACAAAATTTGTTGCTGGTAACTTAGCCACACACATGCAATCCTGGAGGTCTATTACCTCAGACCCTAGCATCCTTGAGATGGTGGCTGGCTATTCTTTAGAATTTGATGACATGCCTTTCCAACCAGCTGTACCTCATAGTAGTTTCTCTAAAGGTGAAGAACTTATTATTGCAGCTGAAATTAAAAAGCTTTTAGAGAAGGGAGTTATTAATGAAGCTACACACGGTGCCAACGAGTACGTCTCTACTGTCTTTACTAGACCCAAAAAAGATGGATCTCATAGACTCATCTTAAATCTTAAGAACCTCAACCAGTTTATCACGTACCAGCATATTAAAATGGAATCCCTTCAATCCGCTGTTCAGCTGATACAAAAAACTATTGGATGGCAGTACTCGATCTCAAGGATGCTTACTATTCTGTGCCCATTAACGCTCAGCACAGA
>OX421451.1:40165515-40170515 GCA_949126865.1 Montipora capitata
CCCGTTTCTCACAGCCTACCCCTGAGCGAATCAGCCAGTGCACCGCTAGAACTCAGCAATTGTGCTTCCCTCACCATCCTATTGCAAAGGACTTGAGGTCACCTTTTGCTTTGCATCCCAAAGGAAGTTAACGTTGTAGCGGCTTTAAACGGTGGAATTGTTTTCCGCATTTCAAAACAAAAGGGATACTTCATCATTCTTGTTTCACTTCTGAGAGCAAACTAGCATTATTATCAATATACGCGGCCAAATAGAAAATCGGCCTCTTCAAAACACACGCTCAGCGGGCCGCAAAAGACTGACAGCGGGCTGCTAATGCATTATCTGCCCTACAGCTGATTGGTTCTTGCTTCATCATCCAATGGATTTTAACCAATTAGAGTAAGCCTAGTGTTGACGCAGGAAAACCATTCATTTGCGAAACTCCGGTTTTGAACTGCAGTTTTTTCAGTCGTCGAATCGTCAATCAACACTTACATGATGATTTGAAGTGACTTTGAATTCGTTATTCACTTAGCTTGTATTATTAAAACTCGCATTCTTGATATCATTTGGCCTTGCTTATTGATAATAATGATAATGGCATGACTTTTTTCGGGAATATTGTTTATTTGCGCCCTTGTAGTGTCATTTGCGGCCCGAGCGCGAACGCGGGCGCAAATAAACAATATTCCCGAAAAAAGTCATGTTTCTCCCTTATTAAAAGTATTGTTTCCGTACGAAAAAAACGGAAAACGCCGTGCAACAATGGCATGAAGATCCGGTTCCAAGATATCCGGGACAGATAATTAAAACCCGGTGAGATTGTGTTTCTTCTTATGCTTAGTACGTCAAACCAGAAGTTAATCATACAGAACAAAGGTTGTTTCCGGTATTACATGCATGGGTGCAACTTCCGCTAAGCATGAAATAAGAACACTAGGAGAGCGTTTAAGCGTCAGTGTCTCCATAACGAAAGTCCGAGGTTGGCACAGTGGCAAATTCGGAGTGATTTAGGTGAATCAGTTTAAATTGGGCAAATGTTGCATTTAAAGTTCTAATCTTTCTATTTACACTACTTACTGTGTATCGTCGGGCTCCATATATTCCGCTGAAAATTGTACCGCCGGGCAAACTTTCTTAAATTCAATATTTTAGAGTTGCTGACGACTCCAGACGGGTGCAGAAGAGTAAGAAAAGATCCGTTTGTTTACCGACAAAATGAGTGATCATGCAGAAGGTTCAAGGGAAGATGAGCGAAATGCCACCCGGCCCGCAGCTCGTGTCATCGAGATGCTCGCAAGAGGAAGAAGGCGGTTCCAGCACGGTAAGCGCTTAGCTAGACTGGCCAACAAGTCGGGTACGACTGCCAAACCGAAAACGAAAAGCGAACGACTCTATGAAGTCTAGCCTTAGCCTATCTTACCTCTTAAGTTAAGTCAATGGACGAAAAATCACAGTAGTGGATTCTAGACGCTAGATTAACTAACGCGATTGGAGGTACTGAGCAAATCACTTAAGTTGCCACTAAACAAGGGCATGTGCTCAGCAAAGACTGAGGTTCTGTTCACGCAAGAAGTTTCATGCATGGTTTTCCTGTTTTTGATCTCCGAACCTATACCACGTGAAGTGACAGACAATTACTTACGTTCTACCCGAGCAAAACTTCAGGAGCACATTGGCAGTGACCACGGGAAATATGACTTCTAAATTTCTTTTCTCAGCTTTTACGTATTGATGACATCTACGCAATTTTCAAAGCTAAATATAGCCTTCCACAGGTAACATCAATTACTTACGTTAAACTAACAACCTGATGTGTTAAATTGTTACTTCTAGGTACTGAGGAAGTTGTAATTAACTTCAGAAGGTTTTTGCGACGTTTTCGACGAGATTCCGGTGAGAATCAGCGGTTTTTGATTATTGTTGGAATACGAGTGCTCTCACCACTGCGCCAAATTGATTGACAGCAAAGTAGCGAAAGCGCAACCAAATAAAATGGTGGACAAAGGGGAAAGTAACAACAGTTTAATTCAGAGTTTGAAGGAGAATGCTAAAAGCATTATAAAAGTCTTGGGCTTCTGAAAACCGCAATTAATTATGGAAAGAAATTTTTTTCCTGTTCCTCTATTTTCATGATCTGCTTCAGTGCCTTGGGGGGGGGGGGGGGGGGGAGGGAGACTCCCATTTGAAAAGGGGAGGGATGCTCGTCGGAAATTTTAAATTAATCCCCTAAAGGAGAAAGGTGAAGATATTGTCATTACACGATAGAACTCATCTATAGCTATCTTTTATTTTAGAGTTATTTTAAAAAGACTGAGGGCATGTCTGTAAGTTTAGAAATCTATAGCTAAAAGGTTCAAGAACCTCTAAAATCAGTACGTGATGTAGAATGCTCGAACGGAAGAGGGGTTCTAAAATCTCTAAAATCTCTAAAGTTCTAGAATATCAAACGATCCCTTTGGGGCTTCTGAAATCTCTAAAAGTTCTAAAGTTCTAGAATATCCATGGTCCATGTTGTGAGTCTACGATTTCTAAAGCTCTAGAATATGTAAGGTCTTTGGGGGTTCTAAAATCTCTAAAATCTCTAAAGTTCTAGAATATCAAACGACCCTTTTTGGGCTTCTAAAATCTCTAAACGTTCTAAAGTTCTAGAAGTTCTGTTTTGTGTACAGGCACAGCAAAAGGAACGAAAGGCAGTTCACGAAAGCTGGGCTGATGTAAAGTTTGTCATCATCATGCACGGACTATAGTTGAAGTTTTGAGTTGAACACAACAGAGAATAAAGAATGTTTAGACTGGTTGTTTGTATACTGAGTACAGTGTTAAATAAAGACCTTAAAGGGGAGATGACGGGTTTGTAAGCAGCTCGTGTTAGCCGACATTGTTCAATCTGAGTAAGGTCACGGCTGCTCGTGTGATATAGTTATTACGCACACGCTGAAAGAACGAACCATGCACATATTCGTCCGTTCACTTTTTAGTCAAGTTTTGGAAAACGGCGGAACGTTTTAGCTCACTTAGGTGCTTGGCCTAATCACTGAAACGAGCGCTTGGGAGCGCTTGACATCAGTAAACGAGTGCTATATTCCTCACACGATCTCGGTAAAAAGTGTAGTTAACCGAACCGTAAAATGAAAGGCAAAATCCTAATCACTGAAACGAGCGCTTAGGCTTAATCAGTAAACGAGTGATATATTCTTCACACGATCTCGGGAAAAAGTGTAGTTAACCGAACCGTAAAATGAAAGCTAAAATTTTAAAAGAGTGCTTAGGCCTAATCACTGAAACGAGCGCTTAGGCTTAATCAGTAAACGAGTGATATATTCTTCACACGATCTCGGGAAAAAGTGTAGTTAACCGAACCGTAAAATGAAAGCTAAAATTTTAAAAGAGTGCTTAGGCCTAATCACTGAAACGAGCGCTTAGGCTTAATCAGTAAACGAGTGATATATTCTTCACACGATCTCGGGAAAAAGTGTAGTTAACCGAACCGTAAAATGAAAGCTAAAATTTTAAAAGAGTGCTTAGGCCTAATCACTGAAACGAGCGCTTAGGCTTAATCAGTAAACGAGTGATATATTCATCACAGTATGAATAACATGAAAGCTAAAATTTGAATGAAAGAACGAGACTAGTTAGGCTTCATCAGTAAATGAGTGCTATATTCCTCACACGATCTCGGTAAAAAAGTGTAGTTAACCGAACCGTAAAATGAAAGCTAAAATCCTAATCACAGAAACGAGCGCTTAGGCTTAATCAGTAAACGAGTGCTATATTCTTCACACGATCTCAGAAAAAAGTGTAGTTAACCGAACCGTAAAATGAAAGCTAAAATTTTAAGAGTGCTTAGGCCTAATCACTGAAACGAGCGCTTAGGCTTAATCAGTAAACGAGTGCTATATTCATCACACTATCTCGTAAAGAGTGTGATTAACCGAACCGTAACATGAAAGCTAAAATCTGAATGAAAGAACGAGACTAGTTAGAAGAGCTAGGGATCGTTTGATACTCTAGAACTTAAGAGATTTTAGAGATTTTAAAACCCCGAAAAGACCTTACATATTCTAGAGCTTTAGAGATCTTAGACTCACAACATGGACCATGGATATTCTAGAACTTTAGAACTTTTAGAGATTTTAGAAGCCCCAAAGGGATCGTTTGATATTCTAGAACTTTAGAGATTTTAGAGATTTTAGAACCCCCAAAAGACCTTACATATTCTAGAGCTTGGGAAATCTTAGACTCACAACATGGACCATGGATATTCCAGAACTGTACTGTAGAACGTTTAGAGATTTTAGAAGCCCCAAAGGGATCGTTTGATATTGTCACCTCATCTATAGCTATCTTCTATTTTAGAGTTATTTTAAAAATACTGAGGGGCTTCGGGGCTTCTAAAATCTCTAAACGTTCTACAGTTCTAGAATATCGATGGTCCATGTTGTGAGTCTAAGATTAGTCTAAGATTTCTAAAGCTCTAGAAGATGTAAGGTCGTTTGGGGGTTCTAAAATCTCTAAAAGTTGTAAAACATTAAACGATCCCTAGCTCTTCTAACTAGAACAGTTCTAGAATGCTACAAAAGTTTCTAATGTCAAGACCTGCACCAATCTGGGCGTGGCCCAGGCTTTTTTTGACCCCTAAAGTAAATATACACTTTGAAGTGGTTTGAATCGTACGTTTCCTACCAATCACAACGCGTCTTTTCAGGAGGCTGTCCTTCTGACAGTATCAAACTACCATATGGTGTGTCCTGTCTGGGACCCCTGCTATTTATCATCTATTCTAGCAAGTTATTTGAGGTGATAAAAGATCGTCTCCCTGTAGCACACACGTATGCTGACGATACACAGCTCTACTTATCCTTCAAGCTCACCTTATCAAGTCAATTTGAAGCAATTGAAGCGATGGAACTCTGCATAAAGGCAATCAGAGCATGGATGATTACTGACAAGTTAAAGTTAAATGACGACAAAACTGAATTCTTAATACTGGTACACGACAACAGCTTGGCAAAGTT
>OX421451.1:40203015-40205515 GCA_949126865.1 Montipora capitata
CATTTAACTAATATATTCCTATTTTTCACGTTGCCATGTTACCACCAATAGCGTAGCTCCTACTCTACTATAAAAACTACACGTAACCCATAATCCCTCGATTCGCTCTGACGAAGGGCTAACGCTCGAAACGTCAGCTTTTAGAATCTCTGTACGGTGGCCAATTTACATTATCAACTCCGTTGATAAAACCAAATTTTTATTAGAAATACAGCCCACTTTGATTTCGGCTCGACGGGCAAAAGATTGTTGTCGAAGTCCATTATTCGTCGCTTTTAAGATTCCAGATTCCGGATTCACCGCCTGTCTTGTTTGTACTATTGACGTTCCATTCTTGAGCTCCATAAGGGTATATTTTGTTTAAAGATGCACTAAAACGCCATTCGCGTTACATGATTTTCGACGCCATTGCCGGTTAAGTTAATCATTCTGCTGTGTCCACCAGAGAAATCTAAGCATTTCCCACTACCCTCTCGATCCTAAGAAAATACGCTCAGAATGCTCTATGCACAAAGACACCTCTTAGCAGGGGAGTGACAGGCAAGACTTTTACCGACACGGGAAAAAAAAAACCAACGCAGATTCCGACTGGGTTTGCCATACTGGAAATCCAGTAATAACAGACTTTCCTTTATGATGATATGACATGATACAGTGACCGCCATCTTGCAATACACAAAGACCCTGGGGACGAGGGAACACTGTTGGCGGCAGTCACAATGCAACACGGAACCAAAAATTAATTTGACAGTAACCAAAAATAATTCGTGAAGGGTAACCAAAAATAATTCAAAGACAGTAGGAAAAAAATTATTCAGAAAGGGTGCCAAAAATAATCCGAACATTGTAAAAAAAAATAATTTGTAGGGTGTGCCAAAAATTAACGGAAGGTAACGAAAAAAAGGCGCGACAAAATGTAACAATATATATATATACAGCGAGATAAAATAAACAGCCAACACAAATTATTCAATAAGCAGACAAAAAATATTGTTTAATTTTGACCAGAACAGACCTCCATAGAAGGCTGCATAACAGAACAGGCATGCTCATTCTTAAGAGTAAATGTCTGTAAGGATCGAAGAAATCGCGGACACAGCTCAGAATTCATTTTCGCCCGTACTTTGTATATTAGTGGGCCTTGGTCCCATATATGAAACAAGGATGTTCGTTTATTAAAACGCTCGCTTGTTTTGGAGAAATCAACTGAAAATGGTTTACGGTATTTTCTTGAAAAAAAACCTTTAAAATTGTTAAAATTAGTGGCTTTGCCAAGTCAGCTCCTTGTAAGTTTTAAATTCCTTTCGCACTTATCCTATTCGTTTTATGCTTCTGCAATTTTACGGAAGGAAAATCAACTCATCATCTTTCCTTAAAAATAAAATATGATTTTTTTTACAAGTACACCTACGCTTGCTGCGAAAATGATTCGTTTGCACTTAAGAAAAACATGCCAAAAAATGCCCGTGGTACGCAATGAATCCGACCAGGAAATCTCCTGAGACATATCCAAGGATGGCCTCAACTTTCTGCTGTCTAATTTCCTTGGGATCTTTTGAACTTGTACAACAATAAGCCAATTTTCAATATCCGCTATTTTGAAATATGTAAATTAAGTGAACGCTATTGCCGCCCTCGCACACGTGTTTGCACCGAACGTTTCAAATGTTAGACTTCCCGGTATCGTAAACCAAAGCAAAATCAAAGGAATAAGTTGAATTAAAAACATCACCACAAAATTAGGAGTTACAATAAAAAGTTCCCAAAATCCACTATGACTCACCTCGCTCGTTTGGCTGCATTTTGTTCGGACTTAATTGTGTTTTCTCCTTTAAACAAGTGACCTTTAGCGAGTAAGTCGGCCTCGTGTTAGCAATTCTTTCTATCACAGAACTTTTCGAGGTTGTGCTTGCAGACAGAACAACGTCTGATATTGAAACAATCAAGGCCGTTCAAAGTTCTTATCTGCACGCAACTAAAACAACAACAACAACAACATCTAAGCTGTGACTGCACTGACAAATGTATTATGTGCATTGCCATAAATAATAGTAAGAATTGTCATAAAGCAACGCTTTTCCATGAAAACCCACCAATTTTCTGATGAGCACTAATTGCCGGAACCCAGTATCGGAAACCGCAAACCGCAAACCAGAATTATCTACAATTCGCGAGAACTACAACAACTCATCCGCTGGATAAATCACTACTAGTCCACTGCGTGGATAACTCAATTGGTTTTGCTAGTGTTTATCCGGTGGATAGCGTTATCCATCCTTTAAACAATCGAGACTTCGTTTCTTCTGCATCTTGCATCTTCGACGTGGAAATCCCAGTCTCAAAGGGAGTCTGCCTTTTGGTCGAGCGTCGAGGGTCGAGGGTTCCAAAAATATAATAATGATAATAATAATACTAATATTAATAATAATAACAACATAAGGAACACCGTCGCACCTTGAGTTGCAGATTATTTCCTTTCCTCCCCTAATCACGCTCCTGG
>OX421451.1:40213015-40220515 GCA_949126865.1 Montipora capitata
TAATCTCAATGCCTTGCTCGCACTAGCCTAGCCATTCTCAAGAACAATCTATAAAGTGTGTTGCCCTGGAAGATTTGAAATGTGTACACATCGAGGAAAATAACAGCTCATTGGCAGCGATCGGGGTTGCTCTGAAGATCAAAGCCCATGGCATCTGACAGGATGCGGCGATGCGGATCCGCATAATTCCCTAAAATCCGCATCCTCCGCATAATTACGATATTTTCCGCATAAAACTGAAGAAATGCCCGATATCAGTGATAAAGCAGCTGCTTACCATCCTCACAAACCCAAAAGCCAAAGAGATTGACTACTTTGAAACGCTTATTTTCTTGAACATTGAAGGAAACACGCCATTTCGTTCGCAAGATGAAAGTTGGTAAGCAGCTTCCACACATTTTTTGGCAATGAGTCTGGACTCTAGTTAAAGCGTTTTCATAACATACCCTAGGCTCGAATTTTTAAAAAAAGATCCAACAAGGTATGAAAATTTAGCCGCAAGTTATAGTAGCAAATTAAATTGCATCATTTGTAAAAGTAGGGACAATCATTGCGACGAAGTTGTACAAAACAAAATAGGAGCCCGCAATACGTATGTGTAGAAAACCGCTGAAAATGGTGAATGCTCGAGGGAATGGATCGTGGTTCAACCACAACACAATTTTGCTCCATATCTCCAAATTGAAACAATGAGTCCTGATTTGCCATAAGCATGTAAATACATTGGACGGGCGTAATTATTAGTTCTATAAATTGTTTAAATTTCCGCATAATCCGGTGTAATTTCCGCATGTTTACGCATAATATGGCCAAAAATTTCCCCATAATCTTTAATTTTTTTCCGCATCCTATCAGAAGCCCTGAAAGCCGTACCCTGTTGGAAGACTTGCAAAGGCATCCTTACCTTTAAAGAGTACTTCTGTGCTATAAAGCCAAGGAATCTTAAAACTATCAGACACTCTTCAATGCACTTTTGGAATCTGTCTCATTTACCACCATTTTGAATCTTATTTGCAGTTGTAAACATTAAGCGATGTTCACCGGAACATTATCCGCGTTATTGTAAATGAGCAACTGGCTGCAGGAACATTTACTTGTTTTGTTCTGTACTTGTTAAATTTAAAAACTACCTCTTCCAAAATGTATCACCCGTATCACCGTACTTCTGCACCATATGGTATTCCGAGTAAACGCTTAAGGAAGCGTCTTGTTAATTTATCCATCACCTCTGGTATTGTACCAAATCAATTGAAAATTGCTCAAGTTATTCCTTTATTTAAATCTGGTGAAAGGGATATAGTTACAAATTACAGACCCGTGTCTGTTTTACCTGCATTCTCTAAAATTCTAGAGAGACTAATGTATAATCGTCTTCTAAGGTTTCTCAATGTTTCCAAGCGGATTCTCTCTGATAATCAGTATGGTTTTCGCAAACATCACTGCACTGCTTATGCTCTTGCTTGTTTGTATGACAAAATCTCTTCTGCTATTGAAAATAAGGAATATACAGTTGGTATTTTTATAGACTTGTCTAAAGCCTTTGACACCGTTGATCATCATATTCTAATCTCAAAACTAGAGCATTATGGTGTTCGAGGCACCGCTCTTAGATGGTTTGAAAGCTATCTAAGCGGTAGACAACAATATGTGGAATTTAATGGTATCTGTTCAGAGTCTTGCCAAATTAAGCGTGGGGTGCCTCAGGGACTATATTATGCCCCCTCCTCTTTCTGCTCTTTATAAATGATCTGTACAATGTGTCAAAGGTGGTGGACTTTATTCTTTTTGCTGATGACACAAACATATTTTTTTCTCACAAAGATTTTAATTTACTTTCTGAAACCCTAAATTCTGAAATGTGTAAAGTAACACAGTGGTGTCGAGCTAATAAGCTGTCAATTAACTTTAAAAAATCGAATTTTATGGTTTTTAGACCACGCCAAAGGAGGCAAACACTTGATCTATCTGTTCAAATTGACAACAATAAGATTGATTGTGTGAAAGAAACAGTATTTCTAGGTGTTATCCTTGATGAACATTTGTCATGGAAACCTCACATTCTTAGCGTCTCCAGAAAAATATCAAAATATATAGGCATTATTTATAAGTCAAGTTTTTGCCTTCCCAAAACTTCCTTACACTGTTTGTACTATAGTCTAGTTTATCCTTACTTAATATATTGTATTTTAGAGTGGGGATCGACGTATCAGAGTAATACTGATAAGTCGCGTTATTATTCTGCAAAAGAAGATAATAATAATAATATGTAAAGTTTCTTTCGATTCTCACGCTGATGTTCTTTTTAAAGAACAGGAGATTTTGAAATTCTCTGACATTTATTTACACCACATAGGTAAATTTATGTATCTATTTAAAAGAGGTTTACTTCCTAATTATTTTCGTGATATGTTTACTCTTGCAAGCCAGTTACATTCTCATTATACTACTATTGCAACCTTTTTTACATACCTCCCTGTCGAACTAATATCCGAACTTCTCAATTCGGTTTCAAGGACCTATGTTTTTCAACTCGTTAAGTCCTGAAATTCAAGACAGTGAAAGCATCCGTTTGTTTGCCAAAAGACTTAAAAAATTCCTTCTTTCTTAGTCATATAAACTCTTTGTTGAGCTACATACTTTTTCCTTCCTCTTCTTTTCTTTTTCTTTTGTTGTTTAAAATAGTACATTCTATATTTTATGCTGTCCCCATAATTTGCGTAATGTACCCGATGTTGTCAGGAAGCCTATAGCTCATAAGCCCCCGGCTTCTATATAGGCTTCCTTGTCATTACCGCCTTAAACATTTTTTAGTCTATCGTCTTTAAGTTGTTATAAATTTCTAGTGTATTGTGTTGTTTTTCTTTAAATTTCTTTTCTTTTATGTGGTTAATGGCAAATAAAAATGAATGAATGAACGTAATTTTAGCAATTGCGTAGAGAAGTCTGAAAATTTCAGGACTTCAACGGGGTTTGAACCCGCGACCTCGCCACCAACGTCAGTGGCTTCGTAGCCCAGTTAGAGCGTCGCACCGGTATCGCGAGGTCACGGGTTCTAACCCCGTTGAAGTCCGCGTTCATAACTGCGAGGATCGTAGCTTGACTTGATCACTGTATGTTCTTCTTCTGAGTCAACCTATAATTAATCGACAGCCTCAGTAGCTCCTCGGTCACTTACGCAACATATCCCTCGGGCACCTTGTTCCTTTAAAAGAGGCATTTTTGTACCACGGCAGGTGAAAAAACGAGGAGAATAAATGAAACAAGTTTTAAGTTTCCTTTACTGTAACGTGGACTGCCTTAGCTTGATGATGCCATCACCATGCTTAAGTCTTTATATCCAGAATAACAAGGCCAGATCCATTTTACAGTTTCCTCAGAGTTAAATACTTGAGTGTGGGGATTATAGCAGAGCGTCCAAGGAGGTGGTAAGTTGTTATAGTTCTTGCCATGAATTGTGGATAATTCTGGTTTCTGGTTTCCGGATTCCCGATTCCTGCTTTTAGTGCTGCGCCACTGTGGGCACACAGGAAACATTGCTACTGGAGTAGGAACAAATGCTTCCGTATAAACATCACAGGCCCGAAATATCCTGCTTTTTAAAACGCATGTAAGGGTAAAATCAACAAACTTTCTCATGATGGTGACACGAGATCATCAAATGTTTTCAGAAGTTGTTGTGAGGCTACTACAAAGATATTCAAAAAGGGGCGCAATGTGTCTTCGAGAAAAGGTTCTTAAGACGTTAATAGCCGGAGAATAGTTGCTTTTCATTGTTGCAAGTTTTATTCCAACACAGATTCCTTCTACAACATTTACCATGATGTACATGTGGGCTGATGCAATCAGCCTCAACCTGGTGTTACAGGCTACCATTACATTTACGTCCGGTTACAAGAAGATTTACATATTGAGCTTGCACCCAACATTCATGTCTTCAACGAATTGGTCGAGGCTCCGACTATAACGTTATTACAACGGAAAATTTACAATCAAATTTCAACTTAGGTTGACACCCCATTGACATGAGGGAATCTCGATGATCTGAACATTCGAAATTTGGCTCGATCCAGACTCAACGGTTTTTATTTCATTACTCTCAAAAAAGTGAATAAAATAATAAATTAGTCTTATTTTCTTTACTTTGGTACCAGGGTATATCAATATAAAAAGTATCAGCGAAATCGAATTTTTGGCCGGGTCCGCGATTTTGCCGATCATATTTGATTTTTGCTGACATTGACTCTTAATTCCTACATGAATTTAAAATAAAAGGTTTCCACGAAGTTGAAACAACTTTCTTTGATACGCGATGAAAGTGAAGCTTTTCTAAACGGACTGGCTCAACAAGTTGAAGACTTTTCAGTTACACTGATGCAGCAAATCAACGCTAAGGAAGAAGTTTTGATTGATCACGATGATATCGACAGCTATGCATCTCTACTTGATGACATAACAGCATCAGCTATTCGCAACGAACAAAAGAAGGTAAGATATCTTACTCGGCAATGAATATCAGTAAAATTTGGTGTCAACAACATTAGTAAAGGTCAAATTTATACGAAGCTAGCATTGCAAGCGGGGTCAAATTTGCGCTCAACTAATTTATGTTTACTCCACCATTTTGCCACGAATGGCATGGCTCCCTCGCTATTTAACACTATGGTCACAAAAAACCCACAATTCCTCTATCCGCTCTCAGGGCTAACGCTGGAAACGTCAGCTTCGTTATCTATTTACAATGGAAAATTTGACTCTCAACTCGTTTGATACCAAATTTTCGTGTTTCCTCACCAAAGATGTTTGAATATCGGTATATGTGTGCGCACATTCATTACCCGGAGCTTCCATCTGTATTGTACGCTTGAGTCAACCTTTTCCCGTATCTATTTTTAGAACTACTATATTTTGACGTATGTAACGTATGTGACTGAGAACATCTGTGAAGTGTTTCATATGCGTCACATTCGTATGTGGCGTAATAAATGGCTTACCATAGGTCTCTTATGATTGGCTATTGTGAAAACACTCACTAAAGCCCCCTGCGAGGTGCTTCTAAAAATAGAAAGACAAGGAAAAGGGTTGACTCACAGGGTTAATACGGAAGATGGAGGCTCCGGATAATGGACTCCGGGTACAGGTAAATAAGATTTTGCGAGAAAGTCCAGAAGGCCTTTCTTGTGAACTTGTGCCAGTGTTTATTTTGCTTGTGATTTATTTTCCTCTGGATGTCAGTGTATCCGAAGATGGATCACAGGCGGATATCATTTTAGAAACTGGAAACTAATTTAGCCCTTCATTAGCATCTCTCGTCAGACCAATAACAGTGGATTCTGTCACCAACAGTACTTAATTTTGTTTTATGGAATTTCGGCGTTTGGATAGTCATCTATTGAAAGATGTCATTCATAATTAAGAGTCAAGATCGATATAGTCTCCTACGCAGCCGTACTTTGTGTAGTCACGCAATGTTCCTCCCTTAGAGTGGGGGAAGGCTACACTGCTCCACACCAGCGGGGATGAGCGTTGCGTGACGACACAAAGAACGTCTGCGCAGGAGACTAGGATCAATACACGAGATATTCTCGAAGCAAGGTTGCTCATGGATGGACGCAAATCGGCTGTACAGTAGGTAACACTCAGGGTGCCTACCGGCGAGGAGACAAAATCGGTTATGATGACACCGCTACGACAGATAAATGCATTACATTGTGCGATTGCCGGCTTGTAATCAATTTGTCATAATACGACCCTCCTTTTTCACGAGAATAATACCTTTGATATTGTAAAAGAAAAAAATAGAAGAGGATTCAACAAAACAAATTTTGGAAGAGCAGTGAACAGTGTTATTTCCAATTCTCAGCTTCTGACTACTGGTGTATGCGTATGATAAGGTTTTCTGTTGAGTAATCGTTTGTAAGACGCAAGTAGAAGTTGGCAACTTCAGTCACCACCAACAGTCCATCTCAGGACTCATTTCACCCGGACGATCAATTCCATCCAAGTATGTAACTCCCACGTTGAAACCATTTTCTTTTAATTCTCGAACTTTCACAAGCCTGCAGGCGAGGGAAATTATTATAATTATTCCCGCATTTTACGAGTGTGCCATTAATACTATTCATGGCTGACAAATTACTCTCACAAGACATAGGATAATCTCGTTTCCTGGGTCTCTCCTCTTCCATTCCCCTAGCATGGAGCGGGGAAGGGAAGAAAAGAAACCCTGGGAATATGGTTGGGCATGGGGCTTTTAATTGTAGAGGGAGGCGCGGTGGCCTCATGGTTAGAGTGCTCGACTCCGGATCGAGTGGTGCGGGCTCGGGTCCTGGCCGGGGACATTGTGTTGTGTTCTTGGGC
The DNA here is from genome assembly GCA_949126865.1 of Montipora capitata. Classification (NCBI taxonomy): domain Eukaryota; kingdom Metazoa; phylum Cnidaria; class Anthozoa; order Scleractinia; family Acroporidae; genus Montipora; species Montipora capitata. Next base: position 40,219,373 of record OX421451.1, read on the forward strand.
AAGACACATTACTCTCATGGTGCCTCTCTCCACCCAGGTGTATAAATGGGTATGCTGGGGTAACCCTACGATGGACTAGCATCCCATCCAGGGGGAGTAGAAATACCCCTAGTCGCTTCATGCTAAAGTAACCGGAGATAAGCGCCGGCCTGATGGGCCCTCGGGCTCGTAAGCAGAGACTTTACTTTTTTTTCTTCAAAATCTCACATGTGAAACTATACAGTAACGCTGGCATTAAGGAGTAATTCGTCGCCCACTAAATTAACTTGGGATAAATGCTTCACAAAAGCTGTATGAATAACCTGAACTTAAATTTTGCTCTTTGTGTTGTCTTTAACAATGTTTCTCGTGCTTTGAATCGCTTGCTGCTTGCACTTTTGTCCATAGCAACAAGTGGCTTCTCTGATTCGAATTCCTTCTGATGACATTTTATTTTCACATTCTGTGATAGTTTGTGTCGCATCCATTGACATTCAGATTGATGAAAAGTAGGTGGAAATTTGGCCTGCCCCCCCAACTTGTTCCACGGAAAGGATTGCACTTTCTTCTTTATATATTTGTCATACTTGAAACAGTTCTGACGCCCGTGTTATCGCCATTCATCGCTTACACGTTTTACAAAGATCAGCTGTTACAAAAGGAGAGCAATGAGAAGTTGCAAAAAAAGACACGAAGAGGTTTGTATATTGATGCCGCCAAAGACTAATGTAAAAAGCTCACAATGGGCGCGAATTCAGAGTAGGCCTCTGCCATACTGACGTTGAATACAATTCGGCTTATCTACTATACCGTGAGCTTCTAGGACTAATTTATGACGCTGACGGCCCTATATCACTATTTTCAGGCATTAAATCCCCTGTTATCCAGCTCACAACACAAGAATGGAACTTTTAAAATCGTTGTCCGTCGCAGCTTGGAAAGGGTGAAAGACAAAGCCAGCGAGCAGTTCTTATCCAATACTGTAGTCTACATACAACATTGAACATTTAAAAATGAAAAATTGGCGGCATTAACTTAAGAGACATCTCTTTCCTTTTTATACTTTTCTTCGTCGCTATTCTATTTCACTCGTTTTGATTTCCACGCGGCCATTCTATCTAACCCGGCCGTGGGTCTCCAGGGATGTAATGTTCTACCAAGGGT
>OX421451.1:40250515-40253015 GCA_949126865.1 Montipora capitata
TGCTCATCAGGAAAACAGTTTTTTGTTGATGTCGACGAAGCCACGGGTTTTTGGCAAGAATTATGGGAGCAAAAGAGCACAGGGAACCATCAGTAAAATGGCTAACGAAGATCAAAAGTGCCGTACACAAGCGTGTAGGAGCATCAACTGATTCAGAGGGGTTGTTAGACAGAGATGAAGCAGTTAAAGTTATCCGAAGGAAAAAGAATTGGTCTTCCCCAGGGCCCGACCGGATAGTAAATTTTCGGTGGAAGAACACATCTTCGTTGCACAAAGATTTACTGATATGTTTCCAATCGGTTGCCAACACAAGAGAGGAATATCCTGAATGGTTCGCTGGTGGGCGAACAACTCTCATACCAAAACCTGGGCCCTTCACTAGTGAAAATCAAAGGCCAATCACATGTTTGAACACTGTACAAACGCTTCACGTCGTGTATATTGATAACCATTGAGAAACACCAGCTAATGGAAGGTCAACAACGCGGTGCGAGAAAGAATTGTAGTGGGACTGTAGATAATCTAATCATTGATAAAAATGGTGGCCTTGGATTGTCATCGGAGAAAGAGAAATCTAAGCGCAACTTGGATCGACGTTGGAAAGGCTTATGATACGGTTGATCATCGGTACCTGGTTGAAGTACTGGAAGTACATCAATTTCCAAACTGGTTGATTACCACTATTAAGAACTAGTGCAGTTGTTGGAATACTTGAGTTACCACTCAAACAAAGAATGGCAACGAAACATCTAACATCATTAGTCTCGAAAGAGGGTTACCACAAGGGGATGCCCTGTGTCCCAGATTGTTCACGTTGTGCTTAAATCTTTTGGCGTGGAAATTTGCAGCGACAGAGGGGTACAAGATGTCGAAACCAATCAACACTAATATAACGGATGTACTGTATATTTATGACTTAAAAGTCTATGCCCAATCTGAAAGTAAACTCAGCTGCGTACTGAAGAACACCAACAGTTGTATGAATGATATTGATCTTCAGCTAAACCCCAAGAAGTGCAATGTAATCCACGTGAAACGAGATGAGATGAAACAAGAGATCCCTGGAATGAAAGTCAGCGATACAGTAGTGGTACAACCCCTGGAAGAAGATTAACAGAGCAAGTTCCTTGGAATTCTCGAGAATGTACGTCAGGAAGAGAAGAGAACGCTGGAGTGTGCCGAAAAGACATACCTAAAACGTTTGTCAGTAATTTGGTCGAGTCCGTTTGCGGATGCCAATTGTGTGGTTGCTTATAATCAGTATGCACTAGCGGTTCTTAAGTACCCTATGTGGACGCAGCATTGGCCGCTGACAGACCTAAGAAGGATTGATCGAGAAGCGCGGAAAATCCTGATAACAAATGGAGGAAAACACCCAGTGTCATCGACCTCCCTATTGTACGTGTCGGGAAAGAAAGGTGGACGTGGCCTGCATAATGATTGTTGAGAGCACAGGCCTCCCACCAATGTGGCCCTGGTTCGATTCCCGGTCCCGGCGTCATATGTGGGTTGAGTTTGTTGTTGGTTCTCTCCTTGCTCCTAGAGGTTTTTTTCCGAGTACTCCGGTTTTCCCCTCTCCTCAAAAACCAACACTGCCAAATTCCAAGTCGATCCGGAATGCACGGACACATGTTGAACGAGCTCCTGAGCGTTCTGAAAGTGTTCCATGGGTATATGAATAAATTTCATTTCCATTTCCATTTTTTTCAGTAGAGTGAGAGTACAAGATCACGAAAATTAAGGCAGGAATGAAATTGTTCTCAAACAGTGACCCTAGCATGAGATTGGTGAGAGCGTTTGAAGAACGTTCTGCTGTTTTGGGATATCAGTCACTGATTACAGAGGCCCTGAGGTTTAATGAAGAACTAGGACTGACGCTGAGGCTTGCATATCCGGAACCAACGGTATGTGAGGCTGATAGAGAGGAGGTGACTGCGACAAAGGCAAAGCAAATGCTGAGGTCATAGTACGAAGAAGGGTTGTGGAAGACATTATGTGATGAAGCATGGCAGGGAAAGCTACATATAGCCAGATGGAATGATGATATCAGGGGCACTAAAAACTGCTTCGCGTGGCTAAGCGAATGGACTTCATGCCCAACGTATGTATGAGTTATGCGAACAGCTCCTACCAACGAAGTTATACCCAGTTAAGAAGATTAAGATATCACAGTCAAGTAACGTGTCCTGCCGTATATGTAATAAGGCACCGGAAAGCGTAGCTCATGTGTTGTCGTGATGCTCAGCCCTCGCCCAAAACAAGTTTTTGGCAAGACACAACAATGCACCGAAAGTGTTATATTTTGAGCTGCTACGAGAGCTGCAACTGGTCACCAATCAAGCCTAAACCAGAATACGTCTCAGAGGATGTCCAAGCACTGTGGGATATACCAACTTATGGGGAGAACCATGAATTGCAAGCTAACAGAATCGATGTAAAGATAGTGAACCGTAAAAGCAAGGAAATAGCAGTCTTGGAGATGAGTCGTCCGTTGGATCGA
>OX421451.1:40263015-40293015 GCA_949126865.1 Montipora capitata
TTGCGAAAATAGATCCTCTAAAAGACCTTGTTGAAGACCATCGACAGGGGGAACGATAAATGATTCGATTTGCATTTTTTGTAATAAGGTGAAGTACCTAAAAAAACAGAAGTCCTGTGAAAAACTCATTAAAGCCCTACAACTTCGAGCGGATCAAACCCTTCGTAAGTGTGCAATATTAAAAGAAGATGCAAGAATTCTTGCTATGGCTAGCCACTGAAGCACATTATCATACTTCCTGTTACAAGAGTTACACTAACGTAAAGCAGCGTGACTGTCAAAATGGAGAGAAAAATAATGAAGAGATGGATGACGAGCTATCATACTCAGTGAAGTAGCTGAGATAGAGGCCTACGCGCATCTTTTCAATTATATCATAAATGAAATCATTCGGGATAGAAAGATTATACCAGTGACCCATCTAACTGAGAAGTTGGAAAGCCTAATGTCTAGAAAAGGTGAAGCCCTTAAAACCGCTGCAAAGAAAAACATTCGCACGAAGCTTGAAAAGGAAAGTTGCTGCTGGTTCCCGACAGCTTGTCGTTCAGGGAAGTTTTGTTGGAGAATGAGAACCTACATCGAGAAATAGGAGTCTGGAAGGGGAAGATGACCGATTTAAACAGGGCGATAGACCAGGCACCCTTACAGATCAGCGGAAGCAATTAAAAAAGACATGACACCTACTGCCTGGCCCTGTCATCCATCTGTTGCTGCTGGCACCATGCAAATGCCAGCCCAACTACATCGATTTCTTGTCGGGCTCATGACTTGAGACCCTGCGAGTGAAAACTCATCCCACAGAGTATCTGTTGTGCTTTAATATAGTTTTTGGTTTGAAAAGTTCATTTCTTTTCAAACCAGTTTAAATTTTTAAAACTGCAACTTAACACTGCCCAGAACACTGCCCATTTTAACATATTTCGATATAATAATCTTTCTGTAACTAGTTTTATGGAGTATGTATAAAATAAACTAGAGAAATATCATTTTAAAGATTATTATGATGGATTTTTGTCTCTGATGCAATCAAAGACAACAGCTATTATTTGTTGCATGTGAACAATAATTTTTAGTGTTTACGGTTAAATGCTCAGCTTAGTGATTAGGGTTTAAAGCTGTCAATTAGGTTTACGCACTTATTTAAAAAGGGTTAGCATTTCAGGAGGTGTATGACAACTGCAGACTGCCTACAAATAGCGCTGATAAACGGTATTTAAGTCTATAAAGCACCTATTTCGAATACCGCAGAGAAGCAGTATTTAAGTATAAGCACCCATTTTAAAACGGTTAGCTTTTACTTCCAGTTAGGGTTAGTCTGCAGTCTGCAAGTGTCAGACACTGCACTCCCAGTAAGGGATTGGCACGCATTGTAGTGATTGGACGAATCATTCATTTATCTGCAGTGTTTAGCCTAAAAAAACCCTTGTGTTGGTTTTTGGGGTAAGAATATTGGTTCATGGTTGGTGGAAGTAAAGCATTCTTTCACATGTAGGTTAAAGGGGTTTAGTTTGTAAAGAAGCTGACTGGTCCTGACGGTGTCAGTGGGGAAGTGAAATAAACAAAACGGTTTATCAACTGAGTTCATATGGTAAATTGACCACTGTAAAGAAATTTGAAAGCTGACGTTTCGAGTGTTAGTCCTTCGTCGGAGCTAAACCCTTTTGTCTTTCACAAGTAGAGCTACTTTTCATAATGAAAAAAAAGTGATATTCAATCCTTAATCATTCCTTTGGCAATACAACTTGTATAATACAAGATTCATAAATATTTGTCTCTCAGATTTTAAATCAAAAAGAGCATTCTACAGCTGAAAAGTAACATTACCATTAAACGTAACAATGGTATTATTTGTGCCCTTACAATATTAATAAACTACAATTTATCTTGAAAGGAAATACTTATTTTGCAGAATGGTCAGTTTACAGGCTGATTGGGAAATTTCTTTGAAATAATCGAAAGTAAGATTAGTAGCACTGCACAGGTTTAATGTTGTAGGAGAAATAAGTCATTCGACTTCTCCCAACTTGGTCACTATTCGAGTATAATGGTTTTCGATCTGGATTATTTTTTCGTAAAAGCATGTTGGGGTGCAAGGGGGACATTTTCACCATCAAGTCGATTTCTATCAACGAGAGGAATGTGCATGGAATGGATGTGTTGACAATTTTCTGGCGGATTTCTGCATAATTTCTTGAAGCCACGTTTCCATAATTTGCTGTTCTCTGTGAGAAACTCGACTATATGCTTGGGATAAGACTTGAAACAGTTCCCGTTTTGGAACTACTTTCTTGATGATGTTTCCTGTGAAGAGTTTGTCGTTCATTGTAAACTCATTTCCATCGAGTTATCAGCTGTTATTCCATCTGAAAGGCGGAGTTGCTTCTCTGTTTTTTTCTCTAAAGAAATGTTTGGCCCTGTTGCCTTTAGGTGGCCTTTCAATTTCTCTCTTTCTCTATAGAAAACGATTTCATTTACGCAATTGCTTTGGCGTGACTCTGCCATATGTGGCTCTGGTGTCGTATGGCACATTTGTGTATAAATCAAACTTTTGACCGAGAGTGGCCTGGGGTGAATAATAAAATATTCATTTATAAATTATTGGGGGTATTTGCTTCAACTGCTTGCGTGGTCAAGTGGATTAAGGAGTAGGCAGCAGATCAAGAGGTAGGGAGTTCAAGATCAAATTCTGATGAGCAGTAGGCTTGAGAAATATGAAATGTCTGTGATTAGTGTTGTGTAGAGGGGGTGGGTATAAGGGCGTTAGAGGAGTGAAGGCAGGGTGGGGTAGGATAGAGGTGCTAGGGAGCATCAGAGAGGGGTAGATGAGGGAGGAAAAGATGTCTAATTCTTTTTCAGACCCCCTAAAAAACTAAGCCCCTCTTTTTTTAACTACACCCCAAAAAAAGAAAAATCCCTTTTTAGACAGTTGATTAAAAAACCAGTTTGTAAAAGTTTAAACTGGTTTGAAAAAAAAATGAACCGGTTTGAAAAAGGTTCAAACCAAAACCAAAATCAAACAACAACATATCCACCCTTGTGCAGTCATTTGTTCAGGATTTTATATATGCTGTCACGTGTGGTCAACACCAACCTCCTAAGCATGTACGTCTCCCATATGCAGTTGGAACACTAACTGGAAACTCTGAGCTGACCAAAAGGCTCCAAAAACTTGGCCATGGAATATCTTACTCGCAGTTGGAAGAAAATGATACCGCCTTGTGCCTACAGAAAATAGTATCCGGCCTGAACGAGCGAGTTTTGCTTCCCGCCACCATAAAGCCACACGTTTCCACGACCCTTGCTTGGGACAATATAGATAGACTGGAGGAGAGAAGATTTCATCGTGTCAATGGAATTGCAATTCAGGCTAAAGTCTTTGGACCTGATCTCCCAGGCTCTGATGTACCTCGCAAAGGCATATCGAAACAGAGAACTTTAAAGAATTGAAGAGCAAGCCAAACCGATTATCTATGTTGCGGGTTCTCGTGCGGGTCCCCATTCTGTAATAACTAAAGATGGTTATGTGTATGATGCCAACGAAGCAGCTAAATCTGCACTTCAGAAAAATTTGCCATGGCTCCTGGCCAGGCAAAAAGGTATAGAGAACCAAGCGATTCCAAGCTGGACCGGTTTTAACATCAAGACAAGAGATCAAGTAACTGTATCACAGGATGTTGTTCATTACCTTCCAACAATAAATGCGCCAGCCACAAAATTGTATACGGTTTTTGAAATTTTTAATCAGTCTGATGAAATCAGAAAGAAACTCTGTCTGGAGACAATCGTTGAAGTGATGAATCAAGCACTCTACCCAAAAGCAGCTGAAATAACCTGGAAAGAAGATCAGTGTGCCAAGATTGTCCTGAGAATGGGAACATTTCATACCATATGCAACGCAATGGCTATACTTGAAAAGCGATTTGAGATGGCGGGTTAAAGGATATCTTGATTGAGTCACAGATAGTGGCAGAGGGCTCAGTTGGTGAAGTCGCTTATGGCAAGCATTACAATCGTGCTGTTAGGTCGCACAAGTACATGTATGAAGCACTGATAAGACTGGCTTGGGCTGGGTTAATGTAGTGGCTTGAGAGCAGCGATCCATAGCAATGCACCATTGTGGTGTCTTTGCAAGAACTGGTGAGGACAATGACAAGTGAGCTTAGCCAAGAGTCATTTGACAACCTGTTGTAAAGTTCGGTCTTATGCAAAGTGATGGTAATGTGGACAGAATTTCTTGATCACCTTCGCCACAATGGCGAACTGTCGGCATTCTGGATGTCGTACATTGATTTCGTAGAGAATGTGGTGCTTGGTTTGCTACGCGCATCACGAGAAGGTAACTGGTATTATCATCTCCAGTCGATAAGAATGATGATTCCCTGGTGTTTCGCTTACGACAAGGTAAACTATGCACGTTATCTCACTGCATACTTTGCTCAGATGACGAATCTCGAAGAAAGGAAGCCAGAGGTGCAAAGAGCATTCAAGTCAGGCAATTTCTCTTTCCAGTTAACCAGCAACAACCCCTTCCGGAGAATTCCAGTTAATCAGACGACTAAGGTCACAGTGAATGAAGACACACAGAGATGTTGCTGTTGACCTGATGAATGCACACCAGGTTGGTGAGAAGTGTTATGCAACCTTTCAAAGAAGAGAGAATGGAGAAAACCCGTCAAGTGACGAAATTCCGCGACCCTCTGAAAAGCAATAAACTGAAGACATTTAGCAGTATGAACCAAAAGAAGCAAGTGAAGACCACAGGACGAACAATCATATTGAAAGCTAACAGGTCACTATTCGGCCGAATCATAGTGATGGCCATAGGGAGAAGCCTTCAGATGGATCACATCCTGTCACATCCGCTTGGACCGTTACCCTGGGCCCTATCCACACTAGATGGCCATCTTCGCAAGACAAAGCTGCATTGGTAACATTACTGCAAAAGATTGTGCAAAACAGTGAGCAAGTCCCTGAAAACTCTGCTGCCGTAATAGATGGAATGGTCCTTGTGCAGAAAGTAAAGGCAGATCAGTTGTCCTTTGGCGAAGTAGCTTTAAATGTGCTATCTATGGCTTTGAGAGAGGGAATGCGGTGTAACAGGCTACATTTCGTGTTTGACACATACAAAGAGCTCTACATTCAGATCAGCGAGAGCTTACTAAGAGGCAAAAAGTCTGGACATTTGCTGCGCAGCATCACAAGCCCCACATTGTGCGTCAGTGGAGGAACTTTCTGACCAGAGTGAACAACAAGACAAGCCTGATTTCCTTTGTTGCCAGTGAGTGGAAGAAAGATGCGTGTAGGAGGAAGTTGGAGGAGAAAGTCTTGTTTTCCAATGTAGGCGACACGTGCTACAAGATTTACGTCTGAGGCAGTTCCCACCTTGATGTGCCAACAAGAGGAAACAGACGGACGCCTTCTGCTCCATGCTTGCCATGCTGCCGATGAAAGTTATAGCTCCCTGTTGATTTGCTCGGAAGACGCAGATGTGTGTTATGTCTCTGGCATTTAGTAACGAGATAGCATCTCCTTGTTAATGAAGCTGGGATCGCGCTCTCGTGCAAAGATCATCAACAACCAGTAAAATTGCTGCTTCTCTTGGTTCTGAAGCATGCAAAGCAGTTATCGGAATGTGCTCCTTTACCGAATGCGACACTGTGAGTGCGTTTGCAGGAAGAGGAAAGGCGCAAGCGTTAAATATCTTTAAGAATAACAAACAATAATAATAGAATACTCAACCGTACATTTGACTGGTTAATGCTAAAAACCCAAGAACTTCTACGTTGATCAAAAGTTTAAAATTAAGGAGGTAAGATCAATCACATCCAAATTGTTTCCAAAAAAGCCATAATTTTGCAAAACAATTAAAATTCGCTTTAATCACGCAGCTTATTTGTTGAACTTTAATATATCCTCTTTTTCAAACTGATCAGTACATTATTCTTAAGACTGAATAGCAAGAAACTGTGTTTAAGAGAACAAACTGCTAAAAAGTAGTAAAGAAACACCAATTTTGATTTTCTTTCACATAACTTTTTGGTCACGTGACGTGTCATGTGACTTCCAAAACGTATATTAATATATTCTAGTTTTGTTCCCTATTTGCTAAACGTACTTGGGTAGTAAAGTTTTGATAGTTTTCCCTGATGTTACCTGGCTATTTTTCCATGGAAGAGCTATAGCCTCGTTTCCACGCACAGCCCATGCTAAAATTGCTGTATTTTCCGCAAGCTACCAACAATGCACTGCTATCAGGCATTTTCTGGTCATTTTTGACCCAACCTCGCGGAAAAAAAAGCCTGAACCGTATTCACCCAAGATGATACCGGTGGACCCTACTGGCTCATGGATTAATTGGGATTTTTTTCGATTTCTTCGGTTGTACATACATCGAGTTTTCCATTGCTTGTGAGCCAATCCAGTGAGCCGTTGTAATAACTACGTCCTGTTGGAATAATTCAGCGAGGAAAATAATGTTGGCACAAACACGAAAAATTCGCGAACGAGTAAAAGGTCCAGCGAAAGTTTATTAGCCGTACACCTAATGTGTTGGGGATGGCACAGAAAAATCACAAAAGTGCTTCAAAAATTGCGAAAAAGTGTACGAAATTTAGAAATAGGGCTCAGAATTTTGAAACATCCTCTTGGACATCCTTTCCAAGCACGCCCATTTGTATCGAAGAATTCGTCTTGTTCTTGATCTCTTGGTACTTAGTATTTAATTAGCAATCGCACTTGATTAGATGCAGACCGAAACGAATCCGAGATCTAGAAAAATTACATAAGGGCGCGTCCTTAAGACGAGTGTATGTTGTTTAATTCCTACATAAAAAACTCGAGATGCGTGAGTTGCTATTACATGTAGCGTAAATCCATTTTGCCTGAAGACACAGGAAAAAGCCAACACCGGCCAAAAGGAATTTTTTTCAATATGGGGCCCGTCCCCTTCTTTTCTCCGTTTACCCTCCTCCAACCAACCCATATTTTCGAGTTTTCAAAACACAAAACAAAAATACAACCACACTTTTGAATTTTCGGAACATGTTTCGATGTTTCAAACATCATCTTCAGCCATAGTGAGTGTAACATTAAAATTTTTACAAGATAAATATATAACTATCAATACAATGATTCTTTGTAGATTAAATGTTCGTTACAAGTACGTAAAATTCAAACGAACCAACAATATTATAGAGAACACAACTGACATAACGGTAAAAGTTTAAAAGTGTAATGCTAAACTGACATGATCAACTTGTTTGTTGAGTTCGGGTTTCAACCGCTCAATATGGAAGCTCTCCTTGATTTTGAGTTGATAGAAAGAAGTAGCATTATCAATAATTTTGAAGCAAGAAAAATCACAATTATCCTGACAATTTTTAGAGAAACTAAGATGCTTGAAAATATGAGAATTTTTGTCCCGGAAAAGGTGCTCATTTACACGTTTGTAGAAATGCCTGTTGGTTTCACCAACGTAGCGAGCACCACAGCCCGCACAAAAAGAAAAGAAATATGATCTAAGAAAGATAATGACTACAAGAAAAAAGATTGATTTAAGTGATCCTCCTATTTATCTGGACAATGGAAGCATTTGTCTCTTAGGTGGCTCCAATGAGATTCGAACCCATGACTTCTGCTACGCGTACGCCGGCTCAATGCTCTACCAACTGAGCTATGAGTCCTCATAGTTGGAAGCAGGTCAAGCGTTGGGTTCATTTGCTCTCGTGAAGGACTCAATAATGAAGTGACTATATATTTGAAGTGCGGGTTACAGTTGAAGTAAGACGCAGCCACCTGAATTTCTTCCGAGATGCCAATGAGAGACAATTGCTTCAGTTGTGCAGAGAAGTGCGAGGATCACTTCTTTCATCTACGACCTGCACTTCAAAATATACATTCATTTCATAATGACTACATTTGGTGTAACTTTTATTCTGGTTTTGCTCGTAGGGAAATTCAGTTTCAACTTTAACCACGAGTAAAGGTGACACGGCCACAAGAAAGGCTTCGGTTCTGTTTGCGTGAGAGGCAAGCGCTTGCTGAGGTGCACCGGTGGCTCTTTTGGTTGATCATCGGCTGTCATGAGGGGAAGTCGCGAGTTCGAACCCCGTCCGGATCAACACTCAGGATCTTAGGAGAAAGCGCTGCCTTTGTAATTTCATCTGCAAATGGTTAGACTTTCAAGTCTTCTCGGAAACGGACTATAAACTGTAGGTACCGTCTCACAAATATCTTCTATGTTCATAAGTTCCCTGTAGGACGTTAAAGAACCCACACACTATTCGAGAGGGGTAGGGGATGGAGTGCCCGGTGAGGTGGCCTGAAATCCAATCCTGAAACCTGTTCAATGAGGTGAAAATATGTTAACACGAACTCGCTTCTCGTTTCTGCCACTCTATTCCACTCCTTCTGCAGATTGAAACTTTTTTTAAGAGTGTTTCTGATTTTTCGTTTGTTTTTTGTTTTTGAACTCAGACCGAACGACCGACCCAAAATTAGGAAACGGATATAATAACAAATGAATGTTGGCCAACCGAGGTGACTTGGCATTCCCAAGTGAATTGCACAACAAGGGACTATTATCGGGACGATGACACTGCGCAAAACCATATATGCCACAAGTGAATCACGTGAGAAAATACTAGCAATCTGATTGGTTGCCGTCAACTATGAAGCAGTGTAGGTGTTGCATAGGTCACTTATATTTGCCCAGCATAAGTAATAACGCGTAGTAATTTCAAGAAAGCTGTGTTTGTCGAGAGAAATTTGTGACATTTGAGGAAGCACACCAGATGCTTAGTTTCAGGCATTTTCTCTAGAAGTTCTTTATGACTTGCAAGTACCGCATGGTTCTTTCCGTTAAAATTCTGTATCCTGTCTGCTAAATACTTAGCTATGCACCAATGCGCTAAATAGTAGCCACGGGTTTGGGGGCATTTGTCGCCACGTAAACGATGAAGAGCACATGTGCAGCTCTTTGCACATTTTGCCCGTTTATTAAGTGAGCGAAAGTTCATCTCGAATTTCAGAGTAATTACAAGAGTTTATATCTTCCAGGCATTACATTTACAGCTAAATAACTAAATATGAAATATTTAAAAAAACAGTAATTTTTTGAAAAACAGATGTACAAAATGCGGCCTGGATTCTCATTTTGAAACCTGTTAACTCAGTCAGTACGGATGAACTCAGGTAGAGCATTCCATAACTTAGTTGACACTGACGTAAGAAAAAGAATTAACACCATAACTGGTTGTTCTAGGTTTCTTGAGGGACAGAATGTAATTTCCGCGAACATCATGAGAAGAAGACCGGAGAGAAAACTCGGTTGTTTTCCATATGAAGTGGCAGGAAAATCCCTTAAAAACAGACTTTTGTACTATGAATATGAAGACATTTTGAATGGGCTTATTGCATAGAGACCATATACTTTATTAGAGTTTGCCTTAAGTAATGTGCAAATGTAAATCTTAGTACTCTCTTATTTACATTATACCGTTTTTTGACAAGAACGACTGACGAAAGGCCAGTTTTTGTCACAAGAATAACAGCAAAAAAAGCACTACTTTGTCGAAAATTCGTTCAGAAACCAAACGTCTACATTAACAGCACACACTAGGGATACTCCTTAGTGTCTGGCTAGAAATGTTCTTCTCCCTTTTTCCTCCGGTCAGCCATTTGATGAGGGCCAGTCTCGTTGCCTGGTTCATGCCCAAAAGAGTTCTGGGTAATTCTGCCATTCCATGACAAGGGAAGACACTCGCTTGTCATTTCATAGCTTTTTATAAGTGTCGGGCCATCCATTCCTACCAGAAAACTACAGCATCGACTGAAGAATTTAGCTTTCAAAACTTGCCCACATTGTAGCGCGGTAGGTACTGGAATTCGTCCACAGAAAGGCCAGAGATACAACTTGACTCTTGAACCGCCATACACACATACTTAATTGACCGCTCCCCACAGGGGCTTTTCAGGGCCAATGAAACACAACGAAACGACGGAACAGAACAACCAAAACTGTTAAGAATTCCAACTGGCCGGAGGCAAACCAGTTGGCTATTTACAAGTACAGCTGGGAAGTTGAACCAGGGACTACCAGGATCAAATTCAACGAGTGGTTAGAGCGGGTCTTGTACCCGGGATCTCCGGATCTCAAGGCAAGCGCCCTAACCACTGGGCCACACTGCCTCCTACACATGTTTGCAAAGAAGCAATTTAGGCGTCCCATTCTGCACGAAACCATCTCCCACCTCTGTCTCCAGAAGACAAGACAAGCACGGTTCTTACATCTACGTTTATGCATGTACAGTCAACTGAAATGTCAATTATATTCCTTGTAAAAACCAGCATCTTTTTTGGTATGGTACGTATCGGAGAGCCAGAACATTTGCCCAAGCGCTGACGCGGATTATTTGAACAAAAGAGAAAAAAGTAGTACCTCCAGACGTGGCGCTGGAGCGTCGTACCAAATGAGTCATCCCTGGATTTCGGCCTTGCGATCGCTTTTGGGGACGCAGTTGGCCCTTCGCTGCTTTCTGATACCGACCTTCCTCCCGGTACGGCATTGAAGGGGAGATATGTCGGCCCCTAAACCATGTGTCACAAATCCCACTCCTACTCACAGCTCCAGACCGCCCTTGTCATTACAATTTAACTTAAGATTTCGATGCCTTAAATATACAAGGGAAAAGTCATTTTATCGCTCATGCATGTGGTAAGCACTGGAGTCGCGCAATACGAAGTGTACGCATGCCCCCTGCTAAAGGTAACATATACACATCCGTAAACTTTCAACCCCTTCTAGAGAGTAATGAATAATCCACTGGGCAGAAACAGACGACTGCACAGCAGCTGTTTCCAATCAAACAGAATTTCGCAATTTACAATTCACACGAGAAATTTGAGTAGCATGCGATCCGTTTTAGGTTGTGTTTTCTCAGTAATTTCGAGAAAACTCGCACGTATCGATAAAACGTATGCCCGAGTGATTTATTGAGAATATAGCTCTGAACCTCACGGAATATTTTAAGAGCAATTGAAAGCACAGGCATCCCAGGCAATGTGGGGTTAAAATGGGGACATAAAGGACACATAGGATGCTTACCATTTAGCCAAAAAAATCCGGAAATTTCGGTTTGAGGTCAAATGGAAAGGCCATTTTCCGGAAAATCTTTTCGGAAACTGTGGACAAGCTCCAGACCTAGTCCTCTTTTTCCGTTCGTTCCGTTCCATTTGGGAGAATCGTTCCGTTTCCAGGCCCTTTCTCGCAAGATCGGGTACATATGTGGAATGGAATGCTCGGTGGTAAATGTAAGCGCCATTCTCATCCGGTTGGACAATAAATTCGGAAAATCGCTTACCTTTATGCAACGATCATTCCATCCAGATTATTTGGCTAAATGGTAAGCACCGATAAGAGCGAAGTTCAAGTCTAGAAATTTGGAAGAAATTACATATGAAAATCAATGAAACTTACCATATGGCTCGTTGTAGTTGGATATCTCGTGCAAGACACTTAAACGGTTTAATATTCCCGCACATCTGCAAATGCTTAAACTGAAAGTCTTCTCCGACAACGACCGTAAACCTTAGGCCCTCTTGTCACACCCCTTCAGTGTGCATAAGCTCCGCGGTTCGTTTAAAAACCAACACAGTGTTGGCAAAGAGTAGGACGTGTAGTTTTTAGTGTTGTGGTCTGTGCCGTCCTTTTGCAATGTGACCGGTGTGGCAGGCTCGACATGATATCGTATATGTACATCTTATTCCAAAATGGCCGCCATTTTACTATTCTTTTGTTTGATTGTAAAATATTCTTTTGAATTTTACGTTGAAAGCGAGGCCAAAAGGGCCAATTTACAAGGAAACAAAAGAACACTTAAATGGCGGCCATTTTGGTATAAGGTGTATTAGTATACACTAGAACACTAGAACATGGATAGCGTTGAACGCGCACTCTGATTGGCTACGCAAACTCCGTTCATTTCTTTGCTACTCACCTCCGAGCAACTCGCGCGGCATTTTTGACTGAAAATATTGTAATCGTTGCAGGAATAAATGGGTTAAAATCATCTCTTTGGTCTATATCATATAACTGTTTTCGTATATACTAAAATAAGGGGACACTGCTTTGTTCACCTAAAGCGATACCCTTCATCTGCATTTGTATTTGCAGCACTCGGTACAGAATTCCGTTGACTTACGGCTGTTGTCGCGGAAGTGGCATTACACAATTAAGAACTATTCAGCTAAGTGGAGGTAGCGACAACGGCTACGGTAACGAGAACGTCACAAATTTGCATATTCAGTGGGTAAAAACGATAGTTTTGCACACCCTGCACGTGCGTTTTTATATTTGTCTATTTCTTTGTCGTCTTCAGCAAAACAACAAAAATTGGAGATAAATTTTCATTTTCTCCGCTAAATTGAGCGCGACTCATATCAGTTTCATTCTTAAGGGACTGCCACACCACTGTCATGTCGGAAGTGATTACAATAAGGCGAATTTATATTTTGAGATGACATTCTCGTTGCCGTTTCCGTCGTCGTTCATAAAGCTCCCTATTATTGAGCGGCGAAGCCGCTTAAGTCGCTTAAGGTGAACAAAGAACTGTTCCCTTATTTTAGCGTTACCATGAAGAAAAATATAGCAATACACAAACCGTTATAGGTAATGCCGACGATTGAGAGAAAATAGGAAAATCTTATCCGAACTTCTATATTGTACGTTTTTCAATAAAGGAGGACTAGAGTGAAGTCGGAAAAAAAAAACATTGTCAGTTTCAGGTGTGGTGCGTTCACAAATCGCGAAATCTTCCTGAAATTCGTTTCACATCCTTCTTTTGGGTTCCGAGAAACTTAAGGAACTTATATGTCCTGGTCTCGCACATCATACTGCGTTTTTTCGTTTTAAGTTAGTTTGGGAAAGACTTTAATCCAAGTTACTTAAAGAGAAAAATGAGATAGATTCTCATCTCATCTAGAGCAGCACTTTTGCCCGTATTTTCCTACTTGCCCTTCTGTACCTTATTTCAAAATGGTCTCCATTTAGTATTCTTTTCCTTGATTGACATGATTGGCCCTTTTGGCCTCGCTTTCAAACGTAAAATTAAAAAAAATTAACCTTGAACGAGGCCAAAAGGGCCAATTTGCAATCAAACAAAAGAATACTAAAATGGCGGCCATTTTGGAATATGGCAGGCAACTAGTTCTCTTTTTCAATTTATGTTGATACATCTACATCTACATCTACATCTTTGTCATATTAAAAAGCTTGGAATAGTCTCGAAGTGATTGCAATAACGCGAATTTATGTTTTTAGATGACGTTCTCGTTGCCGTTCCCGTCGTCGTTGCTAAAGCTCCCTAATAACTTTGCACGCCCGCACGTGCGTTTTTCATTTTTGTCATGGTCATGAAAACAACAACATGAAATAACCAATTTCGAGGTTTTATGGAGGGCGTCAGCACCAGGAGATAAACTTTCATTTTCTCCTCTGAATTATGTGTGACTCATATCGGTTTCATTCTTAAGGGACTGCCACAACATTGTCATGTTAAAAAGCTTGGAATAGTCCATATTGATTACAATAACGCGAATTTCTATTTTGGGATGACGATCTCGTTGCCGTTCACGTCGTCGTTGATAAAAGGGACCTTAAGATCTACGACGGCGACGGTCTAAGAAACGTCACCGACCTCAAAATATAACTGTTGCATGCTTACGTTGTCGTCATAACCTCAAATTTAGTGATTTCACGTCGTCGTTACGCAGAGGACCGTAAACATACTTGTTAAAATACCGGCGTGGTGTACGTGCAACACGATTATTTATGCTCTTTTAACCAATGACATTGTTTTGTGGCGCTGTCGAAGTCGTAGCCGTCGTCGTTTTTTAAACTCCCTAAAGCTCCATAACAACGGAGACGCGAAGCCGCTTAAGGTGAGAACAAACCACTGCCCCCTTATTTTAGCGTTACCATAAAGGGAAAAAAAAAGCAAAATAAACGGAGACCACAAACAGCTATAGGTAGTGCCGCATCTGACGTTTGCGAAGAAATAGGAAAATCAAATCCGAATTTCTATATCGTACGTTCTTGAATGAAGGACTAGAGTGAAATTGAAAAAAACAAAGAACCTTTGTGTCAGTTTCGGGTGTGATGCGAAATCTTTCTGAAATGCGTTTCATACCGTTCTTTTGGATTCCGAGAAACTTATACGTCCTGGGGCCCGTTTCTCGAAAGTCCCGAAACTTTACGGGACATTTTCGGGTGTCACACTTTCCTTTGTGTCTCAAGATTGGAGAGGATTTAAAGTCGTCAAACTTCACCGTCTCTTTTCTTTTTGTTACCTTGATAACATGTTAAAGGATCGGCTTTCTGAAACAAGCGGTTTGCAGTTTCACAAATGGCTTTTCGGGCCCGAAAAGTTTTCGGGACTTTTGAGAAACGGGCCTCTGGTTTTGCACATATCTACAGTTCATATATGATCCAATTCATATATAATTTCATCGTTTACATCATACTGTGTTTTTTCGTTTTAAGTTAGTTTGGAACAGACTTTAGTCCAAGTTACTTTAAGAGAAAAACGAGATAGATTCTCAGCAATCAAACAAAAGAATACTAAATGGCGGCAATTTTGGAATATGGCAGGCAACTAGTTCTCTTTTTCAATTTATGTTAATACATAATATGCAATCAAGGAAAGAGAGAGTACAAATGAATTGTTGACGTTGTTCCCGTGACAAGTTTTTATCTTATTGTAGACTCTCTTTGGCGAGGAACTGAAGGTAGGACACCTCTACGAGCTAGTAATAACGACATTGAGTGGCCTTTGCCGTTACAGGATTGGAGATGTTATTAAGGTTGTTCGCTTTCACAACGAGTGTCCGGTGA
This sequence comes from Montipora capitata, assembly GCA_949126865.1. Lineage (NCBI taxonomy): Eukaryota > Metazoa > Cnidaria > Anthozoa > Scleractinia > Acroporidae > Montipora > Montipora capitata. Next base: position 40,277,906 of record OX421451.1, read on the forward strand.
TAGAATTTCAATACAGACAAGGCCAACTTCTTAACATGCGCTCCGAAAAAATGACCGAGACCATGTTGTACGAAGCAGTCACGACAGTAATCCGACGAAGGGGCAAGAAGGTTCACGTAGTGGATTACACCTGCGCAGAAAGCATTCTTCTGGAATTTTTACCAGGCTCTCTGGGAACAAGCGTGCAGCAATATGGACTAGCTGCATTCGGCGCTGGTGTCAAGCCATTTTATGTGATTTTCATAGAAACAGAGGGATTGCAGCGAAACGCAGCGGAATCGGAAGCCCTTGCAGAAGAGGTAATTACAACAGCGTCCTTTTTTTCCCTCCAATTACCGTCGTCCGACCGGCTCACATTTTCGAGAGTAAAAAAAAATCTAGGATAAATGAAGAAAAAAAGGGGAAGGCCTCAACTGATTTCTCGTGAATTAGGCTTATTATTGCTTTTGTTGTTACAGTTGTAGCTCACTTGAAATCCAACTTGTCCTGTATTACTACCATTATGATGTGCGTGTGCTTTGCCCAAAGGCAGCTACTTCCTTGCAGTTCCCATTCTATGGCGCGCCTCTTAAAGGCTAGCAAAGGCCGTCTTCTTTTACTCTGTCCAACATGTACATTCCTGTTCGATGTTTTCAAGGTCTCTTTCCTTCCATCCTCCCCTCAATGACTACAGGGAGAAGCTCATCATGCCGTAGGATATGAAATGGTCACCTTTTGGTTCATCAAAACTCATTCTGCAGGAGTTGCCTACTCTTATAAATTTTTCGTTATAGTGTCGATGCTCTTTGGCTTTCTTAACCGGTTAATTTCGACTAATGTCCAAACTGTGATGTTTCCTTTGTAGCTAGACAAAGCGCTATGTGAAGTCAACCCGTTTTATCAGATTCGGAGGGAAAATGGCGGCTGCATTGACAGGATAAAGGTCCGGTTGGTTGAGTCAGGAACGTTCCAAGGATTTCGAGATTTTCTTCTCCAAGCCACGCCAACCGCTGTAAATCAACTGAAGATCCCACGGAAATTAACATCGAAAGAACAACTTAAGTTCTTTCTTAAAGAAATGACCCCACTCAAGGGTCGTGTAAATAATTGATTTGTTTGTATTAAATGCATATTTAATTATTCAGTATATTTAACGACGTCTTTGAATTACGCCGTTCAGTGCAGGCATTGAATTCCAGCTCGGTCGCCTAAACCAATTTGGAAGAGACGAAAGGATAAATAAAAAAGGTTTTCCTAGTCTTAACAAAATTGCTATGATTTCTTGGCAGACTGTATGTCATCCAGGGTACTCGTGTCTTTTTTTTCTTCTTCAATTTCTTCCTCTTTGTTCGTCTCTGCTAATTCTTCTGGGTGTGGTTGAGTCAATTCTGTTAACCATGACGTCACAAACGAGCGTGCGCTGTTAATTGCACCACCTGCAACATGAAAGCGAGGACGTGTTTAGAAATACGCTTGGAAAGTAATTGAGATTAACAAACATTGCTGAAAGTGCCAAAAAACTGCAAATGATTATACAACAGTATGAAGAGGGGCTGTGAAGAAGATTTTTAGATAGTTTAATTTAAGGTAATTCCTTAGTATTGCATTGCGCATCCCTACTGCGCACGATTTTCGCCTCATTAGCGCGCGCACATGAGCACGTGCGCATACAAAACGTAAGAGATTTCGCTCAAATTAAACCCGATAGCGAAATAAATGCTCCTTTTCTCTCAAACGAGCACGGTAACCCCCGATTTTTTTTTTCAGGTATTTGCGAACAGTCTAATAAAGAACATATTTGAAGAAGAAAAAAAGTTTGATAGTAGAACATGAATTTTTTTTTGGAAAACAGTTCCGTACTGGGTGTATTTTACCCAAGGCGAGGACTTCAAGCTAACCACGAAACTGTCCCAAAAAGTGCACTATTTTCGCAACCAGGAAATCAAAGTCGGCGTAAATGAAGCATTACTGCTTATGTAAATAAAGAAGCTTTATTTTCAAAATAAAATTTTGGGTCTTTGAAGTAACCAAGACTTAATTCTGTATGAAGGTGATTCGAATTTTTAACGCGAAAACAGTAGGAATACCCCCATTTTAAGAGCCTGCTGACGCGTAAACAAGCACGGTGACCCCATTTTTTTATTGAATTTTTTTAATGTTCATATCATGAATGTTAATTATGCCAAGTTTCCAAAAAGGTTTGATAGTAGAACAATTTCCATGGAATTACCTTAATGATACCTTCACAAGAACAATGTAAACACATGAATAGATCTTTTCACAAATGGCAGCTAAATAATATGATGATCACGTCATTAATCCTTTCACTTCCATGATCTAAAAGTTAATTCTCCTAACTGGTACCATAAATTTCTTTGTTGGCTGGTAATGTTCAATCTCAATCGTTGCCTGCCTGACAGTGTATTGAAACTGTGAGGTGAATTTACCAACTGATCATTTGTTTAAAGACTCAAGGCCTCCATGTGACGTCACCAAAGGAACGTAAAGGGCCGCCGTTTTTAGAGTCGTCACGCAAAACTCGTTCCCACAAACGTTGCGTGACAACAATAAAAAGGGCTGCAATGGTGACCATTCGGAAACGCGAAGACCTTGTAAAAGGCGCGGTACCCTCATGAAGATAATTTCTCCATCAAACGTAGACGTCTAAAAAGCTCTACGAGAATTTGTTAGAAAAAATCTCCTAAAGGAAAGCTGTCCTTAATATTGCACAAAACGTTGTTTCCCTGTCTTCTTTCTAAGTTGCCCCGTCACCTTTATCACCACGAAATATCTTTAAGAAACCCGTCTGTTTTTGCATTTTATCGCCATCTTGGATAATTCAGTCATATATGATGCGACTTCAAAGAGGGAAGCGACTCCTTTTATGGAACGTCTTCTCACTTGTGATAGTGAAAATTTAACCCGGGCCCTCTGCGTTACAAGCCCATACCCTCCCCCCTAAGCTACGCTACCTCTTTTCAAGACAAACAGAAAATTATCCCTACCAACTACCATCCTTGTCTGACTCACAGCCTGTTCAATTCTGCGGCCTCTCTCAGATTTAGAGGCCACATCTTGCATGACACTAAAAAACATAAAGAAAAACAACAATTTGTGTGAAATGATGAATCAACAACAACTCATTTACAGCAGCAATTCTGTGTGGCAATTTTTATGGGACATTTTCATTTGCTCATGCATTCCATAAAACTTACCCCAGATTTATTTGGAATTGAGATTTATTTGGTGCAAAACCTCCAACGGGAATAGAATAACATTTCTTGTGTGAGCCCTTTACTTGCATTTAATAATAGTATTTGGTAAATGTCTGGCCCGGGTTGCTCGAAGCATGGTTAGCGCTAACCAGCGTTCAATATGATGGCAACCTATAGGTTTTGATACCACTGAAATGCGAAGTGTGAAGGCCTGTACTATTCCGCCTGTGTCTTCGCTGTCAACAGTTATTTCTGGGGTAATACAAATTTTGCTCTCGTATGAGTGGCGTCTTACAATTCCTTTCTACCCACCAAAATTGCCTTAGAATTAGCCTTTTTTCCCCTCCACCCAATTATCGTTTTTTTGGCCCAGGGACACCTGCGCACAATAAGCCACTTACTTCGCAAGCCGTATTTTTATATCAGACAATCCTAAGTGACCTTGAAATGGATGCCTATAAACAAATCCAAATGCCAAAATAAATATCATTCCTTGGTTATCTCAGAAATACTCTGCTCTTTTCAACTATCACGTGATTACCCAGCATGTACGTCATCAATCCCAGCATGCTCTTTTTCTTGCCACACTCGAAAGTTTGTGGTTTGTTTCCAGGCCTCCACAAACTGCTCATTGTAGTTTGTCATTCCTTTGCCATCTAACCGGACAAAAAACTTCGTTAAATGCTTTTCTTTTGTCGAAGTCAAAAGGAAATATGTGCTGCCGGGGCTAAGCGCAGAAAACGCAATGGTAAATTGACCACCATAGAAATTCGAATCTTGACGAAGGGGGAACGCTGGAAACGTCAGCTTTCGAACCTCTTTATGGAGGTCAATTTACCGCTTCAACTCAGTTGATAAATATAGATTACTTCATAGAAAGTGCGACGCACGGATCAGTTTTATTCACGAGTTGCAATACAGTAACTTTGGAAAACGAACGAGTGAGCACAGCGAAGGATTGAGTTTTCCAAAGTTTTGCAACGAGTGAATAAAAATCCGTACAAAGCACTTTGTGTGCTGTAATTTGTTTATTATATATACTAGTAGTAATCATGGATTAGTAAAGTGCGTTCGATGCCTAGTAAGATAATATGTTTTATTGTTCTTATTGCCCAGAAATATTCAGGGAAAGTGGGTCTGTTTTCAACACACCACTACACAGCTTTCTCATGTTCTGATACGTAGCTTTTATGGTCATATTTTATTTTGCAAGTTATACTTCGCATAAATCAACACAACTTCACTTACCTTTGGGAAAACAGCGAAGAAAACGACCGAGCAACCAACACGCACAACTGCAAATCACGTGGAAATAAGGGGAATTTTTACCGCTTTGATTTGGGCATGGGGCGGCCATTGCGATACGAACCCGATGTCGAGGCATGACAGAGTCACAATCACATCAGATCGAGGTGATGTGTGCCCTTCGGCCAGCCAGTCCACGATGGCGTCCAAACCCTGAAATCGCGTGGCGTCACGATCGATACCCGATAATAATGCGTCCTCCTTCGTCGGAACGCAATAACGAATATTAAACATATACTTGGAATCACTTAAATTTTTCCCGATGCCATGAGCTTGCATGCAGAACGGCAAAACATTGAAGACTGATCTACGTGAGCGAGCGTAATAACAAAACAAATACGGTTTCCAGTCCAGCAACAAGAATAACTGGAAAATACGGGAGAAGTCGCAAATACAAAGTGTGAAATCCTTTCGCTTGTCCCTAATCGATCACTGTCAGATTCAATCATGTAATTGCGGCGCTTCGCTCTTTGGACTCCGTTGTCTTACACTATTTATAGAAATGTTGAATGTTCCTCCTTTTTTGATTGCTAGTGGAACAAAACGGGAAGCCGAAGCCATGTTTTCGAAACACAAACTTCGAGCGGGTGCTGATTCTCGAAAGCTATTTGAATGCTTTGCTCCGCTTGGCTTAGTGATTCTACTCTAGACGATGATGGGTTATATTTTTCAAATGTGAAGAGTGCTATACACGAAGCTGATTGAACGTATCACTTTCTTCACATGTGAAATATAGCAAATGCAAGGTTTATCGTATAAAATTCTCGGTATATTCGGCTGTTATAGCCGGGGAGTGGGTTGTAAGGCTGGGCTCTCACAACCTCTCCACATGCTCCCAATGGCGTGCGACTCTCAGAGCCTCTGTCAGCTAAGTTCAACTTCTGGCCTCCGCACGACGGAACTGGCACCACCGACAGGAGAAGGGGCGAAGGCGAAGCCACTGGCGGCTTAAAACCAGTTGCGCAGGGTAGATGGCTCTTAGCCTGTGAAGGCAGCCCATCTAGGGAAAGGTAAATCCTGATTTCAAACCTTAGCGCAAACTGGAGAGGGCACTCCAGTGGTGTCACAAGACCCTGGCGCAACACGTAATGATGCAGTTTACCGGTTCTAAGCTCCGACTGATTGGCGTAAGAAGGAGCGCCAGGGGTCTTATCCGACAATAGGAGAAGCCCTTGCAGCTTCATTGGGTGGCTACCGCCCGCCTCAAGCTGGGCAGCCTCCATCCAGTAAGGTGCCGCCCCGTCATTGCTTGCCTTCTCTACCGGGTGCGTAGAGCTTAATGGACCCTCCCGACAAGCAAGCAAGTACTTGCACCAAGCAGTCAAAAGCAAAAAACTACGAAGACTCCAGCTCTTCGAATCGCAAGCTGGAACATTCGCACCATGTGCCCTGGTCTCTTCGCAGACCTTCATCTAATGGATGATTCCCGCAAGACCACCATCACCAAGGAGCTGGCACGCCTCAACATCGACATTTCCTGTCTCCAGGAAACCTGGCTGGCCGACAGTGGGTCACTTATGGAAAGAGAATACACCTTCTTTTGGCAAGGCCTGTCCCAAGACGAGCTGAGGCAGTGCGGTGTAGGTTTTGCCGTGAGGAACTCACTGATTGCCACCACAGACACCCTCGGTCCCGCCACTGGTACCAGCTAGATCTGGCAAGGCACCGGGGAACGACAGTATCCCGCCGGAAGTTTTAAAGCAGGGGAAGCAAACCATCCCACAACCGCTTCATGGGCTCCTCTGCCTGTGCTGGGAGCAAGGTCACATCCCCCAAGACATGACAGATGCCAACATAGTCACCCTGCAGCAGCAGCCATTGTTCCTGGACTTGGTGGACCTCACCAAAGCTTTTGACTTGGTGAGCAGAAGCAGGCTCTTCAAGATCCTCCAGAAGATTGGCTGCCCTCCAAAGCTCCCGGCGATCATCACCTCCTTTCACCAGGACATGCAGAGTATGGTCTGCTTTGATGAGGCCACCTCCAATGCCTTCCCAGTCAGCAGTGGAGTAAAGCAGGGCTGTGTCCTTGCTTCAACTCTTTTCGGGTTTTTCTTCTCGACGCTGCTCCAGTATGCCTCTGTAGACTGTACAGGAGGTGTCTACGTCTGGACTAGGTCAGACGCCAGACTCCACGCCAAAACCAAAGCTTACGTGGTGCTCATACAGGAGCTCCTGTTTGCAGGCGACACTGCCTTAACATCCCACAGCAAGGAGGGCCTCCAACATCTGGTAGACAAACTGTCCCACGCCTGCAAGGAGTTTGGGCTGACAATCAGCCTCAGGAAGACCAACATCCTGGTGCAAGGTGCTGAATCCCCCCCAGTCAGCACCATCGACAACACGGGGCTGGAGGTTGTGGACACCTTCACCTACTTGGGCCGTGTCAAGCTCGACTTCACTCGATGCTGACATCAGCTTCAGGATCGCGAAAGCAGCTGCCGTCATGGCCAAACTCAACAAGTCAGTGTGGGGCAATGACCTGTTGAGCGAAAGGACCAAGATGTGTGTAAGCTTGTGTCCTGGTCAACTCTCCTTTATGGCAGCGAGTCGTGGACGACCTATGTATGCCAGACAAGAGCGGCGACTCAGTGGATTCCAACTCTGCTGCCTTCGGGGCAGGACAGAGTCACCAACAACAAGGGCCTGGAGCGCGCTGGCTCACTGAGCATGCCATCACCGCTCATTCAGTGACGCCTTCGATGGCTCGGCCATGCACATCGCATGGAGCCTGAGCGCCTACCAAGAGAAATCCTTTATGGAGAACTGCAGGTAGGGCATTCGTCGCGTGGGTTGACCGCTGCTGCGTTACAAGGACGTCATCAAGCAAGACTTGCGACCTGCACTAATCGACACCAGTGCATGGGAGGACATCGCCAAACACTGAGATACATGGCGGCAAAGTGTCAAAGTGGGAGTTGCAAAGGCGGAAGCAAATGCTAGAGTCCAAGCTACATGCAAGAGAGTGGCGAGGAAAGAATGCACAGCCTCTGCGCACGATTCCACAAGGCACGTCTGCGCCACCTGCAACAGAGACTGCCATTCCAGGATCGGGCTACACAGTCATACGAGATCCTGCCCAAATCCCCAGCGCTAACCATTGTCTCTTCGAGACGAGGATGCCACTATTCTATATATATAATAAGCCCATTTGTCTCCCAGTTAAAATCGAGTTATTTTGTCGAGTGTATGATAAAAAAAGGAAATTAGCTGCTGTGGCTGTACATACCAGTGTGTTGAATCGTGGATAATAAAGACAAAAGATACATTTTAAACTGTGCCCTGATCCATTCCTCGCTGCCATCCCATCCTGATTTAACAGAAAAACAAAACAGACAAATTTCTCAATTACTTTTAACATACTGCGATTCTCTACCACTGGTCGACAAATCTATTTGGAAATGCTTGATGTTTTCTGTCTCTATCAAGCCGCAACGAGTTGTTTGAGAACATTTTCTGCTTGGTTTACAACAGGCTTTTATAAAGATAAGGGCAACGCAGCCAAGTGGTTAGGTTGCTTTTCTTGAGATGCAAAGATCCATGTGCCCAGTATTCCTTGATTCAACTTCGTAGTTGAGCTTGTAATTAAATTGCCGACTAGTTTAGTCCCAGCTTCTTGAGATTGTTAAAAGCTGCTATGTTGTGAGTGGCGCTGAAAAGTCAGTGGTCACTTTACTTCATGTGGGGATTTTGTCAGAGTTATTTATGGAACAATTTGCAGTATCATATTTTAAGTGCTACTATGACGAAATTCTTATCTTTCCCATGTAAGCCATTTTAAGACATAAACATGTACTCTGTACGAGAAGAAGAATGCTGTTTACTATTTTCAAATATCGCTTTTTGTTGCAGAGATATTTAAGTTTTTATAATATGCAAATTTATCAAATACGATTAAAAACGATATCTCAGCCAATTTGAATCAGAAATGCTTGATTCTTTGCAGTTATATTCTAGATGTGCTCCACAAAATGAGCATAGCAGTTTTGTTACCATGGCAACATACTGGGTACCAGACCTCCCTAATATTACAGGTATTGCTGGCCTCCTTTGGCGTTCTATTTTGATATTTGCCAATGGTGCCTCATCTGCATGATCCTGCAAGCATATACCATATACATATGTTGGGTGGAGTTTGTGGCCTTATTAAATATTTTTCTAGCTTAGATCATCAAAGATATTGAAAACAGGTTGGAGGGGACTGGAATACAGTAAGTTGCCATGGGAACCAATTTCTTTAAGGCCGCAGGTGTGTTGCTTGTAGAAATATTACCCTACCAAGTTTTAATGGTCTCTGCCGCAAATTGACCGAGGTAGCTCTGTTGATATACTTGATGTTATAATGTTTGACTGAATGACGTCATCAGTCCTCTTATTTGCATATTTACACAATCTTCAAATTTAAATATCTCCGGAACCATTGCAGATATTTCCAAACGATCAAATGCGTTATTAATCTTTATTGGAATTCTATGTGATAAACCAAAAAATTCAAGGGATAAAAATCTGATCATAGTAGCACTTTAAAAGTTCGGAGGAATTCACAGATGACTCCTTTCTAAAAATACCAGGTTTCCTCCACTCTTTTCCAAGAATGGGTGGCTTTTTAACGTCCAAAACAAGTGGTGCAGAAAAGGGATCACGATTTATCGTCCTTCTTCGAAAGGAGGAGAGAAACAAATGTTGAATTTTACCAAAAAAAAAAGCTCATTCAGTAAACCCTACCTGCTTCTTGTTCGCCTTTTTCAACATAGTCGTTGACGTGGTGAATAAGATAGTCTGCGAACCTCAGATCAGCGGTTGACAACGAAAGCTGTTCATCGAGTTGAGGATCGTGAATCTCAACAGCGCCGTTCTGAAGCTGTTGGAAAGGCAAAGAGAAAGAAGGCGTAAGACGAACGCAGACAACAAGGAGAATATTAACGTTTGAAGTACAGGGACTAAGTGCCGATATACATTATATCGGTTACACTACCCGTCAACTCCATCAATCAAGTGAAGAACACATGTAAAGTGATGTGCCATGGGGTCGAAAATGCAGAAGAGACCAAGAAAATTTTCGGTTTTGAAAAATGCTAGGGGAAACTGGAATATTTCATTTACGAAATGCTATTTATCCGTCGGAGGAAACCAAAATTGAATACTCAATCAGACTCAAAACGCGCAGCGAAAGTGTTCACATGATGAAACACTTTACTGATCGCACACTGATTCGTTGGCTGACGAACAAAACTGTAAACACTTAATTTCAATTTCAATTTCAATTTCAAACGACCGTTATTTGAATGACTTGAAAATGAAGTTAAGATAACTTCGAAACGTCGTCTTCTATCGCTAATCTTTGTTACCAAGTGCCCTAGGGTTGGTAAACTAGACGAAACCACAATCTTTGAAACGTGTGCAAAAATACACGCGCTCTGAATCGAGCACTGGAATAGGAGATTGGTGACTGGAGTGGGAAGGACAAAATTAATGACAGGCGCAATAAACTGATGCAAAGTGTGTGTGGGAGGAAAAAAAAAACAGAACACGTGCAAAAGCGCAGGAGTTACCAGCAACTTGTGTTTACTGCAACAAACTGGTACCATGAAATTGCGGATTACAATCCTAGACAAATTGATTTGGATACTTCCAACCTTTTTTAGGCAATTATGAGACGCAAAATATATTTCACGGCGACACTGGCCTTTCCATACTCCACCTCCTGCCTCCCCCTTCCCTCTGTCAATGTTGAACGTGGTCAGCGCCCTCAAGTACTTCTTTTTATGACATCACCTCGTTTGGGGCCAACACTACTGAGGGAGCGAGGGACGGAGTGGAATAGGAATGAAATGGTGGGAAAAAGAATCGCGCGCGATGTAGTGTCCCAGTGTCATTTATCTAGGGCTGTAAAAATGGGTGCCAAATGCAAAATCACAACAACATGCAACTTACCCAAAGGGCGGGAAATAAACAACGAGTACAAAGCGCCGGAAACATTCAGCTGGTAACAAATGCGGAAACCACGTTTCCTGAGGTGCCAAGGAAAATGACTTGGGAATTATACGTTGTATTTGCAAATCAAAAAAATTCACGCGCTTGCGGTGAACATGAAAACCCCGTATTGGTTTTTACCGTATGTGAGGATCTGGATGACGTCATTTTCCAATTATGACAAAAAATGCTCTCGTCCACACAAAATATAAGAATAAGTAAACGCACTTACGTCCACTAAAACATCCGACAATCCTTTTTGCCGTTTAAACAAGTAATTTGAGGCTCCAACCACAAAACTGCGAACACTGGGGCTCTTTAATAAATCCATTTGTTGAAGACATAAATAAGGATGAAATATCGAGTTCTGAAATCAGAATGGTGTTCTGTCAGTCGAATCCAAGACAGACATGCAGAGGGGACAATAGGGTTTAACGAAGTCGCGGTTTGCACAGCGTTGGATCAGAGAAGATCGTGATCATTTATAATTGAATAAAACGTATTTATGAAAGTCAAGTAGACTACTGCACGACTTATAAAACAATGCGAAAATGTATTTTTTAACGATATTTCGGCTGGCCAATACCACCGTTCATCAGGTTTATTTGGAGATCTAACAAATTTACAGGATATATGTTATCCACATGTTATGAAGGAATGATAACGTAACGTGATATAGCTACTGGATAAACAAACGAGAATTACAAGAGAATAGCATGCCGTTGTAACACTATATACGGAATAACGAGATCGTTAAGGGTTTTAATGTCATCTCGAGGAAGTATGTTTTCCTTTTCGTTCACATCTACAAGACCTCGTGTAAAAGCATAAGTGACTGAGTTGTAAAATGGTACCTCCAGCGTAACCCCACTTTAAATTACTCGTGATGGAGCGCGCCGGTTTCCTACGCCGACATTTTCGGAAACATTCACTTATCCTGTGACCGGAAACGGGCCTCCCTATCTCTGTAACCCTCAATTTTTTCCTTACCCGCATCCTTCAGTGATCTTTCTAACGCGGGATAACCTAACTGATCGGCCTTTCGAATCATATCACTTACCTTTGTGAAAATTGCTAATGGGAAACCAAATACATCTTCCGACAATTCCTCGCCGCATTCGGTTACATGAAGCGGGCGGAACACAGCCTGGTAAGTGAGACGGAGCAAGAAGGGATGAAACTGGAAAACCGTCTGAAACACAACTTTTCTGTACATTAGCGGTGAACATCTGTTAATTTCAATAATGTTCTAAAATAAGTCCGAAGTTCTGTTTACAATAATCCAAGTGTATTATCTAAATACGTAACAACTACAGATACTATACCAGAAACGTCTGGAATCATTAAATGGAATTTTTCTCGTACTTTTTGGTCTTCAAAACAGAACGTTCCCTTAAGATCCAGTCAGCTCAGATTTTTCCGTGCACTTTAATTAACAACTCCTAAACCGCATTTTTCAACATGTTACGACAAGCGAGCGTCACAAGTACATGTCCTCTAACAGTTTCCACAACTTTACGGAATAGACCAATTCAGTCCGAAACAAAAGGCATCATCTCGAGGCTCTGGGGAATAAACTCATACAAATCGTTATATTTATTCCCCAGAGCCTCTAAGTGATGCTAGTACTGCTAATACTGAATGCTGCTAGTATTACTAGCAAAAATCATGCACCATCAATACTTTTCTCTTGTCGCTTGCTTTTTAGACAATTCCGAAAAGGAGCCCGTATCAATTGCAATTTAACAAAAGAGCAGAAGGATTTAGAGTAGCGATGATCTAACCCGAAGGTCGTGGGTTCAAATCCCACCCTGGTCAGTCTTTTTCTCTGTCCTTGTTTGGGCCCATTTCCATTAGTAGGGCTAACGCTCACATGGTTCACATGGGGTACAAAACTAGCACTTCACATTACACTCTAATCAGTTAAGTGGATTAACGTTTCCCGAAAGAACAGGTACGGATCCTAGGAATCAATACTCATAAAAGTCTCGGTACGAATTATTATCGATCATTTTGGAGCGAACCTTTATAAGTATAATAGACCATATTCGTATTCTCAGTATTGGACTGGAACTAGCTTGCAATGGAGGCTAATGCAAGGGAATATATTAAAAAGTATTTGCATTTGAAAAGATTCCCCCGCATTAGCCTCCATTGCAAGCTACAATACTCGTCACATTTGTTGGAACACCCATCCCCGTTTCCCCCTTCCTCCAATGTTGATTTTCACAACTACTAGCAGTCGCCCGAAAAATTCTCACACAACATTGAATTGGGGGAAGGGGGATGTGGTATAAAACACGATCTTGCAACGCGATGATTCTGACCATTCGCTAAGTCTTCCAACTAAATATGTCTAGTATTGGATAGGTATCGGAGAGGCTGAACATTTACGCACGCATGCGCTGACGGAATGTTTGAAGACGAGACGAGAAAAATATGCAGTACCTCCAGACGTGGCGCTGGAGCGTCGTACCAAACGAGTCATCCCGTGATTTCGGCCCGTGCGATCGCTTTTGGACGCAGTTGGCCCTTCGCTGCCTTCTGCTACCGACCTCGCCTCCCGGTACGGTATTGAGGGAGGGATATGTCGGCCCCTAAACCATATGAGACAAAACCCACGCCTACTCACAGCTCCAAACCGCCCTTGTCATTACAATTTAACGTAAGATTTTGATGGCTTATATATTCAAGAGAATAGTCATTTTGTCTGTCATATGGTAAGCACTGGAGTCGCAGATTACAAAGTGCACGCATGCGCCCTGCCCAAGGTAACATACATGCATGCATAAAACTTTATTTCATCTCGAATTTCAGAATAATATCTTCGAGACATTACAGCTAACATACATGATATATACAGATACATAACTAAATATTAAATAATATTTAAAGATATATTAATCAAAACGAAAAGCCGCTGTACAAAATCCGGCCCTGGATTGGTTTAAAACCAGTAAACTCAGTGGTACGTTAAAAATCAGGTAGCGCATTTCGCAACGTAGTTAGTAAAAACTTAAGAAAAAGAACTAAGACCATAACTGGTTGTTCTAGGTTTATTGAGGGACAGAATGTAATTTCCACGAACATCATGCGTAAGAGGAGAACGGGAGAGAAAACGTATTTTTCATATATGCAGGAGAAGCCTTTTCTTTCTTTAACTACTTTTATACAATAATATGAGGAAATTTTGAATGCGCTTATTGCGTAGAGATGTAGAGTTTGACTTAAGTGGTACGTAAGAGGACAGGTAATCGCAAATATAAATCTCATTACTCTCTTATTTACATTATACCGTTTCTTGGACAAGAAATTACTAAAGGCCAGGCCGAATTTCCTATGATAAAAAGTCTACGTTAACAGCACGCACCATGGTTACTCCTTAGTATCCGCCTAGAAATCTTCTTCTCGCTACTTTTTCCTCATTTGATGAGGGCCAGTCTTTGCTTGCCTCCTTCATGCCCAAAAGGAATTCTGGGTAATTCGGCCGTTCCATGACAAGGGAAGACCCCCGATTCTCATTTCATAGATTTTCTTATGAGTGTGGAGCCACCCAGTCCTACCGGCAAAATACAGCATCGATTGAAGTTTTTAACTTTCAAAGCTTGCTCAAATTGTATCGGTTAGGTCCTGGAATTCGTCCACAGAAAGGCCAGAGAGACGACTTCACTGGTGCTGTGAACCGCCATGTTTACAACACAGCAATTTAGGCGTTCCAGTCTGTATGAAATTATCTCTCACCTCTGTGTCGAGAAGACCAGACACGCACTGTTCTTACGTTACGTTTTTGCCCGTGTAGAATCAACCAAAATCTCAACTCCTTGTCAAAAGTTAACCAGCATCTTAATATTTTTGGTAGGCTACAATACTCGTCACATTTGTTGGAACACCCATCGCCGTTTCCCCCTTCCTGAATGGGGGAAGGGGGATGTGGTATAAGCTACGACCTTGTAACACGATGATTCTGACCATTCGCTAAAAGTTCCAACTAAATATGTCTAGTATTGTAGCTCCAGTCCAATACCGAGAATACGAATATGGTCTATTATTTGAATTGAATTGTTAATGAGTAGAATACCTTGCCTAATGAGATCAGGGAAGCTACTAGTATTTTTTAAGAATACGGTTTCCTCCTTCCTTAGAAATAATTAGCCGTAGGTATTCAGCTTAATTCTCGGAACTTCCCTAGTATGGCGTGTTGGCAAGTTTAAAATTTCCCCTCTGAAAGTGCCCCTGTGATCAAAAAAACCACTTCCTTTTTTCCTTCAGATTTTAAAAGTGTGTTTGCTTAACACCTGACTGGCAAAATTTTGAGCTTTGATTTTTATCCAAAGGCCGTTTACTTTGAGTGTAAGTTTTGGATTTCACGGTCCGCCATTACTCACGTTCAAAACTGCCCGATTGGACCTCAGACGGTTGGATCCAGGGAAAAGTGACGTCAGAGGCTCACTAGCTTAAAATTTCAGCGTGTGAACGCAGCTTATTATATATGCAAAGCGTGAGTTTAAAAGTCTGAAAGCCCGAAACCCCCGTGCTGCATATTAATTCTGTGGCGTACACACGTATTGCATTCTTAAACTAGTGAGCCTTTGACGTCATTTTCTCCTCGATCCAGCTCTCTCAAGAACATAATGTTAGTAA
>OX421451.1:40298015-40300515 GCA_949126865.1 Montipora capitata
GCACCACAACCACCAAGAACACCTGGACAACCATGGGCACTGTGCACAATGATCAACCACGGCTGCACAAGTACGCACCACAACCGTGGACACCACCTTAATCAACACGACCACCATGACCACTGGGAAAAATGTGGCTCTCATGACAACTGTGAGCATCTAGTTAGACCACCTTAAGCACTATGAACGATTATCGTCCATAACCACCATCACTGCGTGAGTGACCACCATGATAATAGTTACTCACCTTGTGTCTAAATTTTGTCACTAATTCATTCACCGAGAGACCTGTGAAGCACACAAATAAAGTAATACTTTCTTTGCACACCCAAAACTAAATAGTAGCAAAACTATTAATGCAAAAATATCATGGGTAACTGTGAGTGCTGGATCGATCCCAGAGGGGTGGAGTGTGCATTGCAACCTGGTTCAGGAGAGGGAGAGAGGACATATAAATTCAGGAAGATTTCAGCTCATTTTCAGATAATTCTGTAAACACAGTACATAGCAAATGAATAATTCATTATTAAGGTCGTCATCATTATAATTTATAATAATAATAATAATAATAATAATAATAATAATAATAACTACAATAACAAAATAATGAATAATGATGATGATGATGATGACTGTGAGTCCTGTGATACCTTGATGTGACTACAATTTATTGGGTGAATTTCAATACAATTACAGGTTCCACATGTTGTTCTCACCAAAAAACTATCCCGCTTCCGTAAAAGTTTTAGGAAGGTCAACATTTTTTAAAACCTGGTCCCTTTGTTTAAGAAAAAACACAAAGCCTGCTTCCAAGGAAAGAAAATTTTTAAAAGCCCATTCGGTTTCCTTACAGGGCGGCTTCCTTACAGGGAGGCAGTGAGGCTCAGTGGTTAGGGTCCTGCCTTGAGATCCGGAGATCCTGGGTTCAAGACACGTTCTGACCACTTGCTGCATTTGTTCCTTGTAGTCCCTGGTTCAAATTCCCAGCTGCACTTGTAAATAACCAACTGGTTTGCCTCCGGCCAGTTGGGATTCTTAACAGTTGCTGATGTTGTTCTGTTCCGTCGTTTCATTGATTGTGTTTCATTGTCCCCGAAAAGCCCCTATGGAGAGTGGTCAATTAAGTATGTATTGTATTGTGCAAATAACAAAGGTCCCTTAACCTGTTCACCCCTAAACTGACTCAATCCTCCAGGAATTGAACTCTATTATTATGCAAATGTGTTCTCTTGTTTTCATTGAAAAATATAGTTGTTGATCACGCAAGTCAAAACTAAGAAAAGGTTAACAACAATAAGGTCCACTCAAAATTATGTCCCTTTTAAAGGGTTTTTGAGTGAACCTTAACTGTTGCTGTTGACATGTCATAAAGAAAAGTAAACTATTTTCACATTAAACCTCACCAACACACAGCAAAGACTCTTCCATTAGACCTGCTGAAATGGGCACATTCAAACTTTTATATAATTCCTATACAAAGAAAAGAGAGGTTTTAATAGTTAAAAGAAGGGACTAATGTCTGAAAAAAAAAAGTTATATGGACTAGACATGAGATAAACTGATTGCAGATAATAAGTTTGAAGGAGAGAACTTTTGTCACATTGACTAGCAAATCCCATTGCCTGAACAAAGCATGCAACTGGAAAAAACTGGTCATACTCTACCTCTAAGATTTCAGTCCTTGCAAAATCCTTCTCATCAAAATACACCATTGTGGCAACTTGAATTTTTTCCTTTAGGTACCCATAAAGAGGCTGTTCAAAAAAAGCATTCCAAAGCTACAATATTGTAGGTTACACTCATCAGTTGGACTTTTTTATAATCCTTGAATAGTTTGTCAAATGAGTATAGGATGCAGAAAGTCCTTTCATACTCTATTAAAAATGTAAGCCATAAAGGCCTGAAATACCATCATTTGAGATTCCATCCAGTTTTTACCATTGGCTTTTAAACCCTTTGCTTAATGAATATATTAATTTTGTTGTGCAAGTTAAGAGGTAATGTCACGTTCCCAGTGTCGTGTAGCACTGAGTCCGCCAGGTCAACCTGACAGAACTGAAATGGTCACTTGATACAACAATCTTTATTGGACAATCAGGCTATTTACAGCGGTGAAAACTAAAATTTAAGGGAAATCATAACTTCTAAACAAAGGAACTAAACTAAAAATACTCTGCAAAAAAAGGAAAGTTTTGCAACGTGGTGAAGTCTGATCTGGTCTCCACAGTTACAAGTTCTGCAATAAAGGTCTCCAGTAAATTCTCCGAAGGAAATGTCTCCAAAGAAATACTTTGGTTGATGTT
This sequence comes from Montipora capitata, assembly GCA_949126865.1. Lineage (NCBI taxonomy): Eukaryota > Metazoa > Cnidaria > Anthozoa > Scleractinia > Acroporidae > Montipora > Montipora capitata. The sequence goes on from OX421451.1 coordinate 40,300,319, forward strand.
AACCCAAGACAGACTAAGAACAAGTGACCAAAAAACGTGTTTAGAACACTACAGACTACACGAATCTCTGAATGACGTAATGGAAAAGAAAAGGGGAAAACGTCTTGTGCGATCTCAAATAAATCACAGATTGAATTAACAAGAAAAAACTAATTAATAGGCGATATATGACGAAGTTCATGGGTTTCCTTTACAGG
>OX421451.1:40305515-40323015 GCA_949126865.1 Montipora capitata
ATATACATGAAAAAATGACTCAATTCTAATTGGCTAAGAGCAGTGCAGTTCAGGTGTAACGTAAGTGAAAAAAAGTGTAATACCAGTGCAAATTACACATCAAAATTCTGGATTATGATTGGCTAATAAACAATAGGGTCTGTTCAACCAATTAAATATTTTGTTTCAAAATCAAGCGCACACCATGGATGGCACAAATTTTCCCTGATTGCATGATATGGGTGCATTTCTTCTGCTTAACCATCTTGAATTTTTTCATGCATATTATTAATAAGTACTCAAATTTTTTTCTTGTGCAATTTGGAATAAACAAGCACTTGTAAGTTTTTCAAACACTACAAATTGCACTCGCCCTAAAGGCTTGTGCAATTTGGTCGTCTTTGAAAAAATTTACTTGTGCCTATTTCTTTTATTCCAAATTGCACTCGAAATCATGTTATTACTTATATCATTATCTTGAATTCACTTAGTATTACTGGATTTCTTGTGTTTGTCAAGTCATAACAAGGACCTCAGACAGAGATTACTTTCCTTACAATGTGGGCAAAGCAAATATCTCGAGAACACTGATGTTGCAGTCATCGTCTAGTTGGACTAAATAGCTTTTTGAATTCACTGGAACTGGGTTTAATGCTCCATTTACAATTTTTAAAAAAGTGACGACACATTTGAAATTAAATTTGCAAGACATGTTTCGGTCGTGCAACGACCATGATCTTCAGTTGAAAGTAGAATTAATTTGAAGTTACATTTGAATTTATAATATGCTAAACAAAGATATATATCATATATGCATATTTCCTGGGAGCAACCTTCTTTAAATAAGCAATTATATCACGTTAATTTAACTCTCTCATTCTAATCAACATGTTCCATTGTACACTCTTTTTTTGTTACCTTTGGCTATTTTGTTAGATTCCCTATTTATTTCACGTTATTTATCTTTGTTTAGCATATTATAAATTCAAATGTAACTTCAAATTAATTCTACTTTCAACTGAAGATGGTCGTTGCACGACCGAAACATGTCTTGCAAATTTAATTTCAAATGTGTCGTCACTTTTTTAAAAATCGTTGTTAGTCTGCTTCTTTCCAGATCCATTTACAATAATTTTAAAATTATTGGCATGATTTCAACCTCTTATAGAGGTAACCACCTCCACATCCCTGCAACCTTGACCTTCAACTCAGAATGGTTGATAATATTGGAAATGGAAATGGCCTATTTAGGCATGACAGTTTACATGAGCACTGTGCTACTAAAATCGTCAATATACCACAACAGTACTTCCCAAATACTTAACAAGTTTTACAACTTTCTCCAATAATTCTTAACCTCTTCAAATATCTTTAACGATCTAGTGTAGATCTTGCCAAAATTGGCTTTTTGTAAAAAGTGTTGGCTTTCTAATAAGCTTAATTATTTTCATTCGGATTTTTGCACATCTCAACAGGCCGAAAAGGATCTTTGAAATTTGCTTTTAGCAATTGACCATCGAAGTCACTGAGGGAAACTATTCGCCCTTCATACAATTAGCTAGCCCCGGACATATCACTGCAAATATGGTGTATGGCATTAACTTTCGTTGTTAGGTCTAAGGCACTGAGTTTTTATATGACCCTTCAACTTTTAGGTCATTGAGTGAAATTGCTTCATACGGGGCCGAATGAATGTAGTTTGTAACTGCGTGACATGAGTTCAGTTACTTTACAGAAATAATTCTTGACCTCAGATCCTCGTTGATGATGAAATCCAACCACACAAATATGCAGAATGAATCTTTCAGGATCTTTAAAATCCATGATTTCAAGTCAGGAGATCGCCATCTTTCGAATTGAATTATCCTCTAGCTATTCATACGACTCGTAAACTGGGACCAAGTCCAAATTTTGTCAATCACCACCAGAGTAAGGTCTGTAAGGGGCGGGAAATTTGAAAAAAAAAAAAGACCTTTCATCTAATAATGTAGTTGGCGAGAGTATTTGACAGTTTTACCGCTAATAGGTAAGGTAAGGTAACTTTATTTCAACACGGTATTTCCTTTAGGTATACATTTACATTGAAGTATGAAAAAACTAACTTCCTAACTAATCTAAAATCTAAGATAAAAACTAAAATAATAAAGATAAAAAGAAAACACCTGCTTTTCAAGGAGGTCGTGTGTAAAAACAAAATATCGCTAATTAAATTATTTGTCGATCGAAATTTTTGTCTCTTAATTTTCCCTTAAATATACTAGAGGATGTCAATTGCCGCACCTCCAGAGGCAAGCCGTTCCATAACACACTTCCGCTGTAAGAAAGACTTCTTTTATAAAATTTAGTACTTGTATTCATGTATTCATTGTATTCATTCGCTATTTCCTGGTTTCATCAGACATCTCAAAGGTACTCGTAGTACCAAAGGAGACTGATAAAGAGACAATTTAATACACCCAGAAGGTGATGATGGGCAAAATGTGGTTACGATGGGTGGTAGCACTCAGTGCACTTACAACTCGCTGTAAAAGAGTTTCCATATAAGTAACTTAATAAAAATAAATGTCAAGACGTCCTGCGTCATGTTTTTGATTATCCCACACTGTTTTGACAGAGGCTGCCTGCCAAAGACCAGCCAGATGAAAGACAGAGTACTGACAAACCCTTTATCCTCCTCCCTCAAGCTAAAAGTTCCTTCCTCAGGGTAACTGCCATCCCCTGCACCCCTCTCCGGGATCCGCCCCTGTTATCGGTGTCTGGAAACAACCTCATTCCCAGGGTCTCTCTTTCTGCCTCTATGACAGAGAAGAGAGACCCTGGGAACGAGGTTGGTCCCGGAAACACATTTACCCCGCTTCAGGTTAACAATTATTCGGCATAGGTGAGATGAATATCGGTGAATAAAAACCAAGTTGGAAAGTAATTCGGGGAACAAGGGAAAAGAAGCAAATATTTAAAGGAACGAGGGAATGAGGACCTCCTTGTGGAGCCAGACGGTCATGGAGATGTCACTTGTCAACCAACAAGCTACGTGTTCGTTTGGAATGACTCAGGCTCGGGTCGTTCTCTGGAAGGTTCATTTTGGCGTGTACAAGCTCCTTCCGGTAATGTTGCACTGGGAGATGCAGATGTGTCTTGTAATCGGAACGAGCTACATCCTTCTGCGTTCGCAGCCAAACACGCCTGCATCTGAACTGACTTGGTTCGTGAGGGAGTGCTGAATGATGAATCGGTGTGGACTGATATAGCCTGCGTGGCAGGCACTAAAAAGGGGAAGGGAAAGGGAAAGCGCGCTCGCCAAGCGAGGGCAGTGCGCCTCCGGGGGAGGGGGCAGTGCACCTCTTTCCAGTGGGATTCCCTCCCTCTCCCTCCCCTTTTAAGGAGGCTTTTGCAACTTTACTCGCTTATATCTCTGCTTTCGGACGGTGAATTTTTTCATTTTTTGCACGTTAGCTTGGATTACTTTAAAACGTTTGTCTTTCAAATGTAAAAAAATTCTGTAGGTGAAAACAAAAATTAGAGACACATTTCAAAAAAACTGATTTTTATGAAAAACTGACCTTCGGATTTTGTTGAATTTTAAATATTTTGGAGATTATTTTTAACATTATGTGGTAACCCTGAATGGGAAGGTTCTCACCGTCCCGTTTTTTTCAGAAAAGAAAATATATCTTGATTCTAAGGCTCAAAGAAATGCCTTATATCGTTGCCATGGTAACATTATTTTTGAGGAAAATGAGATGTGAGAAATCTATGATGGCTACTCAAAACCCTGGCCAAATTTCGTCTTGATATGATTACCCTAACTTTATCTAAGGACAGAATATGTTTATTTGTTTGAAAAAAAGGAGAAACTATCTTAACCTTAACCTGCAGCAGGTTCTGGCGCAAATTAAAGTGGGGTGTCTTAATCTGGAAGGCGGATGGCGACGGTCTGTGAGGATCATGTCTTCAAAGCTCAGGCAGGCTACGAAAAGCCAGCTAATGAAGTAAAGTATTTGTCCTCCCAGCTGCGGTATCCTGCAAGTAAACAAATCGTGCATCGTTGCAAGCGGAGATTTAATGATACAATATGAAGTTAAGATCAAGTTGCTAATAGTAAACACTGCCGGGAAAATTGTGAGGGGCTGTGATTGAATTACTCTTATTATGCTTGATGAGATACCGTCCCCAACAGGTTCAGAAAGTAGCATTTCATTCCCAAGCTTTTAATTTTTTTAATAAAAAAATCGTAGTCTTATAACTTCATTTCAACACCATCTTCAGTTTCATATAAATATAATACGTAAGCATGATAATTTAATAAATTAGGATAGAGTGACCATTAATTCAATCAGTTTCAATTATGAATGTTAAAAAATCAGGAAAGCCTAGGAAACCTTCAAAAATGCATTAACTGATCTGTAACTAAACGGTTTGCGCTAAAAACTTGCCGCAAGATCAGTCTCTTAATGACCTCACTATTTGTGCAGAAAGTCTCTTAAACACTCTTCTTTTGCACAGATTTGATCGATATGGAGCCTACCTTTTGAATGTACAACAGAGTGCAATAGAGCTCCCTCAACACATTTCAACAAGTTCTAAAATTTAACTTCATTTTATCGAGTCCTGATATCAAACTCCCGATAAACGAGTACCCGGATATAAATCAAAGAAATACTGCCCATAGTCAAACTTCAGCGCTCAAAAAATTGATATTCATTCCAAGACCTAACACTGAGGCTCTTAAAAAGATTTTCTGATACAGGGTTGCTGTCTATCATCATATGGAACAGTCTGTCAGCTGAGGGATAGCAGGCTACTAAGCTTAACTACTTTTTCACAACAATGTTAAGATTTTAAGTATTATAAGCACTTCTTAGAGAATGGGAGCCCATGTTGAAATAACGTTTCCACTACTATTATTAGAGGATACATGCACTCATCAATACATGCACCCAGCTTTCCTGATGAAAACTGGGATAAGAGTTCAGGAATATATATACAGATTCTCTTCCACAAAAAAAGATTGTACGGAAAGACGAGTTAAGTGGCACAGAAGCTGTCGGGGGTCAGCAAGAGCACATCTGGTTTCACATAGCACAATTACAAATGTGAAAACTACCTACATCAGGTCACCAATACACGACACAGAATAGCCCTAACAAAAGTGCGACTTAGCAACCACAAATTAGCCATAGAGAAAGGACGTTATTCGAGACCGCTCAAGAAACCTGCAGAAACAATTTGCCCAATTTGTAAAATAGAAATGGAGGACGAATACCATTTTCTAAATGTATGCCCTGCTTACCAGGAAAAACGATGTTTGTTACTAGACTATTTAGAAAAAGAATATAGAATAAATATACGCAGAATGTCACCTAATAAAATATTCATGTTTCTGATAAATCCCCCTAGCGGAACTGCTAAAATACAAAAACTAATAGCAAAACATATATTCGAATGCTTTGAAAAAAGGAAAGGGGAAGACGGATAAAGGTAAATATTATAGGACTTAATTAATTAATAACCTTTTAGCCATGTATATTTTTGTTGTTTGTAATTGTTAGTTATTTGGAAATTGTGGTCGATATACTATTTATTGTATAAGACTCCAAATAAAACATGTGTGTCGGTCTGTCTGTCTAGCACAAGGTGACTGAGGGCATTGCTACCGACTCCCGTTACCTACCCCCCCCCCCCCCCGCCCCCCCAACCAACCTCCAAGCCAGGACTACACCATCCTGCTTCCACATAATTATTGTGACTTATCATATTACCATAACAATTAGAGTTCTTTCCTGGAAGCTGAACACAGTCAAACTCACCATAAACGTTTTCTCCTACTTTATTTGTTTAATTCCACAAAGAATGCCTTAAATTGCCATAGCTTTACTGACCCACACGCCAGGTGTGTATGATTGTTGAAAAAATGAATGAACACGGTTTGCATTACATGAAATTTGATTTTAAAAAAACCTCCCATCACTTTTCTTCTGGCTTCCCATTTACATCTTCCTTGCTAACTTTTGAAATGGGACAACCTCCTTCTGAGGCAGGGCACTTTCTTTTAACACCAGCCGGAAGCACAGCTTCTGCTGGCTCAACAAGCGGCTTCCCATCAGCTTTGACAGACTTGAATGGGCATCCTTCCTTCTGAAGCACAGGGCATTCATCAGCTTTGTCTTGGCCAACGCTGTGAATGACCTTCATGGTCTTCAATAGAGCTTCTTTGTGGTGGCTATGCTCGTCACTGCTTGGCATCTGTGACATCTTACCGTAGATTTCTTCAACTGAATTTGCTTCCTTGAAGGCGCAACCTTCCTTAAACTCTGGGCATTTCTTGATTTCTTCCAAAAGTGCTTCATTATCCACGTTAGCAAATGGACAACCTTCTTTGAAAGCAGGACATTTTTCCTTCAGCTTGCTAATATCAGTAGCTGTTAAACTTGTCAATACTTCTGAAGGTGGCTCAATTACAGACTTGCCCTCTTTGCTTGCATCTTTGAATGGACAACCCTCGTTGGTTTTGAACACAGGACATTCACCCACTTTCTCTTCAAGACTTTTCGACTCAGAATGAACAACCCTTAACAAGTTTAGCAACTGATCATGAGCTGGGCCAGTATGGTGCTTTGATTCAGGCATCTTGGATAACTCTTCAAGTACTTCTTTGACATTGTGGGCACTTTTGAAGGGGCAGCCATTTTTAAATTCAGGACACTTTTTCAGTTCCTCCGTGTTTATACCTTGACCTAACTTGGAATAAGGGCAGCCCTCCTTAAATGCTGGACAGTGTTCTTTAACAGTCTCATCATCAAAAGCATGCTTAAAAAAATGAAAATAATATTGTTAACTGGTTGATTAATAAGTTGAATCAAGTCTTACCTTTATGATAAAGGTAGAAGAACATGACTTATGAGAAAACTTTGGCCAAAACAATAATAATTATTACTATCTAGTGTTAAATTGTCAAGGTATGATTTTCCAAGAAGTGCAGTCCGGAGAAGGGCTGTTTTGGATGACATTGACTGATGTTTCGACAACCTGAGTGGATGTCATCTTGAAAATCAAGTGATTACCACTAAAACCAATGCCTACAACTTCCTGCACCCTGGAAACCACAGCCAATGACATCTAAGCTTAACTGACAGTCGACCAAAAACATCAAGACTTAGTGAAACGATCACATCAATGATCAGAGTGTTTATACCTGTTACCATACACCAATGTTACACAAATCACTTGACTCTGAAGATGACTTCGACTCAGATTGTCGAAACGTCAGTCAGAGTCACACTAAACAGTCCTTCTCAGGTCTACACTTACCCGGACGGTCAAACTTCAGTTTGTTATAATTTACAGTCAGTAAATGGTTGCCTATTTCTCTGCCCTCATCCACTGAGAACGGATGTTTTATGAGTCAAATGAGTCAATGAGTCATGAGTCATTAGTCAATGAGTCAATGAGACTCACAGTCAATACAGCAATAATTTATTGATTAAGCCTAAGCCCTCGTTTCAGTGATTAAGCCTAAGCACTCTCTGAAATTTTAGCTTTCATTTTATGGGTTAGGGTAACTGCACTAACTCATTGACTCATTGACTCTTGACTCATTGACTCATTGACTCATTGACTCATAAATACTTGATACCCTCATCGACCACTCTAGTGAACAAGGTTCAAAGGACAACATCTTTCACATGAATTGAGGATTAATCTTGACCCACATTGTCATTTTGCCAACCATTAGTGTGAGCGCAGTTTGAGAGCAAGGGGGAAATGAAAGCATTGCAGATGCAGATTGGAGCTTCAGCATTCTCATGTTTATGAAGGCATGTACAATAATACTAAGAACTTCCACTTCATTATGTGAAAACTGCCAACAAATGGTTCTCGTAAAGTTTTTCAAATCAGCAGTTATTATTCCATTGTTAAAAATTGCATTAATATTCAGATCTCAGACATTCTTTCGTGGAAGCTCATGGCTATGAGTTTGAATTGACTATCACTACCCAATGATCATTATGTTACATTTGCATGTTTCTCTACTCTCTGGCTATAAACTTACTTTCATACGTGAATATCAGAAAAACTAGATAAAATTGTGACTCAATATGTACAGCTTCCTGATCAACAGTTTCGACGTGTGATCATTAAAAGGGTGACAATATAGGTCAACTGGATATTGATACTGCATCAGCAATGAATGAACATTAAACAAACGAACTAAAAAATGTTTCCTAGTGAGGAAAAAAAGCGAATCTAAATTAAACTACGAACAAACAGAGTAGTTTCTACATCCTGGGATTCCTAATACATGAGACGCTTTTCACTTGTAAATAAGATGGCGGGGGTATCCTGAACTTATAAACATTTGAAAGTAAACAAAAACTCATAAAGAGTGAAACAATGGAAGCAATCGTAAACGGAAGACGCTTGAAAATGAAATCTTTACCTTACCTAAAAAACCGTAAAACTACACTAGAACTAGAGTCTGTGGTATGATACTCAGCAAACAAACTATTGTTTCGCCGCGATTACACAACGTAAGTTAACAGACCTTCTACGGACCTCTTCAACGAATATCGCGGATCCATATGGTAATCATAATAGTCATAATCGAATTGGAAGTAAAAAAAGATTTTTAATATAATTTGTGTGTGCAAACCTGTCTAGTGCAATTTTTCAAAGGTTTAAAGAAAAGACAATTGCACCAGCAGGAGAATACTTGATCAAAGTTGTATAACTGTAAAAGTTGGTTACTGACCGTTCCACGATTAAGCTTATACATCAAACGCGATCAAACAAATATATAAGGCTCATGCAAGTTGTCAAGACACCCTTAACACATTAAAAAGATATCTTGAAATGGGAATTAAAAAACGACACTTGCACCTGAGTATTTGCAAGCTCGAAGTTGGATGATTGTAGAAAGGACGATCACAACTTACCTGTGCTACCGCCATTGCTGTAACGAAATTTGAAGTAACGTACTCTCGCGTGATACTAGTATCTCACTTGGTCACACAAGCGTCTTGATAATCGCCCAAATTTCTTCAAAACCCAAAGCTATTCATTCTTGATATTCATTCTAAACTCTTCTATGACTTTTAGCTTATGATGTAACCCTCGAGTGGATTTTCTGGTTTATTAACCGCTCTAGAAAAGTGACAACATTTTCAGTTAATTAATTTCTTTGAGACATTCTGCATGCATTACAGTTTGGATAATTATGTGACTTTGCGATGATGCCGCTTAATCCTCACTGGTCAGTTATCTGGACTCGTCAGTTCCTGATTGGCCCGGAAAACTTAAAAGCTGACCACAGAGGAATTGGAAACAATGGTTGGTGAGTGCCGACAATGGGGCATTAAATAACTCAGTTGATACAAAAATTCGTTGTGTTTTCTTTTCGCCCCTGTGAATCGCTAGAAGCCGCCAAAATGTAAAACAAAAGGACAAGTATTTCATCCACAACTAAGAGGAAAAAGAACAATACAGACATAATCCAGGCGCGGATCCAGGATTTTGAAATGGGAGGTGAATTTTTGTAATAATGTAATAGAACCAAAGCCTGGTTGAGGTGTTTGAGGAATAAGAAAAAAGAAAGAAAGAAGGGGGGCTCAGAAAAAGGGGGGTGAAAATTCACCCATTTGACCTCCCCTGGATCCGCGCCTGTAATCCTATGAGGTCTACATTAAAACTTAGCAAAGGACGTAATTTTCTTTAATAGATTGATGTGCATGACACATCAAAACAGGCGCACCAGATGAATGGATGCGCAAAGCACCAACCTTTTGTGTGCTTCTCGCACTTTGTCAAGAACCTTTGGAAACACCAATCCTGGTTGGGAAATATAGCCATCCCAAATTGTGGCCGTGAAAGGAGCCTATCCACCTTGTCAAGGAAATTGTCGTCATCAGAGACTCGGATCCATGGTCACTTGGTTCGCAGACTGTTCACATTCGTTCGATTTTATTTATTTATTTATATTTATTTATCTTTTTGTTTGCCGCACATACGTGAAAAAAGAAAGAAAATAAATAAATTACAGTTGGTTACAACAATCTAAAAGGATAGCTATAATATATTATGTAAAATAATATTACTTTGCAACGATTTTAATTATCCTTAAAAAAACTGTAGCTCGAAACATCTATAGACGATGTGGCGAGAAAACCAGTAAGAAGCTGAGAGTTTATTAACCTTGGGTTCCACACACAAAGTAGAAGATGGTATTAACTTAACTACGGATGGACGAGTCTAATTTAGTTTTCTGTCAATGAGAAGTTTTTTTCCGTGACGGTCGTAAAGATAAAATAACTGTGGGAAAGGGTGAGATCACGGGGAAGGGAATTCCAAACCTTTGGACCTTGGTGCAATATCGTAAATCTTTTAATATTAGTTCTGCAGTAACGAGGACGATAGTTATTGGCGTTTCGTGTAGATGATGACGAGTAGAAGTGTTTGCAATAGTGATCGTGATCTGGGCAGAACAACAAATCTGCTGAGATAGCAGGGGGTAGCTGAGGGAGATTACTTCCTAATTCCCCCACTAAGGGCGGCAGTTCGCAGAGCCGCACGATCTTCACACGATCGAAAGGCAAAAGAAGCCGAGGAACAGTGAATCCTCTTCCGTTTTTGGCCCTTTTCGTTGTCAGGTTTTGTCGCAATGACATACCGTCTCAAAGACTATATTTTGTTTTATTTATCAGCTTCTTTTGGAATTACGGTCATTACGCAGTTCTAACCAGTTTATGACCCGATCACCAACTACACTGACATCCCGCCTGACATTGAGGTGAAAAATGAAAAGACGATATAATTATTACATGTAAAGCGCTAGTGAACGGCAATTCAGTCGCACAAGAAGACTTTGAACAGTCAAGAAGAGACCATTTTATTCTGTCCTTACGCGTAAGGATTTGGTTCGTTAAAACTGAAAGGTTTGTAAAGGCTTCTTGCACGAGATGCTCATCCCCATTCCCCACATTCGCCGTGGCGTTTAACTTAATCGAGCGAAAATCAGAAAATTAAACGAGACTTACCTGTAAGTTGAAGTTTGATTGGGATTCTACCGAGTTACATAATGCTGAGAGATTACGTGAGGTAGCAAGCGCTTGCGCCAAACAATTTTAGAAGGCTGAATGTGTGTGTTGTCCGATGTACCCGAAAGATGTACTGCCGGGTGGGTGGGAGCATGGGCATGAAATCTCTCAGCATTATGTAACTCGGTAGAATCCCAATCAAACTTCAACTTACAGGTAAGTCTCGTTTAATTTTTTAATTCTACCTCGTTACCATGCTGAAAGAGACCATGAAATTTTGAAGCTGACACCGCGCACATGAAGAAAAAACCACACATAAATAAAGCAGACAGGTTTTATTACAGTAGCAATAAAGTTCATCGTAAGGATCTACTTAACAGATAACACAGCGTTTGCAAAGCTGGAAGCCGTAACTATTGGCTTGTTGTAGTATTTCGCAAAGCAACATTCTGATGACCAGCCAGCTGTTTTCAGGATGTCATCTAAATTAATAGACGCTCTAATGATGTGCAGCTGACACTGACGCTGCTCTAGTGCTATGTGGTGAAAACTTAGAAACATCTAAACTGGCCTGTGCCATAACTTGGCGTACCCAACGAATCAGGGTATCTCTACTCACTTCTTTAAAAGGTTTCACATAGCTGATGAAAATCTTAGACTGGTTTCCCCTAAGAGACTTGGTTCTCTTTAGATACTCTTTACAGGTTGTAACAACACAAAGGCTAAAGTCTTCAAAAGGGACAAGCTTAAGCTGTAGGTTGTGGTACCCAGGTCTACTTTGCTTCAGATGATTAACAATAACGAAAGTAAAGCCATTATCTGAAACAATCATATCATTGAGATCCAGCATGTGGATAGTCTGATCCCGCTGGCCTGAGACCAGCAACAATAATATAAGAAATTTAAAAGAAAGTGAGGTCCTTTAGACTTAACGAGTCCACTGGGTGCAAAGTCCTAAGATAAGACAACACAATCTGAACATCCCAAACTTCGGTATACTTTGGTTTTGAGGCCCTGGACTGGAAAACCCTTTTAACAGTCTTGAAATCAATGAATTTTTACCTACACTAGATCCATCATCCAACAGAACAAAAGAGGACAGTGCACTGCGTGCGGTGTTAATGGCACTGTAGGTAAAGCCTTTCTCATACAGTTCTGTCAAGAAATCAAGTACATCTACAACAAGTGGGTGAAATTGATTAGCCCCTCTCCAGGAGGCCAAGAGCAGTTTGGTAGCTGATTGTGAAATTCCTTGTGTTTGATAGAACTCCCTGATAACAGACATGCCACCATCCTTAGCTTGGTCTTTAGGGGGTGTTCCATCCCATTATGAGGAAGCCTGAGTAAGTAAGTCCTTGTGCTGAGGTAAGATAACAGGAGTTGCTATGAGAAGGTTTAACAGTTGTGGCCACCAGGCTTGTGTTGGCCACAAGGGCACTACAATGAAACCCAGTGCTCCGTCGCTCTCCAATTTTTTCAGGCATCTGACAATTAAGCAGAAGGGAGGAAACAGATAAGCAAACATTCCTGTCCATGCAAAAGAGAAAGCATCAACGTGAGTAGCCCCAGGATCAGGTTTCCAGGAGGCATACTTAGGCAATTGGGAGTTTAACCTGGAGGCAAAAAGATCAATGTCTGATGCGCCCCAGATTTTGGAAATGTGGTGGGAGACATCCTTTCTAAGGTGCCACTCAGGTTCGTTCATTAAACTGACGGTACTGCTGATCAGCCTCCAGTTTGTTGAGCACCTGGCAAGTGGGAAGCAGATAACCAAACCTTGTTCTGCATGCACCAAGTCCAAATGTCCTGAACAAGCTTACTCAAGGTTGGAGACCCATGGCATTAAGATAACACACGGCTGTAGAGTTATCACTGTTAACTTTGACATGCTTTCCCTTAATACGTGACTTGAAGCACCTCAATGCAAAGTGAATTGCCAATATCTCAAGTTCATTTATGTGCCTCAATTGTTCTGATTCTGACCACCAGCCTTGAGTTGTGTCCCCAAGGCAGACTGCCCTCCAGCCTATTTTTGAAGCATCTGTAGTGACTTCTATGTCAGGATTTGAAAAGTCAATCTGTTTGTATGCCTATGGTAGGGTTCTCACCCACCAACTAAGATCTTCCCTAGATTCTGGAGATAATTGCATCAGTGCTTCAAAATTGCCCTTGTTCTTATGCAAGGCTTCATTTTTATCTATTTCCGAGTCAATGTTTCTGTAAAATAGAGGCCCATATTGAACTGCTGGGAGACTGGATACAAGCAACCCTATCACTTGTGCCACTTCTCTGGAAACATAGCTCCTGCTTAGGAGCATCTGACAGGCTGAAACAACTCTGTCTGCTTTATCTGGTGTGAGATATACTCTCATGAGTATGGAGTCCAATATAAAACCAAGGGAAACAAGCTTTTGACATTGTTGCAACACCGATTTCTCTTTGTTGATAACAAAACCTAGCTTCTCAAACAGGCATATGGTTGCCCATATGTTTTGGATGCAATCTGATACTGAGCTACCTTGAAGGTAAGAATCGTCAATATTGCCAACATTCAGATGGCCTTGACTACGTAATGTACCATACACTGGCTTAAGGAGCTTGGCAAAGTATCTGGGTGCTGAGGACACGCCATTGGGCAGACAAGTATACTGAATAGTTTGCCACCCCACATGAACTGCAAGTATTTTCTGTGCTCAGGTGCCACTGGCACTGTGTAATAAGCATCGGTCAAGTCGATTGAGGCCATGTAACAATTTTTTCTCATTAATTGCATAGCAAAAGATAAGCTCTCCATTTTGAAATGCTTATATTCGATAGACTCGTTTAATCTTTTAAGATTAAGGATCATCCTGTAAGAGCCATTCTTCTTTTTCCTTAGAAATATACTCGAGATAACTTGATGTTGGGAGGGCTAAGCTTCCTCACTGACCCCTTTATTTAATAGGGTCTTAATTTCATCGTCAATAATTTTAGCCTCTCTTGTATGGAATCTAATAGGAGGTAAATTATAATGCTGAGACGGTAGCTCAATAAATTCCAGGTGACATTGCTGCACCATGTCAAGGATCTTAGGGTCTGTTGTTATAAATTTCCATTTTGGTGTCAGTTATATCTTTAACTGCTTTCGGCAAATCGTCTCCGAATAACTCTGAAGAAATGGGATTTGAAGTTGCACAAAGATATCTGTAGCTGGCATGGAGTTCAGGTCGAAGCGCTTCCCTTCGACGAACGTTTAGCACTCCATCCATGAGGTTGTTTACAACTTCGTTTCTTGAGGGCATCCCCGGAGCAGTGATCAAGTTATTTACAACTGACACTACTGCTGTAGCTCCCTTTACAAGGGATTTTTGCACTTTCTGCAAATTTATGTCAGCTGAACGTGCCTTTTCTGAAACGGGTTATTCCATATTGGCAAGTTAACTCGTGTTTCGGCTAATCTCTCACAATTTCTGGGCCCTGGATAGCGTTTCTTTATTTCCGTGAGCTTGTCTTCCTCGGTTTTCTCCTTCAGTAAATTCGAGATGATAGCAGCTAAATTAGCGTTGATTTCCGCTCCTTTATGTTCGGCTAAATCAAAGTCTTTTTTAAGTTGACCTAGGACGAGTTCATTCTCGGTGCTTTGACCTGCTTCATCGCTTTTTGGTCTCTTTGCTGCTGGTTCCTCTACTTCCGACACATCTGAGTCGGCAGAGCTGAGGTCGTCTGAAAAGCGACTTTCTTGTGACATGCAAGCAGAGCGACTGCCTTGAAACATTTGTCCCAAGCTGTCAAATCCTTGGCTCATATTCTGCGATAAGCTGGCGAAGAGATCTTTTAAAATTTTTGCAATGCTGGCAACCATTTGGGTTGACGCTACATGCTTTCCATGAAGGGTAGTAGTGGCCGATGTGCTTTACCGTTCGCTGCCATCCTTTGGCGTGCTTTTCTTCCCTGGCGGTTTTTCACGGACATCTCTCTTGGGAGTGCCTGTGGTTGTTTCTCCACTATCTCCCTTTTTTGAAGGTTTTACAGTGTGACCAGCTTCCCTTATTTGGGAAGAAGAGGGATCTTTGGTCCCCTTAGACTCAGTCAGTTAACACGTCGTTCGAAACTGTTTTAGAAACTTTGGAGATGTTCCGACCTTTCCCCTCATCCGGCCTCTCTGAATCCATGTTGAAGCGGACGAATGAAGGTATTTCGCAAAGAATATTTACGGACAAACAGTCAGGTAAACTGCACTGTTCGGCGGCAAGCGTTGCACTGTTTGGCGCATGCGCTTGCTATCTCATGGGATCTCTCAGCATGGAATCTGCAATTGGGATACGGTCATGTTAGAAGAGCCGCTGGGGATCAAAGATGCATTGCATACCACATTCCGACATCGGCCCTGACATCAGCCTTATCAGTGAATTTCATCTGTTTTTCTAACAAAATGTGGCAAAAATAAGTGGAAGGAGGCGACAAAACGAGGCCTTCCCTTTCCTGAAAATTTCCGCTTTCTTCAAGAATCAGTAAACTTTTTAGTTTCTAGTCTAAACTTAGTCTTAGGTATGCATGGGTGGTTTAATAAAGGTTCGAGTTTTAAATGGTTACCGTTCAGGCAAGGTTAGAGTTTGTCCTAGGCTGAGAATCTCTTTGATCGGCAGAGCTTGCGGTTAAGGTGACCGATGACTTAATTAAATCAGTCATCCAATACTCCCACTCCCTGCAGTAGGTTTCTTAACAAATATTTGGGAGGGCCGTAACTGTAAACTTTCGGGTCACCAGTAATATATATCTACCCTCCTTAATCTCCTCGAGTAAGAGATATTATTCCATATGCGATAATTGGCCTTACTCTGTGTGATATCGTGGTGTTTGCTTGTAGAGCGAAAATTCACGATTGAGACAATAAAAGGGTTTACCCTTTCCGTTGATGTTATTAGTTTCCAATGGAATTGCCCCCGGGGCTATTTCAAAACAATTTATTGCTACCGAACTCTTTTATAATGTGAAATCATTAAATTTAACTCTTTCCTCAACAATATAACAAATTCAAAACTTTTATCCTATCAGCTGTCCCGGCCTATCTGGACCAAGACAAAATGTCCGGTCGTTCAAAAAGACACCGGCGAGGTTTCGTTTACTTCTACTGCTCGGCAAAGGTGGAGACCTACATGGATACGTTTTGTCTATAATATCTTTTGTTTGGTTTCTATTCTGAGTTCGAAAATAACCATGCTGTGGTCGCGATGGAAGGATAGCGGGATCCATTATTTTCGGAGCCTCTTATCTTTGCTTATACACAGCGTGACACGCCCAGGTTTTGGACGAACGATGGATCAAAACTTGTAATTGGATCATTTTAAAATCTCTGGCTCTCAATGTGACCGGAAATCTGTTTTATTAACACAAAGGTATTAATCAAAACCGCGAACGTCGCTTTTTCGATAAGGACATCGTGGTTTGATTATTTTGCCATCGATGCAAAGGTGTATTCAATAATATTCTCTCAAATTTACGGGAACTAACGATTTTCCCCCATAAGCAGCCAAGGATAAACTGTAACCTTTGAAGTTGCATTCTGTCAGCAAAGAGCAAACAACGTCGGCCAGAACGGAGTTGATCTTTCATGCACGCTTTCACCTCTTAGCGACAGAGCTGAATTCTACATGGTTCGTGACTACATGGAAATGACAGCGACTGCAGTATTCCTCCTGGTGGTTCTGTGTTTTGCTGACGGTTTTCGCCATGATTCCAGATCGCATTCAAGGAGGCAGTTTCCACTTTATCAACACTTAATGCCAAATGCTCAAAGGTTAGTTAGAACATTTTATCAAGTCTTCACTACATGAACAATGGTTATCACGGGAACATCTCGGAAGCCTCATTATTTTACATGGTCTGAGGTCTTTACGATAATCATTACTTTGAGGCTCGATTACCAGCCGATGTTTCGGTAAAGAAAGGAAAACTCGAGAGAGTAGCGAAAATCGAGCCTAAATCGACTGTAATCTCTAAAGAAATTTGTAAAAATATAGTCCTGTGTAGGAAGAATTTCTGTATAGGTAGAATTTTGTCTCTAAAGAAATTTGTAAAAATATAGTCCTGTATAGGAAGTTAGAGTTCTCGTATATTTTCCAGGGTACTTTTACGTCGCGCTTCTGTTATTTCTCCTTCGTCTGAAAGTTTATTTATATCCAGTTGTCCGAGGTCTGCTAAATGTTTTTTATCGGTTGGCGCAAAGACACTTTAACACGTCTATAATCTCGTTTCAATGTAAATAAGTTTACATTGGGGATTTGCTACTTACTTAAAGAACTTTTTAGACATCTTTTTCATGCCAACATTCCATCACTTGAACAATCTCGTTTCCAGAACAGAACGAGAAGAAGAAAGACCTGGATCGAGCTTACAAATCAAATGGCGCAAAAATTGTCCTGAATGAAATTTACAGTTTCTGCTTTATTTATTTATACATTTTTGCGCGTGCCTTGTTGAGAAGATTCGCTTCGAACAGGTAACCCGAAAAA
>OX421451.1:40328015-40330515 GCA_949126865.1 Montipora capitata
ATAGTAACCGGCCTGAGGGCCTTCTACGCTCGTAGCAGACTTAACCTTTTAAATTGTCCAGTTAAGTGCAAAGATCACTACTGTCTTTCGTCTATAAGTTGCACTTCAAACATACATTTCTTTCGCTGCCATTGCTGAAGTTAAACTCCCTCAGGGGGAGCGGGTGATGGATTGGATGTGAAACGCTGAACATCAGTTGCAACGCAAAATAATCGAAGACTTGACTAAGTTACAGTGCCGATGTTTTTTTTTTCACTAAACAATAAACCTTCACCCTCTGGTTATTTTTTTGCTTCCAGGGTGACGTATCGTCCAGAGTATAAGATCGAATTAAGAACAGTGATGACTTCAATAAAAGACTGCTGTCCTGGATTTACAGGATCAGATTGCAGTCAAAGTGAGTAAGAAAAAAATGCCAATTGTTTTATAACCTTGTGCGGCAAGGTGAAGGCTTAACTTGATAGGAATGTATGACGTGACAGTCGAACGGATAATCTTGTAAAAAAACAACCCCGTTTCCCTTTTGCGTTGAAAGTACCTGAAGGATCCTGAAGCAAACTGACTTCACAATCCTTCGATCCGATCCGGTTGAGACGGTTGATCCTGAAAAGCTCTTGTGGGGAGCGGTCAACTTAGCACATTTAGGGTTAGATAGTGAAACAAGGAAAAGACCTTTATATCACACTCCATGCTACAGCCGATATCCGTGAAACAAGCTTTCATCAAAATTTCCGAATGTTAAGAGAATTTGAACGGAGGTACTCAACTCAATCACCGAAGTCCTAACCGTTGTGAATTCGGTGCTGTAGGTAGCAAAACACCGTCGCTTGTAGCATATTTTGGTAGTCTATGTTTTGAAGACTGGTGGTTTCAAATTGCTTTACTTCAAGCGTAGCACTGATTCGAACTCATTTCAACCATTACACTTTTTGTATGTTCAATAATTCAATTAGACGAACATTAAAGAGGCCCAGTTTGTGAAAACTGTTCTTCAAGATAAAATGTTGGTCTGACCTAGCCCAGAATACGAAGAAAGAGATCAAATGGTTCCCAAAAATATGACTGAAAATCAGGGGCACCCAACGAGAATATATTTCAAAACCACTTAAACATAGCATTGTTAAACGTGTTTTGGTGTTTTAATGGTAGATAAATAGGCATATTTTTATCCCCTAAAAGTTTTTCATCTGTTCGGACTTCCTAGCTGAAAGTCTATTGACCCGAAACTTTTAGGGATCAAAACTTACCTTTTCGAAAATTTCAGCCACAAAATGCGCTCCCGAATTCTCTAGGTGACCTTTTTAGGGTAAAAATCCGTTAAGAATGGCAATTATACCATTTTTTAGATGTTCGAAAATCCTAGGACAGGCCGGCAAGCAAGAAATTTTACAACAAATGTTCCGAAAACTCTAGATCTCAAGTCGTCTTCCGAAAAGATATTTTCCGAAAATTGACGTTGGGTACCCCTGTGAAAATGTGCTCAAATTTTGCTCAAAAAGAGAAAGAGTGTTCAAAATGTAAAGTAGTGCTCCAAAACTGAAAACGGGATAGGCCAAGTCGAAGGCCATATTCGTCAATGGTCAAGTTTCTCTCGTTGGCCCATTCAATCGCGAACCACCTAACAAGTATCCCCATTCATGCCCAGCCAAGATATTTAGCAACGGTGAAATTATCCTAGTATGGTTTACTGACGCCTGTAATTGGCTTGTTTGACAGCCTGTTTTAATTGTACAGAGCTCCGTCTCTTCGAGGCCAGACTAACAGCACTGGAGAGGGTAAGACAACCTTTAGTTTCTCTTGGTGGCGAGGCAATAAAAGCTTGCGTGTAAAAACAAAGCGATTAAGAAACTGTTTGGTTAATTTTAGGATTAATAGCTGTTTTCAATTTAGGCCTGAAATATTCAAAGCCTTCTGCTAGAAAAGGGGGCGAGTAAGAACAGACCATTAAACAGAAAAAAATCGTCAAATTTTGTCATGGCTCCATGAAAACAAATAGATAAACTTGGTGCAAGCGTATAGTATAAGAAAGAAATAAGTATGGCCAAACCGCAACTTCCGAAGTAAATTTCTCGACGTCCAAAGAAAAGAGGAATATGAAATGAAGAAACATTTCTTCCAGTTGGGTAAATATAATCAAGAAAGCCCAGTGTTTTCTCAGAGGAATGAAAGAGGAATTAGGCATGACCCAAGCGCGCCGGTGAAGCCGCGTCGACAAAGAAATCCAAGGCAGGAATCATTAAAAGGGACGCGGTCAGCAATTGCAGATGCTCACTGAACACCATTTTTTAGTCAAGTTGCTTCAAATAGTCACGTAGGATGAGTAAAAGTATAAAACGTACGAAACAGGTTCTCAGCTATAGACTTAAAATGTAATGAAAACCCAAAACGATTGAAGCAGATTTCAAGCAAATAAACTCCACGCACAATTAGATTTCGGGTTGAGGTAGATGCTTTTCAAACTACCAAAACTATTACACGGTCCCAACGTTGATTGTGTCCC
>OX421451.1:40335515-40345515 GCA_949126865.1 Montipora capitata
AGTATAGGTTGCACAGTTATTCTTATTAGGCTGATTTAGCAACAGAACGGGAACGTCAGTGGCGACGGCGCGCGCAGAAAAAACGTCAATGAGAATTCAGAATAGAATAGACTCCACTCTTTTCTTCTCTATTCTAAATTCTCATTGGCAGTTTTCCTGCGCGCGACGTCGCCACTGACGTTCCCCTTCTGTTGCTAAATCAGCCTATTGCTGGTAACTGAGCCTAAGTGCTGATCGAAAAATGCCAAAACTGCTACCGTGTTGTTGAGTTGTTTTGACACGACGACGTTTTCCCCGCCAAAATGACGCTGCTTTGCGCGCGCTCACTGTTGTTCTATGAGAAAATCTCGTACTCGTAGTCGTTCTCGTCCTAGAATCTAAAGCTCTCTAATGCACCTCTTTTTGCGGTCACTGGAAAAAAGTAGAGAGCTTAAGCAACGACGACGGCGACGGCAACGAGAACGTCATCTCGAAATATAAATTCGCGTTCTTGTAATCACTTCGTGACTATTTTAGTCAGCCTTTTAATATGACAAGGGTGTGGTAGGTCCTCAAGAATAGAGAGCTTTAGATTCTAGTCCGAGATTTTCTCATAAGACAAGAGTGAGCGCGCGCAAACCGGCGTCATTTTGGCGGGCAAAACGTGATAGCGTCGTCATTTTAATACGAGGTTTTGCAAAAATATCGTCGTATCAAAACAGTCAACAACACGGTAGCAGTTTTGGCATTTTTGATGAGCAAAAAGGCTCAGTTACCAGCAATAAGAATAACTGAGCAACCTATACCGCTAACAAAGAGTAAGATTAAGCGTAACGCGTTATAAATTTCCTTAGTATTTTCGCTAAAAACGGGCAGTCAAAACTCGTACTCGTTCTCGTCCTCGTTTTATGACACTGGTGGGAACGGCGCTTAATTCAGTAGGGGGGGGGGGGGGGGGAAAGGAAAATTTATCTTTTTAAGTGCTGACAACCTTCATAAAATCTCAAATTTCGCTATTTCACGTTGTTAGGGACCTTTACGCAAGAACGACGACGACGGCTACGTGAACGTTGTCTAAAAATATTACTTTAGCTAAACACGAACAGAATAATTGTTACAAATTATCGCAAGTGGCTTATTTTTTCGATTATTATTTTGCGATTACTCCAAGTCAATCGGCATTGAAAGTGTGTGCCCACATTCCAGAAATAACATTGATGAGAACGGTGTGGATATTTGGAGAGAAAATTGAGAAGTTTTCGTCAGGTGCTCACGTCCTCGGCACAACCTCGTCATATTTGGACACTTCACGTCGCTGCCACGACGAGAACGGCACACAACCCACGGCAAACAACCCACCCCAAACAGTTTTCCAAGAGACTTCCGTTCGCAAAAAAGGTTACACACATGACTGGAATCACAAAGCCATCTCTTTTGCTATCAGGCTCCAGTGAGTGCTAACATTTTACAAACTAAATAGGAGAGAATTTTCAAGAGAATAAAGGAACGGCGGTAAGTCGTCATTTCGGCAGTATCAAGATTCTTGCTCGAACACACAAGAAATTCAAAATTCGATGGACACGGAAAATATTTACCTGTTAAAAAGTTTTCATTTAGCGGGAATGACCGATGTTTCATCCAACGGTATATTTTGTTGAGTAATTTTAAACTCGTCCGGTTGCTACCATAACATTGACAACAAAACAAAAAAAATTACTTCGCGCAAGGTTGAGACCGATGATTACTTGCTACTTTTCATTTCTTTTTTTCACAATCTTATTTACGACACAAGAGTGAATTCGTCGTATCAGAATGAGAAATGTCCAGTTACGTCAACCTCGTCCCCAGGGTCTCTCTACTTAGAAGAGAGGCCCTGGGGACGTGTGTTTCTATACGAAAATTGTCTCCTCCTTTCTTTTCTTCGTCAATACTGTGCCAGGCTTGTGCTGAGCTTCAGGGTGTTTTTCAAGCTCCGTTGGACACTGGCTTACCTGTCAATCAAAAACAAAGTTGTTACTTTCGAGTTACAAACACTTCCTATTCAGCCAATCAGAAACAAATTCAAGGCCCCAGATGAGCACCCGCGCTTGCTTTTTCCCGCCATTCGTTCGTTATTTTCATGTCATTTCTGATTAGTTCTTTCAAACAACAGAGACCTTGCACAACGACCACGTCGACGGAGACAAGAATTCGGGAAAAAAGGGTTTATACACCTTATTCCAAAATGGCCATGATTTTGTCTTTGCAAATTTGTCTTTGCAAATTAGCCCTTGATGCCTCGTTCAAGGTTAAATAATAAAAAGAATACTAAAATGGTGGCCATTTTGGAATAAGGTGTATAAGGGGTGCTAAGCAGAATTTGAGCAGAAATTACCCTTTGACTCCTATGATCAAAAAGTTCATTCTCCTAACTACTTCCATAGATTTCTTTGTTGACTGTTCATGAGAATTTGGTCTTATATCAGGATCATACCCTTAATTATGAGAGGTGAATTTACATACTGATCACTCCTGAGATTAAGTGCAGACAGAATAAGCCATTTTACGTGCAAAATTTATCCAAGCCCACCGCGAAACTGTAAAGAAATAATTTCTCTGTGTTCTCACCGGACTCGCGATCAACGTCTGTTTGAGATCATAAAAAACGGCCGAGTCTTCCTGTGTCAAGAACGAGACAGCAACTCCAGTTTTTCCCGCTCGACCGGTTCGACCGATACGATGAGTGTAGGCTGGATACGAACAAAAGCATACAATGTTAGAAAACTCGCCTTTTTATTTTCAAGTTAACAAATAATATCGCATTTACACCAACTAAACCGGCGTAACTTTGCATGGCTTAAATAAACCGGTTTTTAAGCTAAGTTCACACTGAACAAAACATGATTCAATCCAGTGCATGCTTTGCGCGACGCACACGTTGTGACTTCGGACACATGCAAAACCGGGGCTACAGCTGCCATATCTAAAATTCATTTGTGGGTCTAAAAATGAATATGCTAATTAGCTCAGTTCTTCAAAGCGTGGCCTCTCCTGATAAGTTCTTCCTTGTGCACTATGCAAGCGATTCACCCAAAACGAATACATTGTCCAGCAAAGATATCCTGAGTAAGACAACGCATGTCACAGAAAATGAGCAACAGGAACCTTTAAACGTTGCACTTACCTTCGATAGATTTGGCCATGTCATAGTTAATAACCAGCGAAACATCCCTGGAAGACAATGGAAGACACAATGAAATCAGGTTGAAAGAATTCCTCTACATAACCAAGGTTAAGGGCGGTGCCTACTATTGTTATTGAGCATACGTTCTGCGCACCTCGAGATACTCGGGTTTCCTATAAGTGGTGCTTGTTACTAATACAGCGATATTTTTCCGCGGTTTAAAACTATGTGAAGAAAGCAGACCCTAGCAAGTACACTTGGTACCCAAATAGAAGATTGGGGAAACCATGCATAATTAAGCTTCAATTTGGAAAAGAAAGCCATACATTGCTTTGTATTTTAAAGCTTTTTACAAATATTGTTGATTCATAGCCCTTTTCGCGGTTAGTTTTTCTTATTTGCATTACAATATAATCTAGCATGTATGTGAGGCAATTTCGGGCGCGTCTCAAAAACGCGCGTGCTTAAGCTCCCTATTATCTTTGAAAAATGCGTGGTTACCCCCAATTTTCTTTTTGGATACCAAGTGCACTTGCTAGGGTCTGCTTTCTCCACATAGTTTTAAAGCTGTTGCTATGGTTACATCTCGTGTTGAAAAATAATTCACTCGTTCGCCGCGCTAACTCGTGAAACACAAATCAGTCTAGCATATGATCAGCGTGACTAGAGGTGCAGTTTACGAAGGGAGGGAGGTAGACAAATGAAGACACAACGTACTTGATATCGATACCACGGCCCGCCACATCGGTAGCGACTAGGATGTCCTTAGCCCCAGCCTTGAGACTTGACAAAGCGAATTCTCTGAAAAACGAGAAGCACACGGCTTTTGTTAACAACAAAGACTTAAAGGTTTACGACGGCGATGTCGACGAGACCACAACAGAACAAGAGTGTTTTCCACTCACGTGATCAGTAACCTTGTTTTTCCACCGAAAAAAAAAGGAAACGTTTGCATGATAATAGAGCTCAATTCCCAGAGGATTAGTTGGGTACACCAACATGGCCGCCGTGACGTCACATGAAAACACTCTATGGCGACATTTCTCGTTACGTCACCCATTGTTATTAATATGCCAACCAGAAGCTAACTGGCTGTTGAAACAAAAACGTCTTTTGTTCCGTGGTTGGCAAATTTCAATATCAAAAAGAATTGTGACGTCAATCACTCAACGTTTGTAAACAAGAAATACCGTTACAGAAAACCTGAAGCGAGAAATGACCAAATCACAAGTTCTATGGGAAACGTAATAGCACGCCATGACAAATTTCTAATTTTTACTTTGACCAAAGTTCAAACCAATTCAGTTAGTGGTCCAAATTCTAGGTTGGTTATTGAGGTGAGGGGAAAACCGGAATACGCGGAGTAAAACCTCTCGTAGCAGAGTTGAGTACCAACAAACTCAACCCACACATGCCGCCAATTCTGGGAACCGAACCCGGGCCACATTCGCCCTTGTCACACGGCGGCCATATTGTCCCGGGAAACCCAAAGAGCTTTGTTTTACCACGCCAAGCCTCGCAGTGGAAACCATGGGGGTGAGGCTTGGCGCGGTAAAACAAAGCTTTTTTGGTCTCCCGGGACATAATGGCTGCCGTGTGACAAGGGCGAATAGGTGGGAAGCGAGTGCTCTCACAATTGCGTCATCCCTGCTTCCCTAAGCATGGATGATTGCATGAAATTGAATACATTAAAACAATCAACACAAAACGATGTTATGGACCAACTGAGCATACAACGGTGAATCATTCATTCTCTATCTTTTCTTCCAAACGGTCGGTACATGTACAAATCCAGTTAGAGCGACTTTCGTATGGCCTTGAAAAAGTGTTCGCAATTTATTTCACGGACCAATGTTTGGCAAGATTAAAACAAAGCTTCTCCTTATTCCCGCCAAGCAAACTCCTAATATGGACAGTAAACAGTTTGATTGCCCAATCACATTACTGCATTTCAAATGACGTCAAAGCGAAATGCCGATCGCTTTCCAGAAAGTTCCATGGAGAGATGACGTTGTTTGCATCCGCGTTCGCTAAGCCAATGAAAATTCGCGCCCGTTTGTTTTTGTTCGATAAGCCAACTAAATGTTTTGCATTTTTGTTTACGTTCTGTTTTTACGTTTATTTTTCAATTTCGTATATATGAAAGTCGCGCTGTAGGATACCGATACTTTGCTACGCACAAAAGGATCGAGTACAACAACTGCGACATGAAACGAGAAAACATATCAGCTCACCTCTGTTCTTGGTTTCGTCCGCCATGAAGTGTGGTGGCCCGGAACTAGAGAAACGAACAGGGAATGAGAGAGAACGCTCAGAAAAAAAAGCAAACTGCAAAAGGATGCCAATTTCGCATGAGATGGAGCTACTCTGAGAACAAGAACATATATCTGGGATGAACAGAATTGAAAACGCGCCAATCAAACTGCGCAAGCCTGTAGCCTAGGTTTCACTATGAGGATGTAAACAAAAGATCTTGTTACTGCTCTTCAAAATTAAACGATGGGCTCAAACTAAGTTCTATTCTCAGTTAACGTTCCCGTAGCCATCGCCGTCCTTTTTATAGCTTACTGTTTACTCATTTTAACATTTTGTGTCTAAAGAGTGGTTGCAAACCAGGCCTTTGACTTGAATCACCCTTGGGCTAGCGCTATCTCTGCTTCGATGAACTCGTGCTCTAGAACGTCCATAAGATCGAAAATTTGCCTTCGAAAACAAGCTTCGGAAAAAAAAAAAACAACAACTGGAACCATAAAACGAAAGCAACAACATTAAGTTTCATGAAACTATTGCAGATTAAACGGTGAAAACGTCTTTGTCAGCTTCAAATTTGCTGCTTTTGTTTGCTTGATTGTACAGAGATTTTGAAGCACCACAAATGCAACAACGATAACAAAACTTACGCCCATTTTCTCTAAAGACTTCGCTAGCACATCCGCTCCCTGAAAAGGAGAAAGAAATTGTCTGCTTACTAAGGCCTGTCCACACCTATCCGGATATTTTTTAATCGGCAACTTTTTCTTTCCGGATTCAAAAACATTTCCATCCACACGTAGCGTATTCAAATCGAATCTGCCCGTCCACACGTATCCGAAACGTATCCGGATTCAATCTAGTAATCAGGACTCCTCAAGGAAACAGAGGTGACAGAGCATGCGCCATGACGCCCTCGGCAGCCATCTTGAGAATTGATTTCACGGTAAGGAACTGGACTTGATCTTGTTACGTCATCCGGATTTGGCGTCCACACGGTACCGGATTCATATCGCATTCAAAAATATCCACTCTGGAGAGCGTATTCAAAAAGTTTCGGATTCGCCAGCGAACTCGCCGGATACGTTTGGACGGAAGGCGTATCCGGATCACTTCGTGAGCCCCGATAATATTGGGTTTTTAAACCAGGGACAAAGATAAGGACAAAAATGAAGCCCTGCAAAGCATGCATTGCCGCTAAATGACGGAACAGAAAGAGCTCTTACGATTAAAGACGCGATTTTTTTTAAACTTCATATATTTTCGAAAATGTGAGCAGCCATTACTTACAATGCCAGGTTTTAAAGCAAAATCTCGTTAGGGAATTGAAAAAGTTAACATGCACTTTTGGAATAGAAAGAACATGTAAGCTTGTTTTGGGCAATTTAAAGGCCCATATTCACCCAAAAGACATTGCGCGCTTGTGTTGTTGTTTTGAAATAGTTCCAACGTTTTAATTGGGTGATTTTCGGATTTTCCGTCTGTGCGAAATTCAACGCGACGCGCAATGTCTTTTGGGTGGTTAGCATGAGGCTTTAAAACTTAAACCAAAGCAACTCCGTAACACTCGCCTTCTTTTGATTGACAAATATCAAGATTGGTGGATCAAAGCCAGCATTCAAAGTATCCAACAGCTTTCTCCTGTGAAGACAAGAGAAAACACCACTATTCAGCAAAGACGAAGGAGATCAAGGTATCGTTCTACGGTCATTACATACATACAAACATATATACAGACCAGACATTTAACAATTGGGAACTCCTGGTTGTGTATCTATTTACATCAGAACGTTTGGTGAAAATAGTGCTCAGGTATTCAGGGGCGCGACCATGTATACATTTAAAAGCCATAGCATTTCGATAGTAAAGCTGACATAAGGACAAGGACAAGGACACTTTGGTGCGAGACTGCCAGCAGTCTCTATTTTGCTCTAAATCGTTGAAACGAAGGAACACTTCAAAATGGCTGAAACTGCGGGTCGCAAATACCGCGGGCGTTGGTTGGAGACGCCCGCGGTATTTACGACCCACAGTTTCCGCCATTAAAAGTTCAACGTATGCGTTCGTTTCAACGTTTCTAGAGCAAAAGAGAGATTGCTCGCAGTCTACTTTGGTACAGGACGCGATATTAGGGCGCTCTTTAAGCAACGACAACGGCGACGGCAACGAGAACGTCACAAATTTGCATATTTAGTGGACAAAAACAATAGCTTCGCATGCCGGGCACTTGCGTTTTTCACTTTTGTCCATTTCTTTGCCGTCGTCAGCAAAAACAACAACGTGAAATAGCCAAATTTGAGGTTTTATGAAGAACATCAGCACTTCAGGATAAATTTTCATTTTCCCCACTAAATAAAGCGCCGTTCCGACCAGTGTCATTTTTGAGGAACTACCACACCCTTGTCATATTAAAAAGGTTGAAATAGTCACGAAATGATTACAGTAACGTGAATTTGTATTTTGAGATGACGTTCTCGTTGCCGTCGCCGTCGTCGTTGCTTAAGCTTCCCTATTCTTGCGTTTCTCTTGATGCGATTACGCTGCGCAAACAAACTCAGAATGTTACAATGGACGATCTACATTTACGCTTCAAACATCTCTGCTGGTGTGCATAAAAAGTAGGGGGGTTTTTACATAAATACAATACAATTTATTTAGTCTTGGTACTGTATCATGCTTCCCCCCCCCCTCTCCCGCAAAAAAGAAAGAACTGTATTGTGAGGTTGGTGAAAAAAGCGCATAGGCCATTTCCGAGTTCATGTCTGCCTCCTCTTCAAAGCGAGTTTAAGAGCGAAGTTTTTGTGATGGTAATTATATTATGGTAAATATGTTAATATGGTAATTATGGTAATAATATTATGGTAATTATGGTTCTACTTTACATATGAAAGAAAACTAATTATCATAAGAAAAACTTCCCACTTAGACTCGCTTTAAAGAGGGGGCAGACATGAACTCGGAAATGGCCTATTGTGTTGACACTCTTTGTCCTAATTATTACGTGTCGCAATATATGCAATGCACAATGTGACATAATTATCAAAATGTGTCGTAATTCATGTAAACGCATAAATTACGACACATGACTACCTTGGAGCTCGTGATTCCTGAGGGAACAACTGATCGATATCCTGAATTTGATTGAGTGTTTCCTTTGACCTGGTTATTTAGATTCATGTCCTCAAGGTTTTTTCTTATTAAATGTATGCATATGTGACGTAAATGGATATACTGTGCGTTGATTGGTTAAGAGGCACAATACTTGGAGAGAAAGCTGTTCTAAATAAGACACACTTCGAGAAAACGATAAGTTCAAGTAGAGTTGATTTTTCCACGAGTTTAAAATCGCACGGAAGCTTATCTACAGCCAACCATTATCGTTGCAAAACTCATGATTTCCCTGGGATCAGGAATACTCACGTGTGGAGATCGACACTGAACTTGTCATTGTAAAATTCGCCTATAAATTCGTTGGTTGTCGACCCAGTATGGGAACTGAAGGTTCCTAGATGAGGACTGCCAAAACTCTCTGTCACAGAACATGCATTTGACAAACTGTTCACGCAGACGCATTGAAACTGAGTAGGTGCGTTGACTTTAGGGGTTAGGATATGGTTCAGACAGGGTTAATTCTGGGCGGATTACCTCTTTTCTTGTTCTTTAACTATGTACACCTTCTGTTCAACTCTCTCGACTGGTCTGCCTGTAACAAACAGTAACAAAGTATTACAATATGGCGAGATGTCTCTTATAATCTCTTGACAAGCGCAAGCTCGAAACGAGATTTAAGGTAGTTTCTTAGGGCTCGCATGCGGTATAACAAAATAGACTAAAAATAATGATGCAACGCTAGCTGTAAGGCTGTGAGGATGGATTTTTTTTCCAATATTTTGTCCTGACTTCTTCAGGGAGTTAAAGTATTACCGAAAAATTATTTGCTGGTTTGATCTCCCAAGATCCGGCACTTCTACTTTGTTTAGCTCATAAAATTTTCAACGATAACAATTAGAGCTGTTTTAAGAGAGCATCTTTTAACCAAAGTAAATATTTCGACCAATCAACAGAAGTATTAAAAACTAAAAATAACTATTTTGGCCAATCACAGCAGACTAAGAAAATCAAATAAGCCAATCATATGCGCCGCCGATGCTTTAGAAGCATAGGAAAACACGTGGAGGCGAGCAAGCAACATTTCTTTTATTTTTGATTGCCCAATCACAGCAGACGAAGAAATTCAAATTAGTCAATCATAACGCTACGCGGATGCATGTAGCCGCTTCTAACCACGGGAAAACAGCTAGGGCGAGTAACATTTCCTTTATCTCTTATTGGCTAAGAATGTAGCCCGATATCTCTTCAAGACAATCACCAAGTATAACAAGGCATAACTAAGCAATTGCAAATACACAGAACTGAAAAACGCTCAAAACGACTGATGTCTTCTCCTTTGAAATTGTGTAACGCAACAACTGATGTAAGTGCAGGTAGCGAATATTCGAACGTTTTATCCATGAACTGTGAATATAAACCAATTTATAATTATTTTAAGGACCAGTGCAGTTAGGCTAAATGCGTGCTGAACGGGACTCGCAACCCATGCCTGTACGA
>OX421451.1:40353015-40355515 GCA_949126865.1 Montipora capitata
ATTGAACTTAGTCGCTGAAAAAAAAGAACAATTCTACATGTATCTGTATCAAGGTAGGAGTTTATATTTCAGAGCAAATTCCAACTCTAAGATGGACCAATAAAGGTGATTTGCTTACCCCACCAATAACGGAAACAGTCCTGATGCCAAGTGGACGACCAAATTTTGTGGCCTCGTCTTCAATCTGAAAAAAAACCCACACAAAAACAAACAAAAAATAACCCATGATCGCATGCATTCACAGCACAACCGCAAATCGACAATCAACTTTAGCAATGCTCTAGACCAATTAGGAATGAAACGCGGGATGCGTAATATTTCCGAGCATTTACCCTCCCCCCCCCCCAAACCATGATACACCAGAGAGGACAGGCCACGACACCAAGAACTCCATGCCCTGCTCTTTGTGAATAGGGAGCTTTAGCAACGACGACGGGAACGGCAACGAGAACGTCTTGTAAAAACATAAACTCACCTTCTTGCGATCACTTCGCAACTGTTCCAAGCTTTTTAATATGACAAAGGTGTGGCAGTTCCTCAGGAATGAAACCGGTATTAGCGGCACTTAATTTAGGGGAGAAAAATGAAAATTTATCTCCAAGTGCTAATGTTCTCCATAACACTTCAAACTTGGTTATTTCACGTTGTTGCTTTGCTGACGACGGCAAAGAAATGGACAAAAATGAAAAACGCACGTGCGGGGCGTGCAAAGCTATTGTTTTTGCCCACTGAATATGCAAATTTGTGATGTTCTCGTTGCCGTCGCGTTGTCGTTGCTAAAGCTCTCTAATAGCGCGTAGGTTCTTTTACGTCCCACAGGGTTATGAACACTGAAGGGCTGTGAGAAGAGGCCTACGCTTTTTCGTCCTTTTCCGAGAAGACTAGAGAGTCTAACCATTTGCAGGCGTCATTTCAAAGGCAGCACTTTCTCCTCAGTTATTTTAA
The DNA here is from genome assembly GCA_949126865.1 of Montipora capitata. Taxonomy (NCBI): domain Eukaryota; kingdom Metazoa; phylum Cnidaria; class Anthozoa; order Scleractinia; family Acroporidae; genus Montipora; species Montipora capitata. The sequence goes on from OX421451.1 coordinate 40,353,961, forward strand.
GACCCTGAGAGTTGGTCCGGCCGGAGTTTTTGTTCCCGCGATCTCCGATGTAGTCCGACGATCATCGAACTGAGCCAACTGGGTGAGGGTAAAGCGTCTTTCCCAAGTAACACAGTGTAATGACCCAGCCAGGCCCTGTTCCTGACCACTAGAACACTTGCCAAGGGCCAAATGACATCAATATTTTTACATGTACCTAATTATAAATTTACCTGTTGTGCAAGTTCTCTTGTGGGAGCAAGAATGATAGCATAAGGTCCTCTGTCAGCATCTGCATCTCGTTCAATCTTTGGTAAACCCATGATCCACACCAACAAAGGAATTAAAAACGCAGCTGTTTTACCACTACCTTTACATTGAATAAAAACAAAATTAATATCATCATTTAACATCTGATGGGTTTCGTTTTTGAAGAAACTGGTGCTACATGTACAATGTTGTGTGAGTGAAACACCAAAAATTGGGAATCCCGCAAGTTGATATAGGTGTTCTCCGCCGATTTGGAGCAATAATATATTGGTTTTTTTCAAAGTCGTCACTTTTGAGTTTTCTTTACTAGCCTCTTGAACTGACTATCTTATTGTGATTTGAAAGCTAATACTAGAAAGTTAAAGCAAGGGAGACATCAATGAAAACGTCACCGCAAAAAATAACTTGTTGCTATCTCAAGTATTTCGCGATTATTTCATATTTTTGACCTTGTGCAATACGGGCGAACTATCCTGTAACTGAGTTAACTGAATAGAGTGTAATGTGAAGTGCTAGATTTTAATCCCATATGAACCATGTGAGCGTTAGCCCTACAGATGGAAAATGGGCCCACACAAGGACAGAGAAAAACTCTGACCAGGGTGGGAATTGAACCCACGACCTTCGGGTTAGATCTCCGCCGCTCTACCGACTGAGCTACAAGGTCAGACGGGAGCAGGCCGTGGGAAGTGAAGATGTTAAAGTCACGGCAATGAACATGTACAAGTACAAGGAAAGGTTACGTTTATACAAACGTTGGCCGTGTAGCACTTATATTTTAAACAGAGTTAACTGAATAGAGTGTAATGTGAAGTGCTAGATTTTAATCCCATATGAACCATGTGAGCGTTAGCCCTACAGATGGAAAATGGGCCCACACAAGGACAGAGAAAAACTCTGACCAGGGTGGGAATTGAACCCACGACCTTCGGGTTAGATCTCCGCCGCTCTACCGACTGAGCTACAAGGTCAGACGGGAGCAGGCCGTGGGAAGTGAAGATGTTAAAGTCACGGCAATGAACATGTACAAGTACAAGGAAAGGTTACGTTTATACAAACGTTGGCACTGTCATTTCCGTAAAGGAGATTCTTTGAGTATCACAAGAAGGAAGCAATAAAAATGCAACTTAATTTGCACAAGGGATAGTCAATCAAGATGCCTTTACATACAAACTTGTGAGTATCTGTTGCAAATGTCATAGAATTAATGCCTAAACTACAATCACGACCAAAACTACTTGGGACACCTTCAATAATGCACACAACAATCGTTTCAATAATAATATTATTAAAGGCGTACCTTATA
>OX421451.1:40363015-40388015 GCA_949126865.1 Montipora capitata
CAATTATGTGAGAACTTTCAAAAGTTTACACTAATGCAAGTCCATTCTGAATTGTATGAGATGATCGTTGGACTTACAATGGTCCCAAGAGAAACTGCAAACAATGCTTATAAATGCGAAACTTTGGAGGGATAAACAAAGAGTATTACATGGTATTTTTGATACTGGCTAATTGCTACTAACATGTATGTTACATGTAGTTCCACATCACGCACATTAAGAGTGACCAATCAAAGCACTGTCTTAACCTATTGACCCCTCGGAGTGACACAAAACAGATTTTACTCTGTCCAATGCCAGAAGATTTTACTTGTCAACTGGGGGCGTCCCAGGGCATTTGAGGTGTCAGTGGGTTAACTAAGGGCGCTTTCCATTTAACAGAACTGACCGGCCAGACTGGGCATTTGGAAGGAATAACTCTACAACAGATTCAAATTAACACACTTCAAGGATAATATATACTCCTCCAGAAGAATGCGAGAGAATATCATGCAAGTGTTCCTTCAAATGGTTGCATTTTCTTTGCAAAGTGATGGGTCTGGCCGGCAAGTTCTGACAAAAGGAAAGCGCCCTAAGGCTACGTGTACAGTATCACAAAAGAAAAACCTTAAATAGCAATGACCACAACCTTGGTTTTCTGAGACCGCGAGACTGAGCACCCCCAGCAAACCATTGTTTTAATGAAAACCACTGGTCAGCAACCTGGTTCTGGTCATTGCTGTCTAAGGTCTTCCATCACAAATTTAAAGCACTCACAGAGGATTGTAGTCAACCGCAGTGTCTTCTCCCACGTCCCAATCAAACACAAACTTCCTGTCAGCGAGACGACGAACCTTCTTTCGCCTTTTCACTCCACCTAAGTATCGATCCTGAAATGTTCCAATAAAAAAATTATATATTGTCTGATGAAAAAAGTTCCGGTTCCTCGTGGCTAGTATAACCTACAGATTCCTAAAGAATCTGTCAGTCAATTTTTAATGAAACTTTAAGTTATGCTGCTTACAGAGTATGACTGTGTACATTATTTTTTCACTGTTATGAAATAAAATAAATAAATACATGTAGTATTTAACAATAATTATTATTCGCCAAAGACGAGGTGAATATCGGATATTTACCGAGCCTGAGGTGATTATTGTTTTAGTATAATTACATGCATTTTCTTTAAAACAATAATTATTATTAATTTCTTTGTCTGTCATCTCGACAAAACGGCTTGCCGCCATTTTAAAAAAACCGCTTAGGTGATCATCGTGTAATAATCACCTGAAGTGAACTCAATCAGCACAGAGAATATTCATTATTCACCTATGTAATTACTTGTATGTACTAAGGGTTCATAATAATTTTTATTAATTTAATTCGTTTTTTATCATATCCAAAAAATTTGGCCTCAGTTGATGATTGATACTGGTTAAACAATGCAAAGGCTGTACCTTAATAGCTTGGACTTCTTTGTCTTGTTCTTTTTCCTGTTGGAAAAGAAAAAAAAACCATTTTGGAATTTTAAAAAACCTTTCCAAATTTGTACGTTATCTTATCGATCCTTTCTCCTTCCCTGCAAGCAGAGTCTCTTTTCCTGTTGACTTCCCTCTAACCTTTCTTTCAAACTGAAAACTTGAGGACATTAATCCCTTACTAACCATAAATAAATATTATACATGTAATTGAAGATTGGTCATACCGTATTTACCCGTGTATAGGTCAACCTTTTATGGCCTCAAAAGATGCTCCAAAAATCGCCCTCGACTTATACACGGGTCAAAGATTTTGAGCCAAGTTCCAGCTAAGAAATGTATTCAAAATTAACATAATAATGTTGTCTTGGGCATAACGAACGCAGTGGACAAAAGCCGACGTAAAAGACTTCAAAACGAATGTAAGCAATTCCAGTTGAAATGAAAAAGGATTTGTCCAACTCTAAACGTTGAAGATACTGGAAATTTTCGTTTTCCAAAGGCGGAAAGCTCTAAAAGGCATTTCTGTTTCTTCAAATAAAACACGATCGTTCAACGGCTTAGTAACCTGGCGCAATACCTCGTGTTAGCGTGCAAGCATCGTCACTCGTGTTGCGTGAAAATGCTGGTTGGTAATGAATGTTTTTTATTCTTTATACAAACCTGGCAGATTTAAATGCTTTTGCACATTTTCGCATCGTTCGCAAGTTATTTTCAAAGATTGACTCCTGCTTCTGTGATGTTGCATTGTGCTTATCCTCTAAAGCCCTTTATCCTTGAACAACGAAACAGGTGAGTTTGAGGTTTACATGTTCGATTTTCTGAGAACTTTTTCGAAACTCAAGGACAAAATGCCCGCATATACAACAGCTGTTGAACAACAAAACTATTAAGCACTTAAGGCCCTGATTTTTTTGCGTATCCACATTTCCAGAAATCGAAGAATACAAGATTACTTTCCCATGAACATTTAACAAAGAAATTAAGAAATTGCGTTTTTTGCCATCAAAAATGGGGGGTCGACTTATACATGGGATCGACTTATACACAGGTAAATACGGTAAGTTACATTGTTCCACCCCAGATTATATATATGGCAGTACATGTATCATTATTATCATGAAGAAATTATTATTATTCAGACTATGCCACTTCTTTCATTTTTTTAGTTTGTCTACTCATAACTATGTACAGCGCACTTAATGTAGTTTCTAGTTTTAAGTGTTTCATTCTTATTGTAAAAGACTCTTGGACTTTCACATATGAACGCTGTACTTGTAAATCTGTATTTTTACAACAATCTTTCATTCACATTATCATAGTTACACATTATTAATAATGACTGAATATTGCATGCTCCATTGATCAATCAGATCATGTGTGCTTCAACTGAAAGATATAATAAATCTTTCAAAAAAAGTTGAGTCACACCTTCCGCAACTTTGCTTTCTCATTTTCAGCCTGCAATTAGAAACAAAAACATACAGTAAGATACAGTAAGTAGAAGTGAAAGGCCATTACCGGTAGTACAACATAGGCCCACATAGTTTCATATTAATGAACAACATGGGGTTGCCAGGAAGCACAATTACTAGTGATATCAACCTCTAGTTTTCAAAGTATTGCATTTTACAATAATATTTTTCCAGTGAAAAGTTACAGTAATTAAAAAACAGAGGCCCATCAAGGCTTTTTGTCAGGACCACTATCCACTAAAAATCTTTTCAACAAACCTCTTCCTCCGTGAGATTTTTTTCTCGTCTTTCCCTTCTTTCTCTTCGTTCTCTTTCTACTTCATCCTCTACAGAAGACAAACACTGTATGTCCAGTACAATAATTTATACATCACCAACATCAGCATAAGCTTGCAGACACAAAATTTTCCAAACATTCTACCTGGTATCTCAAGGCAGAAACACTCACCTCTAGAATACTGGGCTTCCCTTAGAAATTTCTCTCTAATTTGCCGTTCGTCCTGCAAGACAAACCCACAACAAACTATGTCAGAAGAAAAACCTCTAGATTGAAAAGAAGTTGGAAATGGAGAGATTTAAAGCTTTAGCTTCAGCATTGTTGCAGATAACATATTAGACAGGTCTTGTTCAAGACAACTACCCCCCCACCCCCGAAAAACCAAGCTACAGACTTCTTAACCCTTTCACTCCCAAGAGTGCCACTTATAGATTTTACTCTGTCTAACGCCAGACAATTTTACTCGTCAATGGGGAACCCCACGGGGGTGAAAGGGTTAAAATACCACACCATCTCGTAGACTTTTTTTTGTAATGTCGTGTCCCATTACGGTTTTGAGGTCTTTTACTTTTTTAAGCTGTGGTAATAAATTCAATTCAAAGATAAAGAGATGGTTTCAATGCACAAAACACGCTCTTGAGTAAAAAATACACTGTAACTACAAAATAATTGCTCTGATGGACGTTTTCCTGCACATCATGCATGTCTTGCTGTTGCACTAGGCAAATGTTTATTCCACACGCTAAACAATAATTTACTCTCCTAATCCAGGGCTTGAGACTAACGGTAGCCAACTAGCCACAGGCTAGTGAAATTTCAGTTTTGGCTAGTAGATTTTGAGCTTCCACTAGCCTTTGGGGCTAGTAAATATTGCGAAGCAGTGGAGCTCTGGATGAAAACAATGAATAAGGCAAAAGGACAGAATAGAAAATAATAACAAAGACAAAAACAAAACCTATGAATGGATTTTATGAAATTAACCGCCTTGAAAAAAAATAACTGAAAAGGAAACCAATGCGGATCACATTTCCCCCACGCCCTGTTATGAACGATTAATAACATGTGAAATCATGCTGGACCTCTTGGCTGCTTTCAAAGCCAAGTTTCCATATACGCGTAACTCTGTCGCAAACACCTTCTGATAGTACACTGTAAAACACAAACAGTTTGCGTAAATGGCAACACCTTTTACATTCATCCCAGACCAATCGCTGATGATTGCAAACAGGACGCAAGCAGATTGAAATTTTTATATCTTTACATCTTGTTTGCAACGAGTAGCAATGTAAAAGTGAGGAAACAACGACATGGAAACACAATCATAAACTGTTTTTGATTGTTTGCGATCAGTTGTCTGACGATAATTTTTGTGCATGTGATACATTTCAACGAATTAGAGGCAAGTATAAGTAATGAAAATGGCATTCTAGTCTCGAACCCTGCTGATCCCAACCTCAGTTTTCTTTTTTTGCTCCTCAACTTGCTGCTGTCTTCTTTTCAACGCTTCCAATGCTCTCTGTTCCTTTGTTAAAAAGGTTGGCTTCTCCTGGGCCTTTTTTTCAGCTTCTCGTCTTGCAATCATTTCCTCTAATGAAAGTGGCTGAGAACATGAATTCAAAATACTTCAAGTGTTACATGTGAATGGTGGGGTACTTGAGACATGGTCTAACACCAGCTCCTGTCTGTAGTCCTGTTGGTCAGGGTGACGATTTGTTCACATTAAGGACGGTGCCTACTATTGTCATTGTGCATACGTTCTGCGCATCTCAAGATACTCGGATTTCCTACGGGTGGTGCTTATTAACACAGGGCTATTTTTGCGCGGTTTAAAACTATGTGGAGAATGCAGAACTTACCAAGTGCTCTCAGTATCCAAAAGGAAAATTGGGGGCAGCCACGCATTTTTCAGAGATAATAAAGCTAATAATAATTTATTTCTTAGAAGTGAGGACTGCGCATCCAGTTTTCACACATAAAGTAGAGCACAGGACAAACTTTACGGGGCACCATGCACAAATCCCTGTTCATCCTACACTCAGAGGTTTTAATAAGATGTATGATGGGTGAATTTTGGCAGGGCTGTGCCCTAGCAAAGTCCTCAGTGGCCCCTGGCAACTAACGTTTGCCTTTGGGCAACAAGGAAATCTCAAATTTGTTCAAAAATTAGCTTTGAACTCCCCAAAACACTTCATAGAGCACAGCCTTGTTTGGATTTCCTCACCTCGATTTTTGGCTTTTCTTGTTTCTGTTCTTCCTCCACCTCCTCTTTCTTATCATCATCATTTCTGCATTCAGAAGACAAGAATGAGCAAAGGAAATGTTTATGGACAACTTTATACCGATCACCAATTATTATACATGTAAGAGCGCAGTTGATCACAGAACAGCATCGAAACTGTATAATTAGGCAAACAAATTTCTCATTCATGGAAGACAAACTGATGTACATATATTTAATACAACTCATTTGTAAATGGGAAGTGTAACTGTGACGAAGAGTTCACTTTGGAACCTGACTGCAATCTGACAAACCCAGTCAGTGATCAGAAAAGAATTTCAACTTTTCTCGATGGTGACTTGGGACACATGGAAAAAATTTGAGTGCTCCTTTGCAGAATTCGAAACTACAACTTTCTGATTACTAGATCTAGATCTGTCTGTGCTGAGCAAGTAATCAGATGCAAACGCAATTTTGATACCCAACATGAAGTGTTAAGTCTAAGGATTTCCTTCCTATTTCTAAGGTTCGGGTAAAGGTTAGCATTATTTTTAGGTCAGGGTAAATGCGATGGTCTATCCTTACTTGAGGCGCAGCATTTGGGAGACACTTTGTGACGTTAACTGTCTACATTCCGAGACACAAGTGACATTGAAGTTGGGGAAAAGGACAAGGGGACACGAACTTTGTGACGCTTATTGTAATCCATGTGCATCTAATTTAATTACATGCACATCTGGACTTATTAAATTCTCAACCTTGGATAATGCATTTCGCGTGCTCTGATTGGTTCACTTAATCTCGGTTAACAGCTCATATACCTTAGTTTGACCTTATATGGTAAATGATTGCACTAAGCATTGCTACATGTAAGCTAAAAACGTTGTCGCCCGAAAGCGAAATTTCTCTCTGAATAAAGCCAAAAATGAAAAAAAACTTCCTTTTATAGAATCTTTGGATCAATTCTGACGTTTAGAAGTACGCGAAAAGGCAAGAAATGTTTTTGGGATGAGCCTACGTCTCTCTGACCACAAGGTATTACAGAACATCGCATCTTCATAAGTTTTTTTGACTCGAATTTCATACTTCCAAATTTTTGGAGTTTAGGGAATTTAATAAAACAATTATTCCATTCGCGCTTGTTGGATATGAGAATGGTTATAGCAAACTTGGCGCTACGTGCCTCGTTGGCTATTTACCATCTCATATCGAATGCATGCTCATGGAATAATAATTTTTTGTGGTGACTTGGGATGCTTGGAAAAAATTTGATTGGTCCTTTGCAGGAGTGGAACCTACAACCTTCTGATTACTAGATCTGTCTCCACTAATATCCAGGCCCCAGTTGTTTGAAGGGGGGATAGAGCTATCCACTGGATAAATCACTATCCAATGGATAACACAATTGGTTTTGCTAGTGTTAATCCAGTGGATAGCATGATCCACCTTTTGAACAACAGAGGCCAGAAACGCAAAAATAATCACTGTAAACACCTGCAGATAAGCCGCACCTTTTTTCCAAAATTGTCCCCAGAAATCAGGGGTGCCGCTTATCTGTGGGAACATTTGAAAAAGGTTGCTTTCGGTGTCCAGTTTTCCATCTTCGCATCCGATCTTATGCCTGGTTACTAACCTATGAACATTTCGATCACTTTCTTGTTGTACATAATGCAAAAATCTATGGAAAAACTGTGTTGAATGAAGAATTTGCTGTCAAAAAATGCAAGAAAAAGATCAATCATGTAAAAAATAGGAGAAACAATGTTCATTATATTAAAGTGCTAAGATTGCAGGTAAGTATTTTTCGTTTCAATGTTAATAGTGAGTTTACGTTCAATGATTATGAACAGTGAATGAAGAAGACTTCTAAAGACTCGACTTTGGATTTCTTTTGATTTCCTTCAAGAAGCTTTTTTTTTTCAAAGATTTGAGCTTCTAAAATCTGGTGCGGCTTATCTGCGGGTGTTTACGACGGTATATCTGCACTAGATTGGATGCTCTAATACCTAGCTAAAGCTGCAAGGCTGTGCTCTAAGAAATGTTGTAGGGAGCCCAAAGCTCTGAAATTTTGAAAAATAGGGTGTCCAGCAGCTAATTTTTGTGAAAATGTAAGATTGCCTTGTCACCCGAAGGCAAAAGTTAGCCGCCAGAGCCCACAGGGCACTAAGCCCTGGCTATAGGAGAATAGTGGGAAGCCAGGAAATTAATATTATTAATTTAACCCACTGTAGGCTTATGCGGCAATATCATTGTCCCGCATTACTAATGGAACTGAAATTGCCTTAATAGTGCATTCTTGCAATGATTATAGTAAAGGAGATGGCAAAATGTTATTACCCTTGCTGAATGACTGAAGAAAAATAATGTGTTAATCTATGTATGGATTTCAACTTGACACAACAGCATGCAAATCAAAATTTAATCGCCTAACCCATGGACCATAGTATACTGCCTATGAAAATGATGAGGAGCTACAAAAATGAAACAATAGTTAGACATCCTCTGGACCCATGAAGCAAAATCTAAGAGCTAGTAGCTCTCCTCTGGATAGCGCATTTGTGTGCAAAAGGGTGGATAATAATACATGTGGTACATGCCGTGTAGATCTTTTGCTATCTACCTCTTAACACACCTGACCTGGGCTAACTCACCGTCCAGAAGGTCAGACTTGACAGAAAATTATGAAACATTTTGATATTATACTAAATAATGAACAACATACTTTGATTTCTTGTCTTTTGATTTATGAGGTGACCTTGACCTGAAAAATAAATCATACCAGTTTTTTTACTGTTTATTCTTCAAGGACCTTTCATATGAGCAACAGTTAAAAGGGCTGTGACACATTATTTTTGAGGTGTTTTTTTGGGCAAATCTATCATGGTAACATGGAATTCTTTTCATGATAAAATTATTGCTACATCACAAACACAATGATTTTGAAAAAAAAGACCTTTATCGAGGCAATTTGCCACAAACTTGAAGAGCATCGGGCCAACCATTTTTAAAGATTTCCCAAATGCAATCCGTTTTAATCTTGTCCATTTGTGTCCACCCATGCTTCTCTTTCTTTTTGCTGTATTTGTTTTATGTTGTTCAACAGTTTTAAGTGGTTATCGCAATGTTTCATTCTACTTTTTAGGCATTTTGGGTGTTAAGAAATTCCACATTTTGCGCAACATAGCCATTTTTTTTTCTTTAAAAGGCACTATTTTAGAAGAGTAAAAACTCAATACCAATATGCAAACAAAGTCGTGGCCCTCTATCAACAGCCTGTCAGATTTGTATAATAAATATCATTGTTAATACTCTATAATGTGTATCATTGAAATTAATGAATCAGATACACTTCATATGCTCATAAAATTATAAGTAGCAAATAAAATATTTTATCATCATCATTCCACTGTTCCCTGATACATATAGAACATAGGTCTTCCAATAATGAAAGCCACATCACTACTCCATGGGCATGAAGTGGCTTTGTACACATGCCACAAACAAGCTGTAAGTCTTCGCTCCTCCAACTCTGACGTTGTTGTGCAATGCCTCCATGTCCCTGGGACTCCAGGGTTTGAAATTGTGACCAATACAGTCGCATTTGCCACCAAAATATCTGGAGAAGTCGCAAATTTGCAACTTGTTTTCACCTTCACTCTTTCGAAGCAAAAGGGCTAGCAGTTGCCACAGTATAAATAAAGAAATTTCAAAATTATTTTTTCTCGCCATGAATTTTCTTTCAATCTGAATGTTGTGTAATTGTATCGTAATTTAGCTGCGATGTTACGTGCACAACTCCTTCGATGATTTGCCATTTTCAGCGGTTTCTTTACAAGCAGGTATTGCTGGCACATTATTTTGTTTTTGCTAAAACGCTGACAAAACAATACAGCGCAACAATTTTGCGACTAAATTTTGCAAAATTGCAACTAAATTTTCGTATCTTGTCGCAAAATTGCGACTGGGTTTTTTTGCTAATACTATTTCGAGCTCTGGACTCCCTCTTTTTTTCTAACATAACATGGCTGAAAACTCCAACTGGCAAGAAGCAATCATTTGGCTATAAACAAAGTGCGATGGATTTGAGTTTGGGACAGCACCATGTGGTTAGAGTGGGAATTTCACCTGACGGAAACACATGCAAATCCAGTCCTGTAACCACTACATGTATTTCTCTGCATCATGCAAAAGCCAAACTCAGTCAAGCAATAGACAAGTCTAATTTCTTGAACCAAAAAAAAACGTGCTTTACTTATTTCTTATCTGTTTCAAGAGTTCTACATGTAGGTTACAATAATAATTATTATTCAGTGGCATTATGAGACATCATACATTCAATTTTTTTATTTTTTAATGCTGAATACGAAAATCAGTTTTAGTCACAAATTCACAAATTTAGTCTCAATGTCGTTGCGCTGTATTGTGTTGCCAGGAGTTTAACAAAACAAAATATGACCCCACCATACTTGTGTGTAAGGAAACCGCTGAAAATGGTATAAATTATGATCGAGGGAATAGCGATGTGCACATAACATTGCAGCTACATTAGGCTACACTAATTATTGTGTCCTATATCTTCAGACTGAAAGAAAGTTCACTTCGAGAAACAAAACAACTTTTTCATTTCTTTATTTTGGCAAAAGTAACGGCAAGGTGGTAATCGCTAATCCTTTTATTTTGAAAGACCAAAGGTGAAAACTAGTCATAAATTTGTAACTTTTCCAGATATTTTCACTGCAAAGTGAAAATTCAGATGCAACTTAATGCAACTGTATTGGTCGCAATTTCATGCCCTAATGTCACTATGATTATCGGAGAAATGATTAGATGTTTTGTTTGTTGTCCAGAATTATGATGGGAGCCTGAGCCAATCAAAACAAGAAGTATTCAAGAGAAATAATGATAACGATAGCAAAATAGTAATTATTATTATTATATTATTATTATAATTATTATTATTATTATTATCATAATTATTATTATTATTATTATTATTATTATTATTATTATTATAGCATTTATTTATGCAGATGATGTTGATGATGATGATGATGTTGATTCTTAGCTTTTACTATTCATTCATTTTACTTGCCTAGACCTCTTGCGGTGTTTCCTGTCTCGATCCTTATCTCTTCTTCTATCTCTGTCTTTATCCCGTTTGTCTCTGTCCCTGTGCTTGTCTTTATCTCTCTTTCGTTCTTTATCTCTGTCGGAATCTTTGTGATCACGGTGTTTGTCTCTGTGCCGATGTTTGTCCTTTTCCCTCTCTCGGTCTCTATCCGAATTTTCCTTCTCCTCTCGCTTGCTCAATTTTTCAACATCCACCTCCATCTTAACTTCGCTTCCCATTTTTGGTAACTAAAGAAAAATGGACCAGTATTTTGCAAAATTGTTTTGCAGAATTCAATTCACAACTACGTACAACTCGACGTTCAATTTCAATATGGCCGCCATATCCCATGATACATGGCGTTGGATACAGGAATGGTCCACATACATGACGTTTCTACAATGGCTCCGGCCTAGGGAACTCCGCTGACCAATGCACTCGCCCAAACGCGAGTTTGCGTGGCACCATAACATAACATAAAATCACCTTATTTCACCTCGGATTTACAAGAGTAGCTGTATAGCTAATTTCTCCGAGAAAAAATAAATGAATAAATAAATAAAATAATATATTATATACAGTACATTAAACTACCATTTACATAAATAACAACTACATTGATGTTCGAAAGAAATTTGGCATATTTTAGTTCTGAACTCGTTCAAGGACGTTAATGACCTCAAGTCCTCTGTTAGTTTGTTCCACATGTTTGCAGAAGTGTATCTGAAGGAATGTAGACCATAAGTGGTTGTGTTGACGTATGGGATAACAAGTTTCCTTGATCCTCGTAGGTTGCGTTCAGTATTCCTCATGTGGTCACGTATCTGGTACCGCACTGAGCTAACAGCCGCACATAACACTGTCCATCACTAAACAGCCATAAATATCTCCACACAGTCCAAAACAACCGTACACAGTGCTATATATCCCTAAACCGCCATGCATAACACTACACAGCTCCCTAAACAGGCTTTCATAGCACTTCAAAGCCCTAAGGCCCCGTTTTTCCTATGCAGAAAAGTTGTCCTGGGGCAGAAGGACCAGAAGGGTCACTCGCCTACCCGAGCTACCTTCGGCGAGCCAACTTTTCTTATATATTTTTTTATAAAACGCGGCGGACCGTTTATATGAGAAAAAATAGTTGACTTGGCCAGAAGGGTGACTAACCAAGCCGAGTCACCCTCGTTCGACCATGTAAACACTTTGGCTCGCCTAGCTATGTCAACGCTGTTAAGGCAAGATAATGGGGACCTTAAGATCTACGACGGCGACGTCAACCAAAACGTCACCTCGAAATATAACTTTGCTCTAGTATAAGCATTTCGCGATTATTCCATCTCGTTCACGTCGTATAATACGGGCGAATTATCCTAAAAATAAATTGGTACGAGCGGTTTCTGACTGAAAATAGAGAATGAAAGATTCTCTGTTACATGCTCACGTTGTCGTCAAAACCTAAAATGTCGTCATTTCACGTCGTCGTCGTCATGCAGAGAACCGCAAACTATGAGGTAAAATCCGTGCCGCACGTGCAGCAGGATTATTTCTGCTCTTCTAACCAATGATATCGTTGTTTTGCGGCGTTTTCGTCGACGTCGTCGTCGTAAACTGATCTTAAGCTCCCTAATGAGAGCATGCGCGAGCGTTGTCTTCCCAGTCTCGTGATGATTCGGAAATCATCACAAGGGCGGGCAGCTCTTTATTCGGGCAAAAGGATCAGTTCTTCTCTCATATAAACGCTCGCTAAAGTTGACTCGGCTGGGAGGGTGACCCTCTTACCCGGGACAACTTTTTACTGGGTTGCCTATGGCAAACCCAGTCAAGGTCTGCGTTGATTTCGTCGTTTTTTTATTTTTTTTTCCGTGTCGGTAAAAGTCTTGCCTGTCACTCCCCTGCTAAGTGGTGGCTTTGTGCATAGAGCCTTCTGCGCGTATTTTCTTAGGATCGAGAGGGTAGTGGGAAATGCGTAGATTTCTCTGGTGGACACAGTAGAACGATTAACTTAACCGGCAATGGCGTCGAAAGTCATGTAACGCGAATGGGGTTTTAGTGGATCTTCTAACAAAATATACCCTTATGAAGCTCAATAATGGCAAGTCAATTGGATATACAGGCGGTGGAATCTGAAAAGCGTCGAGTAATGGACTTCGACAACAGTCTATCGCCCGTCGAGCCGAAATCAAAGTGAGCTGTATTTACCTGAAGTACATGGTAATTTGACACGATTGAGTTTCTTGCCTTCACGCACGCAATGAAATAGGAAGAGGTTTTCGCCTCTAAGAGCAAATGTGTTGTTTGTTTCAATAAATTTTTCGCTGGAAAAGGATTCTGTGGTATTTTCTGCCTTTGTGAATTATAATATGTTGTGTATTGAATTTCCGAGCTTAAGGTTGAAATGTGATATGGGAGAAGTTTTTTAGTATTGCTCTGTAAGCAGGAAGGGTTCACAGGCCTGTTGGAAGCGTGCTTGAGTTTCAACAAAATGAGCCCCAAAATCAGTGAAAAATTGTGACGCAGATGAATAATAAAGTGGCTGCCATTTCCAAAATGATGAAATTACCTGGTGATAAATAACGTCGAACGCGTCTGGGAGAGTGAATTTTGACTTTGCATAAACAAGAGTTGGGCGATTGTGATCTTTGTTTTGACTTCGCTCATTTCATTGTCAAACTTTATAACACTTGACTGAAAAAGAAACTTACAAAAACCCGGTATCTTGCCATCATTTGACACAGATGCTTCACTGTCTGGCGAGTAAACATGCCTCGGTAATTTAATCACGGCGCCCGCTGAATTCCGGCCATGTCACTTTCGATTTGGCGATTTATTTGAACGTAGCAAAAATCTCCCAAAATGTTTGTCGCTGATCGTAACTTTTTATATTCTATATTCACGGTTCAAAATTAATGTTGTTTTCATGTCGTAAATATGTTATTCTCGATCGACCGTCCTGGAGACTTCCTTCTGCTCTTTCTAAAAACTGTGTATCAATAGTTATTTACTTTTGCATCAATATTTGTTTTTGCATAAAGCAAGCTAACAAGATCTGTACCTCGCTGAGTTCGCATTTGTTAGCGTTAATAGTATTTTCGGTCCGATGCTTCTGTTTTATGAGGGGTATATTGTTTTGGTCTCCCATCCAAACACTAACCCCAACCAACAGGGCTTGACTTCAGTGAACTTCGGCACTACAAAGCTGTCAGATGCTGAGCGGGAACGCTTAAACTTGTGGTGAAAAGAAGTTTATCAACATGTCAGCCCAGAAGCCAATGTTTCTCACTTCCCATTTATTTTCTTCAATCTTTCTGGGTTCAGTACTTTGCTAGTAACCACATGTCTTCTCAAACTATTTACCCAAGACTTCTACCATGGCACTACAATGATAGACAATACCAAAACAATATCGTGCACTGATAGAGCTACATATTACGCAAGGACAGATCTGTTTCGTCGTACGAACGTGTGAGGACCTGTGAGCCAAAGGGCCTCTTCTGGTATGACTTCTTAATGACCTTGAAAAAAATTGTTTGGAACGGTGCACGTACCACAGGCAACCCAGTGTACCCTCACGGAGGGTCTAGTCTCCATATAAACAGGGCCTAAATAGCAATGCCATGAAAATTGAATAAAAAGGAGAAGTGACCCTCTCCCTTATTTGGCCAATTCACGGACAGCTGCAAGAGTAGACACGCAAACGTATTGAGTGAGTCTCAGTGCTGTGGTCAATCACGTCACGTGATCCCTAAGTGCAACTCGCCTATTGCATGGAACAAACAGTAGAATATAGAATGCAACATCCATACTTCAATAGATAAAGATAAACAATCTTTGAGCTTTTGGAGAACGAATTCAACATTAATCGTGCACAGTTCGATATGAAATAATAATATTTGATTAGAATTTAGTATGATCGTTTTTCTTATCGAAACCTAACGCCGGGTTCGCGAAACAGTTATTAGCAAAATAAAACGAACAAAAATTATTTATTATATGGCTTGAGTTTGTAGCCGATATAACGCGCGCTCTGATTGACTAATTGTGACTGAATTGTGGCATTATTCTCCCGTAATGCCTACCGGCCGATTACGGGCTTGCAAAAACAAAGCAAAAGGTAATTAAAAAGCCATATAATAAACTACTTACTAACCGAGCTAGCTCGAGCCTTACTGGGGAATATTGGCCCTCGGTCGTTTTTGTACGGACCTCGCTGCGTTCGGTCCGTACTGCCACGACCTCGGGCCAATATTCCCCAGTACGGCCCTCGCGCTCGGTTAGTAAGAAGTTAGTCATATGCAGAGGAGTTGTAGGACTGGAGGAATTCTCATTTCTTTTTCTTCGAAAATACATTGAGGATAGTAAACCAAGCTTAGTGTTTTATTTGTAACCTTATCGAGGCGATTGCCCAGTTAGGGTGCGATATTATTTTCCTGAGTTCGACTAGTCCACTGCCAGGCCCAAACTTGCGCAATAGCCTTCTGACACTTACCAAAGTGCCAATATTATATATTACATAGTTAGTAAGCGGCTTTACGACCTGTCTTCGGAAAGCGCTTAAACACTATGGCAATCTGGTTAAACATCTTACACCCATGGTGAGGCCACGAAACGCCCGGCTGATGACAGTAAGGATAGTTGGAGAACCTTCAAAATCATTTCGTTGGCCAGTCTGTCGATGAAACATTCCTCGAGGTTGTTGTGGTCCATTGACCCTACAGCGAGGTCTGGGGCAAACCTTACGGATACGTTACTAGCCAAACTTGTGTTGGCATTATCTAGTTGGAATACGTGTTCAGGGTCATCTTGTCCAGTGGCATGTCACCTCCATCCAGATGTTGGGTAACGTCGTATTGGAGACATTGCACCTTCATCTAGGTCGTGGCGGTCTCCGGTTTCCGAGCAAACTTGCCACATATTTGATTCATCCGGGACGACGGCATTATCGCCGTTGGTAGAAAGGCTGACATAAGGTTCCCCGAGGTTTTCCGAAAAGTGGCCGATATAGATGATGGTTGTTGTTAAAGGGATCGAAAGTGATTCTTGAAAGTTATGTACAGCGTTTTTAAGATTTGGTGCTTTTGGTCTATATGGGATCCCTGTGGTGATGCTCGGGCGTTGGTAAGGACAAAGCCATCGAAAATGAAGTCTTTGAAAGGCGGAACTTTGCCATTACTTGACACGAAATCAGCCCATCGAATACGCAGTTAATAATTCTACCAAATTTTTCGTAGCCGTAAGGTGCTCCACTCTCGCAGCGGGGGAGCTCCACTATTATGCTTGGGATAATTACACTTGAGGTCATTATTACATTTGAAGGAATGTAGGTTGTGTCGCCCCATCGCCTTGTCGCCCCAAGTTACGTCGCCCCAACTTAACCCTAACCCTAACCCTAACCCTAACCGGTTACGGATCCTTGCTAACCCTAACCCTAACCCTAGACTTAAGTTGGGCGACGTAACGTGGGGCGACAAGGCGATAGGGCGACACAACCTGACACCATTTGAAGCCAGCTATCATGACACTTTTGGCTTCTGGAGGGACCAAGGGAAACTTTCAAAAATGGCCGACTTCTTAGGAAAAATTATAGAAGCTGAAAGTATTAGAGAAAAAAAGTTGTATGATATCTTGATCGGTATTCATTGAAAGTTTAATAAGGACTGTAGAACTTTCTGTTCTATGCAAAATCACAGAAAGTGCACCAAAAAATATTAGAATTCCAATGAGGGACAATAATTTATTCCGTCACCCACAAATTATCGGATTGTAACGAGGAACAACAATTCATTGTAATACACAGAGAATAGCCCTTTTCACGGTGAGTTTTCTCATTTGCATTACAATGTAATCTAACGTGGATGCGAGGTTAAAACTACAAAATAGCCCTAAATTGCTTCACATACATGCTAGATTATATTGTAATGCAAATGAAAAAACTAACCGTGAAAAGGGCTCTTGGTTTGTAATCATTACACCTCCAACAATTTTGGGTTACAATTGTCATTCGTTACAATTCAATCATTTTTGGTTGACAATAATTATCACCCACAAATGCTCCAATCCTTTGGTATGAAAGAGAATGAGTATCTATTTTTGTCTGCGCATCGCCCACTGTTCCCTAAGGAATTTCCTACTGTTATTTGCCTATTTAAGAGAGTTTTGCAGAGCGTTCATTTTCTCCATCGTCTACGAATTATGTGCTGCGCTGTTTTAAGCTTCTTTCGAATCCGTTTGTGATGTCCAACACTGTGGAAGGCGACAAAAGACAGTATAGGCGACACAAAAAGAGAGTGCGGCGAGTCTTCGACTGCCGTGCGTTGGCTCACCAATTTTTTGGACCACTTACTAATAGCAAGGATTTCTTGTCAACTCAACTTTCTGGAAGGAGACTGCATAACTGCTCTCATTACTGAGGGTAAAATGTATCCACAAGCGTTTATATGCATGCGGAGGGTTATAAAGGTCGCTGACAGGTAGCTACTAAAACATGGGAAATCGCGAGTTGGAGTCCAATTCCGATGACGAAAAGAAATTTAAAGAGGCAAAAGAAGCGGCCAGCAAGAAAATAACGGCGGGAGATATCAAACTTGTGGATGAGAACCGACAAACTCCTCTCTGATCGGATTTTTGTGATAGGTAAAGTAACTTGTTTTAACACGTATACTTTTACGATTTCTCATGCTTCTTTGCAAGAGTACCCTTCCTAAATGTATTGTATTTTGTTGTCTAATTTATAATGAATAGGAAATATTTAACAATTATTCGCCGAAGGCAAAGTGATTATCGGTGAACATTCACCGATAATCACTGAGCCTGAGGCGAATAATTGTTTTAGAGGTATAAATACACAGGTGATTATTTCAAAAAAGAAAGGGAAAAAAAACATTTCAACGCGACATCATCTTCACTTACAGTGGCAAAACGACTACTGGCAGCCATTTTTGTCCGTCGAGGTGATATCGGCTGGTAATCCGAGATAGCGAGCCAATAAGAGCGTGCGTTTTTGTATAATCATCTGTGTGTTTATACTAAAAAATAATATTCTTCGTTTGAACGAAGTGAATTGGAACGAAGACTAATTTGTGGGTTACAATTTTCGCTGAGTGACGTGTAATGACCTGTAGTAAGTTAGTGAACAAAATATTGCAAGCTCAGAACATCTGAACATGTGGTCGATGCCCTTGGGACTGGCTGTTTGGATGTAACTCGGGTTGATCCAGCCTTTTGATCTGTTACATAACAAATAATAAATTAAAAGACATGTGACAACAAAATACAAATCAGTTACACGCCACGTCGCCTATGCCTGGAAAACTTCCATCGTAGTTGCACAGGAGTTTAGTGTGTCAGGCCGGCAGCGGACACTGAATAATTAATTAACAATTGTCATATCATATCATCAAGCGCGAGTGGAATAATTGTTTTATTAAAACCCCACAAATTATGGATAAATCGTTCCTACTTTATTTTGTAAAAACAACAATTTGTAGAGCATGGTATAATAGCTCGTATACCATGATAGCTAAGCCAATCAAAACTCTAGAATTGCATTGTCCAATGATCTAGTTTTTGAAAATTAACAATCATTCACCGAACCTAAGGTGAATAATTGTTTTCGTATATTTACATAGGTGATTATTTGAAAATTATGCATTTCCTTTAAAACAATTTCTTCGTCTGTCACCTCGACAAAACGGCTCGCGGCCATTTTAAAAAATCGCGTGATGATCACCTCAAAGGCAACCAATCAGCGCAGAGAATTTTCAATAATGACATGTGTAATTTTGCTAACGTTACCGGTAATTATTCCACGAGTTCGCGTTGGATATGAGATGGCAAATAGCCTCCAACGAGGCGCTGAGTTGGCTATAATCAGTCTCGTATCCCACAAGCGCGATTGGAATGATAGACCTTATTAAAAACTGGATCATTAGATAATACAATTCGAGAGTTTTGACTGGCTAAGCCATCATGGGTTATGAGCCATTATACCATGATCTAAAAAACACGGCAAGCATATGCGTGATTTTTTGGGCCTTTTTGTTTTTATTGTAGTCTAGATTTCCATATTTTGGGGGCGTTTTTAATAAAACAATTATTCCACTCGCGCTTGTTAGATATGAGATTATTATAGCCAACTCGGCGCTACGCGCCTCGTTGGCTATCTATCATCTCGTATCCAACGTGCGCTCATGGAATAATTGTTAATTATTCACGATGGCCACCATGTTGGATTTGCTATTATCATGCAAATTAGCAACACACTTCTGAGGGGGCAAACAACACAAGTTCGAGAGGTTAACGAATATGTTAGCCACACAGATGATTTGTTTCACGTTCATTGAATATTTATCACCTAAGCGGTAAAATACAATCATTACACAAGTTACGTCGGCGTTTTTTTAGTGAAAAATGAGCAAATAACGAAGTAGAAGGTCAAAATGTCAAAGGCAATCAAAAGATATGAAATTATTATAAAAGGTACTTAATTCTAAATACTAAAATAGACTTTTTTGCAATGTCATTTCAATATTTCGACGAGCTGATTTTCCGCAATATACCTTTTTTCCAATGTTTGGCCCCAGCATAACACATGGCTAATTTTAATGACAATTTGAAAACCAACATGGCGGCTATCGTGAATAAGGCTTATTGTTTTGTTAAATTTTAATAAAATCTTAACTCTTGGACACTTGGAAATCAAAGCCAATCAGAGTTTCCAGCTTGGCAACAATTGATGCATTCAGTTTCCATATTAGGTCATACGGTGTATGAGCTGATAGCCGAGATTAAGTGAGCCAATCATGAGGCTAGAAACGGTCGAGTTTTTAATAAATTTTCATATACTGTTCGATGGCAAGAAAAAAATAGATGAGAAAGTAAGCATGCAACTCAATCAAACTCTCTGAAATAAATCACAATCTCAGGAATATATACTTTCATCAGCCCAAATAGTTGAAGCAATTTTCTGGATAAGCTTTTTCCTTGAAAGGACTTCTGTTTCCTAACAGTTTGTCTCCTCGTCGGGAATGCTTTAGTACCTCGTTTCTCATCACAACTCGGTCTCTGATAATCAGCGTTACCCTCTTTTTGTTCATCTCCAGGTCCCTCTCCATCCACAATCACGTTCTGAGCTTACTAAAGCCTCTTATGCTTGCGTTCGCCAGCGTCGTGTGAAAAGGATACGCAGCATAAGCACAAAGGAATTTTTTTGCGTCTGGTCAATTAAAGCACTCGTTCCCGATTCTCTGCGTTTGAGCATTTGAACAAAATGGCGGTTGCCGTGATTAATTTTGATACTTAAGTCGGCGTTCGTTTTCACTTGCATAAGATGCCTACGCTTGTGCTTGCGTCGCTAGTGAAAACCAGGCTTAACAAACGGGAAGCATTGTAAAAAAAATCGGGGAACAAGGAGTTCAATAATTTCAATGGCACTTTCATGAGGATAGTACTCAATTTCGTTTTTACTCGTCTGCTTTCCATAGTGGCAACGGTATCATTTTATAATATTCAGTGTGTTATTGAATAGAGACGATGAACTTCACACTAAAGACAGAGATTTGAACAATACGGGCCAGTTAGCATCGCGTTTTCAAAGTCGACAGCAAACTTCAAACCCCAGTTAGCCGTTAGTGGTTTGCCGTTTGCCGTAGTGGCAAGAATTGGCTATAGGCATAAGGTTCGACATTTGGCGGTAAAAACGCGCTATGTTGGATGATTGTTTTACTTTGCATGTTTTAATTGAACCAAGTCAGCGTCCTCAAGGATGTGCAAATGATCAGCAAAAATGTGTTCATTCAAGAATTAAATCATTAGAGAACAACTTAAAGCTTTAAACGTGAGTTTCTACAGATTTCAAGATGAAAAACGCTGCGGCAGATCGCTAACAAGTGTATCCGGCCATTAGAAGTTGAACCGCAAACTACAAACCCGACGGTAAGGCCATTTCATGTGACACTTAGAGGTTTGCCGTTTGCCATTTTCCGAAAAATACACGATGCTATATTGTGCATAACATTTCATAAGTAAACGTGTGTAGTTTTCCTTCCATCTAGTTACTTGTTATCTCCACCACAAGTGCCGTTACGATAGTCAGAAAAGTTACAAAAAAGGTCCATAATTAGCCTAATTTGAACTGGTTTGTAATATACCAATGACAAATGCTAACAGTTTCACCCGAAAGAAACTCTATTTTTTGAAGACAGAATAACCGGACAGCTTGCGTGCATGCCTTCCCTGGTAGACAGCCATCTTGGGTGCGTTGTCTTGGACATCTCTTCCTAGCCAATGGGCTCTTTGCATGATACTGTCACATGGTACAAAAGCCGCCATGCTGGATGACAAAAGAATACAACAGCCTCCAAAACAAAGCGATTTCAACCAGCCAAGCGCGACTTTTCTTTGTTTTGGATGTCCCAGTGCGCAGCTTGCCATTCAGCAGGGAAGATTTTATACCATGTGACAGTTTCATGCAAAGGACCCATTCCCGCCTCTTTCTTTCATTTCCAATCCAGTTCTTTGACACAAACAATAAAATGCAAGTATATATAAAAAAATAACAAACACACACGCATGCGGTTCAAAACTGTACCATCTCAACCGAGACAGAAAAATCTCTGAATAAAACATTCACCGTGATATTTATATTGGAATAGAGATGATTTTTGAGACGCAGATTAATGGCCATATTGATTTTTAAAACGGCTAATTCGTCAAAGAGGCATTAAGAGTAAAGGTAAATACGAGAATGCCGGACAAATTGTTTGTCTGAGAACAATAATTTGTCTCAGCAGAGTAATGCGTTTGGTTGACTTTGTTTACGCCTGGGACGAATGCGTGCAAGACAAATTGTAAGTCTTCGAAGGTAGATACAGTCTTTTAGAGAAAATAAAAGTTAACATGTAATGTACGCAGAAATTGTAAAGTCGCCTTCGAAAAAAGAATTCGGGAATGGTGAAGGCAAATTGTCGACGTTAGGAGAACGCAATTTCTAATCTTGGTTATCTTGTGCATAGGATGATCCTAGCAGATTTCATCTGCTTTTTCAGTGCCATCTTGAATTACCTCATATACGTGCATGCACATCTCGGTTTTGATACGTCACATGCGCAACCTCGTGATTTGTTTGTATGGAGTCAATTTGCACCAACATGGTGATTTTTGGCAAGGGGCAATTTTTAGTAATCATCTCTAAGACATATTTACAACAATGTACTTTTTGTGACGCCATCAGCCCTTTATTCCAAATTCTCCCTTTTTAGCCATATTCCACAAGCCTCGAATAAAGACCTGATTTTGTACATCGTCTTCAGGCACCTCGGCTCCTCTAATGAGTTCTCCCAATGAACGCACTTCATAATCAATAATTATTCCTAGATTATTCCCCCTACAGTGAACGGTCAGGATTTCCTTAGATATAAGTATTCTGATTGAAAAAGGACTGTGGCATTACGATACATATCGCGTCTACGAATCGCATATCTCGATGGTCTCCCATCCAGATACCAACCCGCCCGACAAGGGTAGCCTCAATATCATTTTGTCGTGAAAGTATTGACCACTGTCAAGCTGAATGAATCATAGTACTTGGTGTTTATGGAGACCATCTCAAGAAGTACATGCTCGTACCCTCAAATTTCGGACCTATATAAGGTTTCTTTCCCTACCCTTCTCCTTTGCTTGGAAAGCACTTCAATAATCCGAGATTAGCTGAGATTACTACTATTTTAATAAGCTACTTGCCTCCATTGCCAATGTTTAATAATCTCAGTTCTCTTTGCCGGCTGTGGTAATCGTTCCTTTGTCCCACATCTCTTAAGGAGAGGTAAGTGGGTTGTGCTTCACTTCCACTAGAAAGTGGCATCTACAATGTAACAATAATTGCGTTAGTTCAGTAACCCACAAATTGTATTGTAATGAGGAAAAATTGTACCCTGTAAATTAATGGCTTCTTATAAGGGTAATTTTGCCTACCCATA
Source organism: Montipora capitata (assembly GCA_949126865.1). Lineage (NCBI taxonomy): Eukaryota > Metazoa > Cnidaria > Anthozoa > Scleractinia > Acroporidae > Montipora > Montipora capitata. Next base: position 40,385,525 of record OX421451.1, read on the forward strand.
GACCGTATTCATTAATGGCGGTCAATAAAATTATTCTTTTGTCTTTGTACTAATCATCCTAACTGGCTTCACTTTGGAACAAATATTCTTTTGCATTTTGCTCCTGTTTACGAGGCTAGTTAGGGTGATTAGTACAAAGACAAAAGAATAATTACTTAGCCGCCATTTTGAATACGAGAGAAGGGGGTAGTTTCTAAAGAAACTGTGGTCCTGTGTCAGTGAGGAAGTATTATACAAAAATTTGGTTTTATCAACAGAGTTGATAATGTAAATTGGTCACCGTACAGAGATTCTAAAAGCTGACCTTTCGAGCGTTAGCCCTTCGTCAGAGCGAATCGAGGAATCGTGGGTTTCGTGTAGTTTTTATGGTAGAGTAGGAGCTACGCTATTGGTGGTAACATGGCAACGTGAAAAATAGCAATATATTAGTTAAATGAAAAGCGTTCGTTAATATCGTGAGGATTAAGGGTGCCGGCTTTCCGTCCTACCTAGATGTAGGGAAAAGCTGCAGACAGCCATGTGGTTTTTGGAGTGGTTAGGGAGATTAAAATGACGAGCGACTGGCTTAGATACATCCTTGTCATTCTTCTCAACATTACGAAGGTGTTCGTGGCATCGATGTTAACAATGAAAAGACAAGTTTTGCATCGTGAGCGCAAACATTTGAAAGTGCCGGGTTGCTCGTTAGTTTTGAGCGTGCTTCTAACTAAAATGTTGCCTATGGTTTTGTCGCGTTTGAATGAAATAAGTGGAGGTTGCAAAAAGATTCTACCAGTCTCTGGATCATTTTGGAGTAATTTAAAATTATTAAGAATGATACTTTTGACTGCATAATTGAAGATAGAAAGTGAGGGTGAATGGAATTCTGTCATTCTTATATTTTTGTGACGTTTGTAGTGCTGACTGTCGGTCAAATTGTTGGGTGCAATGATGGCCAGCCTTATCCACAGAGACAGGAGAGCCACGTTTTTCGAAGAACTGGTACATCTTCTCTGGTTTGCTCAAAAAATCGGAGTCATCACTACATAGACGTCGAAGTCTAAGAAATTGAGAATAAGAAATGAAGTTCTTGACATGTAATGGATGTGATGATGAATACAACAAACTGTGAGAATCTGTAGGTTGGTAGTGTACACTGGTACATAGCACGTTACCACTAATAGAAACTTTGATATCTGGAAAAGCCAATGAAGTTTCGAAATTTCCCAGGTATATTCAAGAGCCGGATAAAAAGAATTCAACCAGAAGAGAAGAACTCTATCAATTTATAACCAACACCAATTCTTTTCATCTGCCTCTTAGATTTACTTGGGAAATTTTGCAAACTTCATTGGCTCTCCTAGGTATCAAGGTTTCTATTAGTGGCAACGTGCTATGTACCAGTGTGCACTACAAACATACAGATTCTCACAGTTATTTGTTGTATTCATCGTCACATTATTACACGTGAAGAACTTCATTTCTTATTCTCAATTTCTTAGACTTCGACGTCTATGTAGTGATGACTCCGACTTTTTGAGCAAAACAAATGTGCCAGTTTTTTTAAAAAACGATAAGGCAATGAGGCTGCCCATATATGGTGAGGCTGCCCATATATGGTGAGGCTGCCCATATATGGTGAGGCTGCCCATATATGGTGAGGCTGCCCATATATGGTGAGGCTGCCCATATATGGTGAGGCTGCCCATATATGGTGAGGCTGCCCATATATGGTGAGGCTGCCCATATATGGTGAGGCTGCCCATATATGGTGAGGCTGCCCATATATGGTGAGGCTGCCCATATATGGTGAGGCTGCCCATATATGGTGAGGCTGCCCATATATGGTGAGGCTGCCCATATATGGTGAGGCTGCCCATATATGGTGAGGCTGCCCATATATGGTGAGGCTGCCCATATATGGTGAGGCTGCCCATATATGGTGAGGCTGCCCATATATGGTGAGGCTGCCCATATATGGTGAGGCTGCCCATATATGGTGAGGCTGCCCATATATGGTGAGGCTGCCCATATATGGTGAGGCTGCCCATATATGGTGAGGCTGCCCATATATGGTGAGGCTGCCCATATATGGTGAGGCTGCCCATATATGGTGAGGCTGCCCATATATGGTGAGGCTGCCCATATATGGTGAGGCTGCCCATATATGGTGAGGCTGCCCATATATGGTGAGGCTGCCCATATATGGTGAGGCTGCCCATATATGGTGAGGCTGCCCATATATGGTGAGGCTGCCCATATATGGTGAGGCTGCCCATATATGGTGAGGCTGCCCATATATGGTGAGGCTGCCCATATATGGTGAGGCTGCCCATATATGGTGAGGCTGCCCATATATGGTGAGGCTGCCCATATATGGTGAGGCTGCCCATATATGGTGAGGCTGCCCATATATGGTGAGGCTGCCCATATATGGTGAGGCTGCCCATATATGGTGAGGCTGCCCATATATGGTGAGGCTGCCCATATATGGTGAGGCTGCCCATATATG
>OX421451.1:40393015-40428015 GCA_949126865.1 Montipora capitata
TATGTATACCCGTGTATACCCTTATATACCCATGTATACCCCTGTACACCGTCACATACCTATGTATACCCATGTATACCCTTATAAACCCATGTATACCCCTACATACCCCTGTATACCCTCACAAATTCCTGTATACCCTTATATACCCATGTATACCCCTGTATACCCTCATATACCCATGTATACCCTTATATACCCATGTATACCCCTATATACCCTTATATACCCATGTATACCCATGTATACCCCTGTATACCCTCATATACTCATGTATACCCATGTATACCCTTATATACCCTTATATACCCCTACATACCCATGTATACCCTTAAATACCCCTGTATACCCTTTTATACCCATGTATACCCATGTATACCCATGTATACCCCTGTATACCCTTATATACCCATGTATACCCATGTATACCCTTGTATACCCCTATATACTCATGTATACCCTTACATACCCCTATATACCCATGTATACCCTTATATACTCCTGTATACCCTTATATACCCCTGTATACCCTCATATACCCATGTATACCCTTATATACCCCTGTATACCCTTATATACCCCAACATACCCATGTATACACCTGTATACCCTCATATACCCATGTATACCCATGTATACCCTTACATACCTATGTATACCCATGTATATCCTTATATACCCCTATATACCTATTGTGGGGCGAATTTTGCAACTTTTGTCCCCAACTGGATCAAGAAAATATTGGCACTGACTAAAATCCTACATTTTAGCGATTGAATTCTAAATGGATGTTAGAAAGTGGTAATTGAACTTTGTGTCATGGAATTTTTGTCTGAATTCATACTTTTGACTTCAAATCGAACTCTCGCTGCGCTCTTGTTCGATTTTGAAATCACAAGTATGATTTCAGACCAAACTGCCCTCCCTTCATTAAAAATCATATCTTCACCGCGTGCATTGAACATTTCATTTTTATCTTTCACATGTGAGAATATAGGTATCGTCATGGTAACGAACACGATTAGCCAATAAAACGCGAACTTTCTCGTCATTGTAAGATACTTTTGTGCTTCAATATAATTCGTCTCTACAACATTAACATTTTTATCGCACAATTTTTTCATTATCATGACTTTCATATTTAGTTTCATGTTACACAAGATGCGTGTTTTAACAGTTGCTTACCACTTTTTCATCATTTCGAAAATCCGTAAAACAAGTTGTCAGAGATACTTTCCGAAAATCGGAGTTTGTTTTTCGAAATTAAGATAATTTCCGAAAATGCTGAAATTGGAGTTTATGAAGTATAAGCCAACTGCCAGAAACACTGAAGACTCGCTGAGCTCGAATATAACATTTCAATATGGGTATATAAGGGTATACATGGGTATATAGGGGTATATAAGGGTATACATGGGTATACATGGGTATATGAGGGTATACATGGGCATACAGGGGTATACATGGGTATACATGGGTATATGAGGGTATACAGGGGTATATAAGGGTATACAGTGGTATACATGGGTATATGAGGGTATACAGGGGTATATAAGGGTATACAGGGGTATGTAAGGGTACACATGGGTATATAAGGGTACACATGGGTATATAGGGGTATCTAAGGGTATACAGGGGTATGTAAGGGTATACATGGGTATATAAGGGTATACAGGGGTATGTAAGGGTATACATGGGTAAATAGGGGTATATAAGGGTATACATGGGTATATAGGGGTATACAAGGGTATACATGGGTATATAAGGGTAATAATTGAAATACATTATCAATAGCTTATATTTAAATACATAATAATAAGGGATACATGAAGTACTTACCAAATTATGATTCCATGGTTCTTTGCGCTGCTATCTGAGTAGCCGCAGAGTTCACTGGGATTGATTTCACAACTTTACGAACATGGCGTCCGTGAAAAGCTATTTGAAACCCTTCAGGCCAATTTTAATCATGATTTTCTTGTTGCTGGTCGGGTTTTTGACATATATAACTGCTACTGATGAGCCTGATGATAGTGTAAACGATTTTGCCGAGTTCGAAACGGAGGGTGATGAGGATGAAGAGGAAGACACAGAGCCGCAGGGAGCAAATGATCAAGACGACGAAGACGAAGGTTTGTTCGCTCATTGCGATCGTGTGTTTGTTGATGAGAAGTTACAGATCGATTTGTCGATGGCATTGAAATTTCACGAGTCAACTTCAATTGAATCCATGATCTTATCAGAATGGCCTACTTTAATTTTCGAGGAGATCTGCCGAGAAGGACTGCAGGATTTTGATATGAATCGAATACATCAAACATAATTGCTGATCGCTCATTTTATAAGCGTTAAGGGCATCTTTGGTTAGTTTGTCATTTCGCAGCTGATTTAAGTCGTTTGTTTTTTCTCATTTAAGCAGTGCTTTTAAAGAAATTTCTCTCAGCCAAATTAAATTAAACTGACCGACTGAATATTGATTAAGTTTTAATTGAGTTCACGTGCTCTTGGGGGATGGAAATCAGGCGTGTGAGATTGTGTAATAATAATCTTCTCCCAGCCATTGTTTAATGTTGAGTTTATAATTTCTCTGTAGAAGGTTTAGTACTGACCAACGTTTAATAACAGCTAGAGCAAAAATCATCTCTTTTTGGTGTGGGCAAATTAATGGCAGATACATGTAGATACAGTGATTTTGGAGAACCAAAGAACAAAGTGTGTGTGGATTTAATTGAATGCTTTAAGCACCTATTGAAACCATCTCAAGAAGTACATGCTCGTATCCATAAACTTTGGTCCTATAAGGTTGTTTCTTTCCCTTCCTTTCTCCTTTATCCTTCCAAGATCAGCGTCAAATGCACTTCAATAATCCGATATTACTACTAGTTTTGGTGGTTTCCTCTTTGAGCTGGTTGGAAACATAATTTGTATTCACCATTGTGCAGTTCGGTGTCATGTTTGGTGTATTGGATAATGTTTGAGAGTGTCTCTTAGCCAGCATGGAAGCCAATAATTATGTTAATTAAACTTAACTTCCATCAAAGATTTTCTTTTAAGTGTTATGTTATTTGTGAAGGGAAGATTACATGACATTGCAAAAACGTATCTGCAAAGGAGGTAATTCAAATCCGTCCAAGTCAAAATCAGTGAAATCAGCACTTGTATCAAATCCCTGATTAGATCTTACAGATTCGTAGCTGTCAAATCTCACCTTATCCACACTCCTGTAAAAGCTTGTACATGTACCTTTAGCTCTGTCCAAAAAGTGAAGTTACAACACTCAAGATCATGCATCCCCCTTCTCGTATGATCACTCGTCTGACTACCATAAATATCATGAATTGTGTTTACATGTATATGGTTAACAACAACTCTGGTCTTTGATAGGTGATATTCAGGAAGAAGCAGATGAATCTGAAGCAACTATTGAAGAGGTAATTTTGGTGAAAAAAAATTGTGGATATGTAGGATTGGTGTATTGGTTTGCTTGTGGAAAGATTGCCTACATGTTCATTAATGTAGAGCCAAGATGATTCTCCAGCTCTCCTCCAAGACACTATCTTACATCCCTTCCCTGTGACAAATGGTCGTTTCAGTGTATCTTCATACAGTACCTATCAAAGGAAATCTCTCTCTCTTGAGACAAAGAGAGTCTCAATATATTTAGGGTCCTTGCCTCTCAAGGTGGGACACATATCAAAAAGAGCTAATGCATCGAGGTGGGAACCTGACAGGTTCTTTTTAACTTTTCTTTGAATATTGACACTAGGCTGATGAAGAGCAAGAGGAATTTGACCATTTTACAGATGAAGAAGAATTTGAGGTATTTTCTGTACCTTGATTTATGTTGCATTTATTTATTCCTTGCCTACCCGGTACATGTATTTGCTGAGGCACAGTCAAACCTCGATTATCCAGTTATTTCAATTATCCGTACTTTCTTCTCTGGTCCCAGGTTTTCATGTACCGGTATATTAATTAGTCATATTTTGTCATCCACAGCAAAACAAATTTCCTTCAAATTATGAAATGGAAGTCCGGTGCAAACTGAATTTTTTCGCTTCAAAACACAAATCTGTGTGCATTTTGTGCTCACACGCCCCATAACTAATGAAGTGCATTTTGCTGAGCTCGGATTGGCTTTTTCCATTCTCCATTAGCTCAATCAGCGTGGTTTGAAGAACACAACATAGATTCATATCAAAATGAATTTATCATCGGCACAAAACAAAAGTAATCCATTCTTTCCATAAAAAGATAACGTAGTCAATTATTTTGCGTCAGCAAGCAGCAAATCTCCGATATCCACAAAAACAAGGAAAAAATCATGAAGTTCGCTGACAACTTGAAGAGCGATGAAGGACCCTTGTGGGGGGGACTTTAGCCGGACTGCTTGTTACGCAGTTTACAATAATAGTTCAGATAGGTCAGTCCACAACACTGTGGACTACGTCCCCTACTCTTATCAAATGGTGAGTGGGTTCTTTAACGTCCCATGCTATTTAATTTCCAACAAGGGCTATGAGATGGGACCTCCGGTTTACAGTCCTTATCCGAGAAGCCTTGAAAGTCCAACCATGTGCAGATGTAATTACAAAGGCAGCACTTTCTTCTCAGTTATTTTAAGACCCTGAGTGTTGGTCTGGCTGTAGTCAAACTCACAACCTTCCGCATGACAGCCTGATGCTCAACCAACTGAGCCACCGGTGCACGGTTACCTTATTGTTGGAAATAGGTAGTGAATGCTTAGATTTAAATGGACTTTTTGTCTTTGATGTCAAAATTCAGGGTGCATCTAATAAAGGTGCATTTTAGGACATAATTGTAATTTCTTTGCATGTGAGGGGCACATAATACTTGTGTCAGGAGAGTTGCGGTTTCAATAACTACCAACAGTCGATGAAAACTATTAGCTTCTTCACTTGGAGAAGCCGGCACCTTTGTTCCCTAAATTTAAAAATTAAAGACAGATTCGTTCAAACCTTGGATTAAAACACATTATGGACAGTGACAACATAAAGTCGTCTACATTTAAAAGTGATCATCAACAATTTTGCTTTTGAAAGGTGGCATTTAATTTGGGAGTGTTCTTTTAAAAATGGCATGCCCCCACACACCCCTAGAGAATGGCACCTTGTTGATAAAGTCAGTTACTCTCTTCAGGGTTTGAGCCAGCTTTATTGCCTCAGGAGACCATTTGTCCCTGTGGATCGGAACACGAGAGAATAGTGTTTTTTGATAAGGCACTGATACAATTTTTATTCAGTTATTTTAGCGATGATAATAATAATATGAAAATATAAAAATTAATGCTAGCCGGCACAAAAATACATTATTTTTAAACTTACGCCATCCTGGTTTTCTGATCGGTATGAATTTGTGTAAACTTCTTCCATTAAGTTTTAACTTTTGGGGACATTTATGGCCCGTTCATCTAATTTTAAGGGACAAATCTTCCTCCAAGGGGGAGAATATCGCAACTTCGCGCTCTCGCTCAAACCCTGCGTCTTCAAACCAGCTACCAACTTTAAGTTTTATTGAAACCTCTCTGAGAGGCAGTTACAAATGTAGCATTGTGAAGAAACCTTAGAACCAGAGTGCAGACAAGTTTGGAATGAAGGAGTCATCTGTTCAAAAGAGAACAAAAGTTTGGCAAGAACATGTAACTGTACAGGAAAAGCTTGCAGGCAAATTCATCTTTCCATGTCACCTTCTTGATTTATGAAATAATGGCAAAGCTCCTCCATCGATACGTTTTGTATCTCCTGTACAAACCACAATTCCTCAATTCGTTCTGATGAATTGGCTCTGATGAAGGGCTAAGGTTTAAAATGTCAGCTCACAGAAAATCGTGGTGAATTATTTTCCTTTACCAGCTTGTTTGATAAAACCAAATCCTCACACAGGAAAAACATCTGAACCATGGTAAACCTCCCTCCTTTTCTTAAATTGTTTTTCCCCCACAAGAGGGCACAGTTTCTAATCCTGCAATCTGATTGGTTCTTTGCACAGTCAGGATTATCCAATCTCGGCCCACGGGCACAGTAGCGCTTGGACAGTTTTTGTCGTTCACCTGAAAATCTCATTTACAGCTGTACATACACAACTGTACAGAAGTTAGTTTCAAACAGATTTTTATTAGTTAAGAGGCTTGGAAACAGAATTCAAATAAAAACATTTCTCTTTGAAATTCACTCTTTGCATTCACTATCAAACACGATGTGAGTCAACAATAACATTACAAAAGTGATTTCAGAGAGGAAGAGAGAGAGAGGGGAAAATCAGTTCGTGAAGTGAAAAACTGTGACCTTGGTCTTGAAAACGCTTTCCTTGGCCTGTGACCACGGGTAACATTTTCAAGACTTTGGTCACAGTTTTTCTCTATGCGAACATCCCAGCCGGCAAAACACTGTAACATATGTCTTTTCTTTTTCAAACTGCTTTAGGGATACAGTAAAGAAAAGATCCCCAAAGGGAAATCTAGTCCACAGCCAGATTTAAAAATTGAGAAGGTGAGTATGTTGTAATGCTTCTAACTGCTTTTAAGTTAGTATACTCATATCTGTACATTTATATAAATGTTCATTCAAAGCTTGAAAACCTCTGAAATTGTGAAGCCATGAGAAGTACAGTAATCCATTAGTCAGTAAGCTTATGTTGGCATTTGACACAGTTCAGTTGATTTTACAAACTTAACCCCTTGACTCCCACAATGGAGACTTCTAGATTTTTACTCTGTCTAATGCTTGATGATTTTACTCCTCATCTGGGTCTGATGTCCTAGGGCGTTTGAGATGTCAGTGGATTAAGCAGTCAAAAACTATTTCCCCTCCATTAACTGTGTCTGATTCACCATAGGTTAAAGGGACTACATGTATGTTATGCAAGGTGATGTTCATGCAATTTCATGACAACCAAAATGCCCAAAAAGTAGAATGAAACATTGCAATAACCACATAAATCTGTTGAACAATATAAAAGAAATACAGCAAAAGGAAAAAGAAGCGTGGATGGACACAAATGAACAAGATTGAAATGGATTGCATTTGGGTAATCTTGAAAATTGAAGAAGAATAGAGTTTTTGCTTTACTTTTCATCTCAGAAAAACAAAAACTTTCTTGGTCAACCTATCATTGGTGTTATTTTTCTTGTATCTTCTCTCAATAATTATTTGAACCTTTTTCCCTTTCTAAAGGTTCCTGTTCACCTAAGAGCAAACTGGGAAGGATTTTATGCTGAAATTTTGACCTTAGCAGGGCTTGCTGTGTATGCTCTCAACTTCTTTGCAGGTCGCAGTAAAAACTCTAGACTTGCGTCATCTTGGTGAGTATTGCATGGGCTCCAAGAACATTATGGTGTAGCTGAGTGATTAAAGCACACTGATGAACAAGAGGGTTTAATCTTGAAAACAAGGACAAATGCTGTACAAACATGAAGAAATGTAATTCTTTGATTTATACTGAAAGCTATATTTCCTAAAGCCTGTGAAAAGCATTGGCTACTTCGGTCAGAAAAGGCAGGCACTCACATTGAAAAAATTTCACAGCACCCCTCACCATTCTCAGCACGGCTTTGCTGCTCGTTATTGCCTCCTGCCAGCTGTGTAGGCTACAAACGGTATACTAGTAGCCAAGGTTATATCACCTCAGTGAAACTATAGGCACATGTAAGAGGAACACAATAGCCCATAGGCCAGGTTGGAAACACCATGTAAATCAGGCATCCAACAGGGGTTTCATTAAGTTTTAAAGTAGAAGGGACCTTGCCATAAAGTAAGCGGACACCTCTATATAATAGTCTGGCTTTTGATCTTGAGACCTCCTTTGAGCAATGGCAGGTACTATAATTATATAGGTACTCAGCGTAGACTGGTGGTAGTACACGGGTCCTGGCTTCTGATAAAACCCCTGATCCCAGAATTGATAAGTGCAACATCAGTGAATCATCAGTTTGTGGTGAAAAAATAAAGGGAACTTCCAGTAACTTTTTTCAATAGATGGTTTTCTCCTGATGCCACAGCAGGCATGTTGGTGCACGGAACAAAAGAGAAAAAAAGTCTTTGAGAATTTGACTTCATTATAATGCAAAACATGAGCCATAATTTGCTGTTGTTTTGTGCACCAACGTGGCCGTCTCATGACATGATTGAAAACCATCTACATGTACCAGTATATTTGAAGGCACAATAAAGTAATGTGTGAGATGCTCATGAGTGATTTTAGCTGCAGCAAACATAAATGATTTTGTTTGTTTATAACAGTGTAATTACATTAAATAAAGTTATTTTTTATTGCCTTTGATTTTTTTTAGGATGAAGTCTAACAAGGAACTTCTAGAAAGCAATTTTAGCATAGTGGGTAAGTGTAAAGCTGCTGATTGCATAGCAATTGAAGGGTTTTAAAGGATGACTTCAGAGCTACGGTGTAATCTGAAATAACTTTTTAAGGTGTACAATTTAGTAGGGTTTGGAGATATCCGTGGGGTAAATTATTGTGTTTTGTTGCCGTCTAGAAGATTGTTGTCCTTAGACACAGCAAGTTTTTGGTTCATTATGTATCTAATGTGTAACTTGGTGTTTTCAATAAACAAACAAACACACCAGCTGCTCTGGCCATCACTATAAATTTTATGATCCATAAAATTAAATAATTAACCAAGCTCAGCACCACAGCCAAATGTACTTGTTAGCTAGGAGTGGGTTGATATAATACGGTAGTTCCACACAATGTATACTAAATATACAATTAAATTTTGCGTGACTTACTCTGTAGTTCATGATAATAATAATAATTATTATTATTTCTACAAGTGGTCGACTTGATTGGTTGTAGATGCTATTATTGTCGGTTTGCATTCACATGATCCAACAGCCATGTTTTCCAACAAAAACAAAAGAAAGCGTTTGCATAATAATAGAGTTCAATTCCCAGAGGACTGGGTCGAGGTGCCAACAAAGACATGGCCGCCATTTCTTTGTTTGGGTGTCACAACAACGTGTTGGCTATGACATCATGTGAAACTGAGAATAATAATATTGATGTTTCAGGTGTACTGTATATTTGTAATGCATCTTTTGGCAATGGGTGAAATCAGAATCCTAGGTCAGCTTCAAACCCACAACTTCCGTAACACCGGTGGGATGCTCTACCCACTGAGCTACAGAGTACTAGAAGTCCTGAATTGACAATGTGTCCCGTTGGTCTGAGCCCACAGACCAGCAGAACACATTGTCAACTCAGGATCTACAATCGTGGGCAAATTTCTTAAGAAAATTACCCTTCCAAGCGCTTTCAGTTGTAAGCAAACAATTTAACCCCCTCCTCTGTCTTGTTGATGTTGTCTGGGGGTCATGAACATTATCCTGGAAATCAACAACCCTTTCCAAATCAACATTAGGGAGCTTTAGCAACGACGACGGGAACGGTAACGAGAACGTCACCTAAAAACATAAATTCGCATTATTGTTATCACTTCACGACTATTCCACGTTTTTTAATATCAGAAAGGTATGGCAATCCCTCAGGAATGAAAACGTTATGAGCGGCGCTTTATTTAGGGGAGAAAATGAAAATTTATCTTCAAATGCTGACGTCCTTCATAAAACCTCAAATTTGGTCATTTCACGTTGTGGTTTTGCTGACGACGGCAAAGAAATAGACAAAAATGAAAAACGCACGTGCAGAGCGTGCAAAGCTATTGTCTTTGGCACTAAATATGCAAATTTGTGACGTTCTCGTTGACGTCGCCGTTGTCGTTGCTAAAGGTCCCTATTGGATAGGGGGAGGGGGGGCGAGAAGAGAAGAAGTGACTGCTGTGGAATTCAAAAGGGAGAAATAGTGAATAAGTGCTTTTTGTCCGGTTTTGTAAGGTTTTCTCGACAAGTTTTATAATAATAATTTGTAGATAAATGACGTAGCTCTCAAGGAGCTCTGTTACTGCCAGTAGTTCAATGGGTAAGAGCATGCGGCCCATGTCATGGCGGTCGTAGGTTCAAATCGTGCCAAGCACTCTGATTTTCCAGATGTCTTTTTGCCTTGCCAAACAACTAGTGCTAGATATTGATAATTACAGAGCAGTGATCATGAAGTGGCAGGTTGATGTAAATAATTAGCCGTAACAGACCAAGACACAGTTAGTGAAATGATGAAGGCTACATGGAGCCATTTTCTTCGCTTTTGACTGCACAGAGGTGAACAGTACTTTCAAATCACCTCAGAGTTTACCAAACAAAATGCGTGAAAAGGAAAATTAACTTGTGTGGTTCATACGTTCACATAATTTATTTTGTTCAGGCTTCATTGTTTTGGCAGCTTTGAGTTGTGTGTGGATGCAATATTAGGGAGCTTACGCAAGGAGGACGATGATGCCAACGAGAACTTTGTGTAAAAGTATTATTTCCCGTTATCGTAATAATTTTGTAATAACCCCAAGTCATTAGGAATGGAAAGTGTGTATCAACATTGCGGAAATAAAATTATTGTCATAAGCAGTGTGGCTGTTTGGGAAAAAAATTTAAAATGTTTCGTCAGGTTCTCCATGCCCTCTACATGTACAGAACCTCAAATTTGGTCAATTCACGTCGTTTTCAGGACAAGAACGGCAAAGAAATGTACCAAAATGCAAAACGCATGTGCAGGGTGTGCAGAGCTATTGTTTTGGCTCATTAATGGGGACTCCCAGGGGTTTCCAATTGACTAGTAAGTCTGGCCGGTTTAGGCTGGTTTGGACGTCGAAGGGTTAAACCCATTGTTTTGTGGCGTTTTTGTAGCGGTCATCGTTGTCCTTGCATAAGGTCCCTATTATTAAGTGCATGATAGTTCACCTGTACAGTGTATGTCTGAAATGTTAATGTATAGCATTTGACTGAAAGGTGACGATGGCTCCACTGATGAACCTCAGCAAGGCGTACTTGTGAAAGAGAGTGAGAGTCTTTACAGTCTGTGGTGCACTGGCAGGGTGGGCTGTGATGGAATGCTCGTAGAAATTAAGGTTTGTATAAAGGCCTTTTTCTTAAAAGGCAGCCTTTGTGGACTGTTTCTGCCGTTTGAAATTAAAATTAATTTCATTATTACATCCATTTAGAAATCACTGGTGATCCTTGCAATCTGATTGGCTCTCAGCAGTGTGATTATTCCCAAATTGCACTACTTTTTGCTCTAAATCGCACCACTTCCTCAGCGAATGAGAAAGGAACACTTAAACAAAACAGCCAATCAGATTTCAAGGCTTGTTTAAGGTAGCCAATCAAATTGCAGGAAAACAAAAGACCAAGAACCATTGTGTGACGAATTTTGCGCCTTTTGTTCCCAATTGGATCAACAAGATATTGGTGTTGACTAAAATCCTATATTTTAGCAAATTAAATTAATAATAATTATTGTGTGATTTCTAAAATGCATGTAATAAAGTGGTAATTGAACTTCATGTTGTGCAATTTTGGTCTGAAATCATACTTGTGATTTCAGATCAGTATGATTTCAGACCAAATTGCACTCCACTCAGTTTAATTACCATTACTAATCCTTTCCAGACAATCCTCCATTTCTGATTGACTTGGGTCTCTTTCATAATAGCCAACAAGACTTCATTTGACGTACAATATTGTTTACCAGTTTACCAGTTTCAGCACTTGGACTCCTTCAATATGACTACTGTCTGTTTTGCTCTCATGTGGTCTCATTGATCAGTAGTCCATTCAGAAGATTACGCCAAGCCGACCACATATTATTGGTATTGTTGATCAATACCAGTTGTCAAGTACATGTATTAGAAAGTCAGGAATGGTTGAAGTCACATCATGAATGTTATTGTAGTTTTAAACTTTAAGAATGGCAGATAGCCTCTTTTTTGGAGTTTAGAAAGTATTTTCAATTATATTTTGGCTCACGTTTGATCATTATAAAGAGCTATGCAGGTGTGGGAGGATGTTTTTAGCCTTGGAAGATAAAACCCTTCTTGATTCAATTACAAGTGGAATAAAGAAGTAAATAATATTGTTATGGTGCATGGCAATTTAAGGTTAATAATAATGACTTCAATCTGTTAAGGGATTTGGTGAAAATAATGTGCTGAACAAGCACCTGGCACTGTCATTGAATTCATAATTCCAATGTTCTCGTCTTAAATGTACATGGCTTTTCGCTCTTTCACTGTTCTTATTTCTTTTACAGCTACAAAAGCGTCATGATCTTGTGAGTGTGATGTCATATTTGCTCAGACCGGCAAAAGACACAGTAGTAAGTTGGAAAAGCACCTAAATTACTGTAGTCTCACTTCATGCTCTAGATTTTTGAGAAAAAATAAAAGCCTTCTGCTGTCTATCAATGGCCATGTTATGCTTTGAGAAATGCAAAATCAATTTTCATCCACTTTGTCAGTTTCTTTTTAAGTGGTTTGTTAACTACCTCTGTGTGATTATGATCTACAACAAAAAACAGGCATCATGTAAAATTATTATTTTTGTGGTTAAGAGCTCTTCCATTCCTGTACCTTCAACAAAATGGTTCTTGGTTTCTTGTGTGAGTTTAATAGATGATGTACATGTGCGTAGGGAATAGTATAAGTGATAAGCAAAATTATTTTCTTCTGGCAGCAGACCAGAATACTGAATCCTCGAGTCTGAATGGCTAATAGCCTTTTCATAATTGGTTCAGCATTTTGCGGTTTGGACCACGGTCTGAAAATTTTCCGTGCTATTCATGGCAAATTGAAGTTGCCACAAAATGCTTACCGGTATGAAAAGACAACAGACAACAGTTACTGGTAAACGACTTCCTGAGATGACACATATGTAAGGAAAATATAAAATAAATTCTGATCAAAAAGGATCAGACGATAGTGTACTCAGTAGAAGTGATGTTACTATCCATAAGAACAAACCTCCAATGAAATGACAGCTTTAACACAACTGACAGCTTTCAAACAAAATTCATAGACAGAACAAAATTATGTTACCAGAAACCATGTCCTTGGGCTTAAGTAGGGCCTTCAGCTTTGGGCGATAGTCAAGAACTAAGGGCAGAGGCACCTTTTTTTCCCATATCGACCTCCCTTCTGGTAAATAACATAATAATTACAGTACATGTAGTATTTCTGACAACTTAACTAACTGTAGTTAACATATTATTTTTCTCTCAGACAGTGACAGTGCACATGACAGAAGAAGAAATGGACAACTTCGTTTTTGCTGTTTTGCCAAAAAAGACAGCTACAAAAATGCAGAAAGAGCTCCCAGATTTGGTAAATCCATCTTTTATGACTGGTAGAAGAATTAAATGTATTTTAGTAATGTTCATGTTGTGGTATAAAAAAGAAATCAGAATGGTGTTAGCCATGATGATGACAATGATGGTGACGGCGATGACATTAATGATGATGACGACGTTGATGTTGATGATGACAATGACCTTAATGATGATGATGGCCTTAAAGGGGTTTTTTTGTACAGGTGTCAGGTTGAAGATGCTTTTTCCCTCTAAGGAATTCTTTTAAACAACAAATTTTTATTTTTGGCCTTTTTTTTTCAGACATTCTTCTGCCCTGATAAGCGCAGTGGTGTCAAATATGATCTTCCTGCTTCTTATGTCATATTAAGTGAGTCACACGAGGCAGCTTGTGCCATCTTATCCCAACAGGTATCTTTAAAATAAAATACAATTTTGTACCTGCACAAAACAGAAACTGAAATATTTTTTTTAGCTTGTCTATTGTACAGGTTTCCTTTTTGAGACTCGCTCACACAGACAATTTTTTAAAATTGTTACAGTGTAATGTCATTTGTGCAATTTCAGTCCTTAAAGTGGTACTATGATCAAAAAATCGCCTCTTCAAATTTTGAAAGTGTGTTTGCTTAACACCTGACTGGCAAAATTTTGAGCTTTGTTTTTTATCCAAAGGCTGTCTACTTTGAGTGTAAGTTTTTGATTTCATGGTCGGCCATTACTCACTTTCAAAACTGACCGACTGGACCTCAGAGGGTTGGATCTAGGGAAGTGATGGCATTTGCTCAATAGCTTAAAATTTCAGCGTGTGAACAAAGTTTATTATTCATGCAAACACGAGTCTAAAAATCTGAAAGCCCAAAACTCCCATGCTACATATTAATTCAGTCACGTACAAACACATTGCATTCTTTATAAACTAGTGAGTCTTTGACGTCATTTTCTCCTTGATCCAGCTCTCTCAAGATTTTAAAGTTAGTAATGGTGGATCATTAAGTAGGAAAATTCCAGTTAAGATAAACGCGTCTTTTTTTAAATTAAGGCTTAAACTTCATCTTTACATGTAGTTAACATAGTTTTGAAATACAAATGAAAAAAATAAAAGATTTGATTTTTTTATCATAGTACTTTAACAGTAGTGTAATTGCTATCTTCTGTTTTCCAGATCACTAGGGCTATTTCAGGCAATGAAGAAATATTTGACTCCTTAATATTTTCTGACCAATACATTGGACCTAAACAACCAGATGATGAGTAAGTTTTATGGCTTTTCCAAATTTGGCTTTGTCAGAAATGAGAGAACAACTAGGAAGGAATATAAAAATTAAGGTTGTGTTGCATTGGGATCAACCGTGTTAGGTTAGTTGGGCTTTTTGGTGTTCTAATGGGAAAAAAAACCGTTCTTTGTTGATTTGGTTGATCAACTTTTTAAACTGGCATCAACCTAGGTTGAAACGGTTGAAAATGCATGGGCAGTGACTGTTTTTGTTTACAAACTGGCTTTTTAAAGTTGGTTGCGAGCTCCAGCAATGTCGTTTTCCCTCAACTTGTCATTACACTGAGAAGTCTGGTAAGGAATATTCCCAGAAGTTACTGGGTTTAAACTGAAAATCGTTTGAAAAGTGATTTATTGGGAAACCTCAACCGCTTCAACCTAAATGGTTGCAGTTGAAATGGTTGATCCCAATAGGACACAACCTAAATTTATTGATTTAAAGCATTTGGCACTTTTTTGTGAATGCATCACCAAGATTTAATAGTATTTTAGAGTTATTCTTCAAATACACATACTTGACTCTTGGAAAAATCACTGTTATCAAACCCAAGAGATATGCGTTGTGAACATCCAGTTATTAATTTTACTCACTTACGTCACAATCTACGATGTAAGTGACTGCATCGTGAGACAAACTATCATACGTCCTATTATTTAGTAGCACATAACCAGGCCACCATATCGCCCAAAAAAGACCTGCAGTAAGTGGTTGAAACCTTGTGATCTGTGATGTAATTGACTACATTGTGAAACAAAGATCATTTTTATGCCTTAGAAATCTACTGATTCTACTTAAAATTTTAGAAGGTGGTTTATTATTTTTAATGTTGACATTAATTTTTATGACATGATATTTGAAGTAGATAAAGACATGAATTCTAGTAAGTTTAAAATTACAACCTTCCTGGACAGTGGTCTGGCTAGAATGAGTATTTTTTTCTTACAAACATTAAAATAATATATACATATATTGTTTAAAAAAACTCTCTTGGTAAACTTATACTTGAACACAAGAGAAAAGACAAGTTTTAAACAACAACAACAACAACAACAACAACAACAACAACAACATGGTGTTGTTGTTTAAAACTTGTCCTTTCTCTTGTGTTCAAGAAATATATAATTATATATATAACTGCAGACAGTACTGTTTCGGCCTTCTGGGCCTCATCAGTGCATATATATATAGGCAGATATATATATATATATATATATATATGCCTCACTGCCTCATATATATATGGGGCATATATATATATATATATATATATATATATATATGCCCCATATATATATATATATATAGGCATATATATATATATATGCCTCATATATATATATATATATAATTATAAATTTTTTTTCAGCGAACAAGCAGGCAATGGAAAGCCGATAAAGCCTAAAAAAGTGTTAATATTTAACTTCATTGGTAAGTAGAAAGCGACTGGTTAATACAGACTTCAGGAGTGTAGTAATTCTATGATGCAAATAATTCTTATGCATGGTTGGCTTCTAGCATTTTGCACTTCGTTTGGATGTTTGTATTTTTCAGGGCCATGTTTTCAAACAAGATTTACAGATGAGATATAGTGGCAGTCCCATTCCAGTCTTAAAATCCCATTTAGAAAACAGTCCTAAGAAAATACGTGTGCTGATTAGTTAAAAATCGTGTTTCCATAACTAGATGGAGACAGAACTAGCACGAGCTGTTGACGTAGTGATGGCGTGAGCAAAGAGAATTTACATTTTGATAATTTAGAGTTAACAAGTTGTTTTCCTTTTTCTCGTCGCATTGTTTTCTAAAAGAAAACTCGAAAAAGCTGTGGAAACACTTGCCTTCGGCTTGTGTTCCCACAGCATTTCTCGTTCTCCCAAACTTTCACTCGTGATTGAAAAAATCTAGTCCTGAACAGGGTTTCCCAAAAAAATTAATAGCACGAGTCTTTAGCTGTTGACCATGGGGAAGCATTTTTTTTTTTTTTGCAAAGCGAACCTGCAGTAAACCAAAAAAGCAAGGCCAAACCATGAAACAACGACAACTACTGAAGGGTGCATTTGGTAGAACTTTACCTCGGCAAGCAGGTGTTAAATAGAAGTTTTTACCAACGTCTTTCTTTTTAGTACCATCTAAAGGAACAAGCACTAAGTCTGCAGACATGGTGAAACTTGAGCCCATGATGAAACTAGTCATTCAATGTATTGACAGGGTTAGACGCTTCAAGCTGGGCAAAGAGGTTTGTACACAGTCTGTAAGGGTTTGTTAAATGTACATTTTTGTCTGCTGTACCTTATGTGGTCAAGGAATGCATCAGTAATGAAGCAAGCTGAAAGCATTTTTGCAGCTCTGAGAAAAAAAGGCAGACAAAAGCAGTCTTGGACTGGAATTGACTGACGCAGAAATCGATACTTTAGTCGACACGGGGGAGTTGTTGATCCTGGAGTTTTTAATGTGCGCCTCATTGGTTATCTATCACTTCATATCCAGGGTGCCCTCGTAGAATAATAATAATTATTAAATTTTTAACCTCGGATAACGCATTTCTCGTGCTCTGATTGGTTCACTCAATCTCTGTTATCAGCTCATATACCTTAGTTTGACCTTATATGGTAAATGATTGCGCTAAGCGTTGCTAAACTAAAGGTTTTTTTGCCGGAAAGCCAAATTTCTCTCTGAATAAGGCAAAAGAAAAAAACCTTTTTGTGAAAAGTTTGGATCAATTTGGACCTTTAGAAGTACCCGAAAAGGTAAGAAATGTTTTTGAGCCTGTGTCTGTTTTACCACAACATCACATCAGTTCCATCAAGTTTTTTTTATTTTGCTCGTATTTTGTACTTTCTAAACTTTTGGAGTTTAAGGAATTTAATAAAACAATTATTCCATTCGTGCTTGTTGGATATCAGACTGGTTATAGCCAACTCGGTGCTTCACGCCTTGTTGGCTATTTACCATCTCATATCCAATGCGCGCTCATGGAATAATTGTTAATTATTAATTATTGTTGGAGCTTTGCTCTGTCTTAGTGACATTTCACCTGTCTGGTGAAGCTCAAATAAACTAAACTAAACTAAACAGATGGCAATCACAGCAGAATCATGTGATTGAGCAAGCCAATTACACTGCAACAAATTTGCCTAAGATATTGTCCTCCTGGATTGTACATGGACTGTGTAGCAGCTGCAAGAGGCTTGTTTACGTGTAATCTTGTGTTTTCAGCCTGACCTTTCTGAATTCTGATCTTGCAATTTGGTCCCTAAGACTGTAAGATTTGTAAAGACCAGTTTGTAACCGAGGCCATTCACTGGGAAATGCAAGTCACAACAATGGATTAGCCTTAACTTGTTACTGAACTAAAACATTGGCGTAAAATTGTGTAACCCATTGACACCCCAAATGCCTAGGAGGGCCCCCAGCTGACAAGTAAAATCGCCGGGCGTTAGACAGAGTAAAATCTGTTAAGTCTGACTCACTCGCATGGGTCAACTGGTCAAGCAAGTCACCAGGCATAGAAAGGCAGAATGAAAGCAATCAGGTACAGTAGTTGCTTCCAACTCCCAAGTTAAGACTGCTCTACAGGTCTGTCTGCTTCCAAGTCAATTCACAAGGAAATTGTTAGGGGCAATTTCTGATAAGCAATTTCGATACATATGTCGCGGTTCAAAATTTTCTTGGTTTAAAATTTGAGACTTGAGAGTCGGAAGCAACTACCAGTGCAATTTTGACTTTTCTTTGTCTAACATTCATTATCATAATCTGAAATAAAGGAAAATCAAAACTGAACTGGTTTAAAAAATTTGAACCACAACACATACATCAATGCACATATTTTGTAAATTAATGCAGGAATTTTTTGTGGAATTTTTAAACACTGTTGTTTTGATTTGAAGGCCAAGGCAAAAGCTGAAAAAAACCGACGGGAACTTGAAGAAAACTTACTGAAACAGTCACATGCCCAAAGGCAAGAGGTATGATGAAACAACATTTTTTTTCGTGGACAAAAATTAATACAATGGTTTACTACCTAGAAACTTCTCCTTTTTAAAAGATTCATTATCAATGGCACCTGCGACATAAAATTTCAAGGCTTACAATGTACTTGACAAAGGCCAACTTTCACTGGGTGCAGGAAATGTTCTCTCCTCTGATCAGATGAAATTCATGTTGTGTAATATTTTTAAGGCAACCAATATTCTCAGTACTGGAAAGATACAGTATCTGAAGTTTATTGAAAACCATGTTCTATAATTATTTTTGCATAAGGCTGCACAACAAAGACGTGAGGATAAGATACGAGCCGAGAAAGAACGCATCATGCAGGAGGATGACCCAGACAGACAGCGAAGGCTCGAGGTTAGTGCAATGATGCTTAATTTAAGTACATGCAAATAAAAGGAACAGAATTTTTGCACGTAGGCTAGGAAAAGATGATACGCCCATTTTCTGCTTGTGTGAAGCTTGAAAGGCAAATTGTTGGGAGTTTTTAAAATTCTATTAGAGGGGACATAGTTCTTGAGTGGATGTACATACTAGAGGGTGTTAACCTGTTGACTACTGAACCGTGTCATGTGGCATTAAACAGTAAAATCTATTTGGGACGGTGCCCACTAATTCAAAGGTATTTTAAGTAGATCTTAACAATAATTGTCATTGAAATCCAAAAAGAAAATGGGGGTAACCACACTTTTTTTGAAGATAATGACTGTCATTAATCAACAATATTTGTAAAAAGCCTTAAAATACAAAGCAATGTATGGCATTCTTTTCCAAATTGAAGCTTAATTATCTCTGAAAAATGCATGGTTACCCCAAATTTTCTTTTTGGATACCAAGAGCACTTGCTAAATTATAAGGTCTGCTTTCTCTGCATAGTTTTGAAGCACGCTAAAATATCCCTGTATTAATAAGCACAACCCGTAGGAAATCAGAGTATCTCAAGATGCACAGAACATATGCTCGATAACAATATTTAAGTCTCAATCCTAGGGGGTCAATGGTTTAATATTATTATCTCAAACATTAACAATACAATAAATTTCTGCATAAAATGCATTGAGGTTTCTATCAAAGAAAGGCCACTGGCAATCTCACTTCCACCTAAAGACTTGATCACAAGTGGGAAAGGTCAAGCATGTTGTAATCAAAGGGCCATAAAACTGGGGCCTAGTGAATCAATTAATAAGGTCGCCTTCAAATGGAAGTTAACACTACAGACTTGAATTGGATGCATGAACACTTGGCACAGTGAAGTCACTTGATTCCAGATCTGCATACATGCACTATTAACACCAGATTTTAGGGTCTTCACACACACTAAACAAAACTACTGCAGTCTTGTTGGACAAAGGCAGAACAGTTTTGTCCCAAATAATTGTACCCTGTTACAAAGGGTTCTACCTAGTTTTCAGCACAACAGGTAAGGGACCTTTTCAAATTGGTAAAGCATTTTGGTTAATGTTGGACGTTCTGCAAAGGATAAGCGACTTCTGAGCGTCTGCAAGCGGTAATAAGTGCTCTTACAAGCGGTAAATTTTGCTGGTTACCGCCTGATAAGGAGAACCCTGGTTACATCTCAGTTATGTTGCTATGGGAAACAGACCTGTGCAGTAGGACTAAGGGTCCGATTACATGGCCAGTTTCAGCCCAGGCTGAAATTTTGCTGCAATTACATGTTGAATTTCAGTCCGGGCACAAAATGCAAATTTGTGTGGAAAAATTTACTCAAATGCAAAAACACAATCAATGCGTATGCGGTTTCTGAACCGAGCTAGGATTTTCATCCCGGGTGTAATCGCCACTTTCATTTCAACATTTCTTTCAGAACACTAACTGGGCTGAAATTTGCCATGTAATCCGGCCCTAACAGTGGCAAAATTCAAACAAAACATCATTTTGACAATGATGAGAAATCAGAATTTCAAGACATTACTCATACCTATTAATACTGTAACTCCTAATTATTCCAAGCATTAAGCACAAATAATGGCGAAATGGGATCTTTGAAGGCAGCTTTTGCTTCAGTTTGCAGTGATTACATGAGAAAAAACATATTTCTTTTAGGAGAAAGAACACAAGAAAGAAATGAAGAAAAGAAATCCATTCAAAGTGAAACAAGTCAAGGCTCGTGGCTAAGTGGTTATAGAGAACAAAATTTAAGGCTTGCTTTCATTTCAACTTTTCATCTGGCTCCACAGCAAGTTTTGAATACTAGCAATAAGTAAGATTATAATTATCTGACTTATAATAATTTATGAGCAAGACCTTCAGGGGCCATGTAACAACCATGAATTATAAGATTACTGACCGGTATGATCTTTTTTGGTCCCTGAAAGTTTTATTTTTTATCTTTTGCGTGGTCAAGTTTAAGGCACTTTCATTGTTACATTGCCGACTGCTTGTAACCTGCAGATTTCTGTTTCTATTTCCATTTTCATCACTTTTCACTTCAGGTTGTTACTTTTGAATCCACATTAATAAAACTCTGAAACTACTGTTTCGTTTACTATATCTTCCCTTAAATCTTTCCTTTTTAAAATCACACAGTCACTTAAAGAGTCAGTGGTGTAAAAGTGTGACATATATAGGAACAATTGTTAAAGGCCCACATTTGCCCAAAATTCATTGCAGCCACTAAGGGGTTTGTTTTTGCTTTCAAGTGACGGCTTGTCCAAATGCGTGATCTGATTGGCTGAATGCACTCATGCAAATCATGCGGGAAACAACATGTCACCTATTTGGGTAATCTCGTGTTACACAAATTCAATCACAGTGTGCAATGACTTCTTGGTGGTTGTGGGCCTTTAATTTATCCAGTCAGGTAAGTCCAGGAAGGCATAAGAGAATAAGGGTAATTTAGTCTACTCATAACGTTCTAAATATATGTACTGAGTATATGGATATACAACTTAAAACAACTTTAGGCTACAGCAAGCAAGCAAGCCGGCTGTTTGTTAAAAGTGGGGGAGTAGGGTAGCCCCTTGAAATCACCCCCACCCCATGAAGAGCCTACTCCCAGGTTATCAACGCTGTGACTTGTTAATTTTTTTTCATCCTGCATGTGCCAAAAATAACAATTTATCATTGGGCAGTTAAGCAAAGAGGTTTTGGAGGAACGGAAGGCAACTAGAATTGAGGTGTTTTTCCTAGTAGCTTGAATCAACACTACTACAATAATAATTAGTATTGTATTGCAAAGTGTGTTTACCTGATTAGAAAGTATTTAATGAAAATTTGGGTGAAGCACTTGCCCTGGAATAGCATGTGTTCCCTCACAGTTTCCGTTTGTTGCACAAAAAAACCATTTGCCCATGAAAAGTCTTGGGAGCAAAAGAAGTATGGAATGAAAATATTTTGAGAATATAGACTTATAATAAGCTGAAGAAAGCTGCTGGTAAGCTTACTTTATTGAATAACCTTGTTTCTCTATATACAGTGATGACTAAGAATACTTGCCACAGTCTTCTCTAAAGCCTATAACGACTATAATAAACTTTTTTTACAGTCTTGCACAATTAAGACATCTACAAAAAAAGCGCCTTGTTTAACCCTTTCATGTGAAATGACTACGTCAAAGAATTTAATGTAAGGCTGGATGCTAAAAGAGAATCAAATCTTCTGTTAATTTCTCTTTGCCTGCAAATGCCAGTAAGAGAATATAATATATCAAAGATGCACAGCAACTGTAAATGGTGATCAGAACTTGAAAAACGAAAAATGTTTCAATTCTGTAAATAAAAAAAATTAATTCTTTGCTTGTAACAGCAGAACTAAGGTCCAAAGTTGCTATAATTCTGAGCGGTGCAGTTTATAATATGGTGACCCTTTGGGAGATTAGTGGATTTGTTTAGCATTTGGGTAAACTTAAGTGAGGTAGCACTGTGTTTGCAAAGTCTTGAAAAGCTCTTCAATTTGTCTTCACTGACTTGGAAATACTCCCAGTCAAACATATTGGGTTCTTGTTCATCAACCAATTTCTGGAACGTGAGATTTGACATGCCTGTTATGTTATTATGACAGTTTGAGTGCTAGAAAAATCAATTTTGGTCCATAGAAAAATGGTTGCAGTTTTCTGTATGAACTTTTATTGTAAAATAGTCCTGTGCATCTTTTTGTATTCAATTATAGCTCTAATTAGCATGAGACAAGCAAAACCTGAAGTATTCTGGGACTTGTAGTCAAATGCTGTCATCATGCAAATGTTCTATTCTAGCCTTGTTTGAGTGTTTTTTTAATTCATTGAATAGTGGTTGTGGTAGAAGTTGTTCCATGCTTTACAATGCTTGTGTAGGGCGGAGGTGGTGCCTGATACTTTTGCACTTGGCCAAATAAAGGAGGTGGATAAGCGGCGTACGGCACTCTTGTACCACCAGGAATAACAGCAACAGGTCCTCCTTGTGGGTACATAGGTTGTGGTGCAGTCACCCTTATGACATTCACCTGTCCATCTGTGATAATGGCCGGACCTCCTTGGGTAACTTGCATGGCACTCCTTTGTACACCTGAAATACGACGACCTGGAATATATCGATGACGATAGTACCACCAGGCCAGGAAAACACCAAAACCAAACACCACCAGGATAAACCTAACAGAGTCAACAAAATTAGTTATGTTATCCCAAGTCTGATATAATAACATGTATTTATTTTTTTGGAAGCATCTCAGCTTGGCGGAATCCTGCATCCTAAATCTGATTAGCTAATAGCGTGCTCATAACTGGTCCAGCCTTTTACATAACATGCCACAGTCCAAAAAATTTCTGTGCCAATCACAGCAAATTAATGACTCCAAAACGAGAGAGAGGTGCATCCCATATCAATCAAGTGAAGGTCATAAAGAGCTACGTGTTATCTGGAAATTTTGGAATTAAGTTACTGCATTGAAGAACAACAGCATTATTTCCCATGTAACAAACCAGAGAAAGGCTCTCCCAAAAACAAGGGGAGCTGGTGAAACTAGAACCACGTCTGGAAAGTATCGTGCCTTAATTTCAGCCAAGCAAACATTATTTAATATAAAATGATCAAAATTAAACGACTGCATTGCAAAGTGCACATTGACAAGGACACACATGTGTATCACACTGATAAAATCAATGGAGGGAGAGAAAGAAGTAGTCTGTCCTCCAGCCTCTCAGATAGTGGAGATGAGGGAATGAAAACGAGTGAAGAAAATTGAGCGGAGGGAGGGCCAGGCCCTGCTTGATTTTCTTCGCTTGTTCCCATTAATTCCCTCGCCTCCACTATCTTGAGAGCCTGGAGGACAGGCTAAGAGGGAAGAGGGCTAAGTGCTAATAAACTGAGCCAAAAATGCCACCACTTGGGAGATGTTTGCTCATTGTGCTAAAAAGGCATGAGCACATGACAGGGTTCGTACACTTTTTCAGACCAAAAATTCAAGGACTTTTCAAGGACTTTCAAGGGCCAAATTTGGAAATTTCAAGGACCTCTTATTTATTTACGTCGAAGAATTTACCCATGGAAATAGTCTGACAGTACAATTCTTGCTCATTTTCCGTAACGTAGATGCGTGAAAATAATGCAAAGGCACTGGTAACCATTCTTAACCCCACAGCTCGTCGCGTTTTTATGACATGCTGACTTGAGTGGCTGATTATTTTTACTGAAGTTATGCGGGTCAGAAAAAATTCAAGGACTTTCAAGGACCAGGAATGAAGAGCAGAGATTTTCAAGGACTTTCAAGGCCTTGAAAATGTACTCTCAAAATTCAAGGGTTTTCAAGGGTTTTCAAGACGCGTACGAACCCTGACATGGGATCATGACTCAAGTAGTCTGCATAGGTGGTGGGCAGCTATTTTATTGCAGGATTATTCAACCATGCCAGGTTAAGTTGTTGGTTAGCTAGTCTGTTTTGTTTCTTTGTGGCTTTGCCACTTCGGAGCAACTTGCAATCGTGGCCAAAACACAATAGAGCTACCATCAATTTACTCACCCGTGTTTAAATAATCCCACAGTAAAATAATTAGCCCACCAGCTCCACAGGCTGTAACTCATGTGGATATGTAATAGCTGCACACCAAAAAGCATGAAAAACTGTTTGTTGTTGTTAACTTCATTAAATTGTATTCAACTGCATCTATTAATATTATATAGTTTCTTATGAAAACAATAAGTAAACCAAATCCTCACCAGAGATACCATCGTGCATAAGCATAAGTACAGCAACGGTGATAATTACAGCAGTATTCAGTCGTTGAACACCTTTATGTGAGAAAAAGGAAAATAACACATGGTAATTGACATCTTCATACATGTGTGTCTTGGGATAACAATATCAACTTTTATACTCTAGGTTATCGTATGAAAATGGAGCTAAATTAAGGATTGAATCAAGAATGTGTTTCAGAATTATCAATTGTGTAATTTTATGCCATTTTTTTTTCTGAGAGCACAAACTTTTTTGATAGACTTCTTCAAATCTTACCTGTAAGAGCTAACCACATATTTGCTATAGGAGTAGCTGTATGTAGTGTAGGTGCATATTTTATCTCCATAGGACTGAAAAATAGAAGCAGAACCACTTCATAAATAACTTTGTAATAATATCACAACATCCACAACTTCCAAGCTGTTAGTAAGGGTAACAGATTTCATCACCATTGTCAATAATTACTGGGTTGCCGTATGGCAAACCCAGTCTAGAAATGGAGGGCATTTGTTCAGTGTTATTATTATTTTTTTCTTCCGTGTCGGTAAAAGTCTTGCCTGTCACTCCCCTGGTAAGTGGTATCTTTGTGCATAGAGCCTTCTGCGCGTATTTTCTTAGGATCGAGAGGGTAGTGAAACTGCATAGATTTCTCTGGTGGACACAGTAGAATCATTAACTTAGCCTGCAATGGCGTTGAAAGTCATGTAACGCGAATGGCGTTTTACTGGATCCTTAAACAAAATATACCCTTATGGAGCTCAATAATGGAAAGTCAGTTGGATAAACTACGCAGGCGGTGAAAACCAACACCTGGTATCTCAAAAGCGACGAGTAATGGACTTCGACAACAATCTGTCGCCCGTCGAGCAGAAATCAAAGTGAGCTGCATTTCTAAAATAATTTTTACCAAGTGTGCTGTCATGTAGAACACTGAAACCAAATGGAAAATTCTCTGGTAACTTATGGGTTCAACAAAGACAGAGAACGAATCGAACACCTTAAGTGGATCTGTGATCAACTCTGCACAGTCTTCAGGTAATGTGACAGCCAAGAATTATTTGAAAGAAAGCTTGTCGTCTATTTTGTGCTTCATTATTCAAGGAAACGGTTCTTCATGGAAACGGTTTGATCTTGAAATTTTAGTTTGTTGTAATATTGCGCATATTTGACACGATTGAGTTTTTTCTCTTCACGCACGCAATAATAGCAAATATGTTGTTTGTTTCAAAAAATTGTTCGCTGGAAAAGGTGGCCTTTATGAATTCATCATGTTTTATTATATGTGTGCTGGATAGTTTTTATGGCAATAGTAAAGCATTTTCTTGTTATTCAAGGAAAATGTTCTTCAGGAAAGGGTTTGAACCTGAAGTACATGGTAATTTGA
The DNA here is from genome assembly GCA_949126865.1 of Montipora capitata. NCBI lineage: Eukaryota > Metazoa > Cnidaria > Anthozoa > Scleractinia > Acroporidae > Montipora > Montipora capitata. The sequence goes on from OX421451.1 coordinate 40,419,056, forward strand.
GACGACTGAGTTTCTTGTCTTCACGCACGCAATGAAATAGGAAGAGGTTTTCGCCTCTAAGAGCAAATATGTTGTTTGTTTCAAAAAATTGTTCGCTGGAAAAGGTGGCCTTTATGAATTCATCATGTTTTATAATATGCAAGCTTAACTGGATAGTTTTTATGGCAATAGTAAAGCATTTTCGTGTCAAAATGAGGTTAGCGTTTTTGTGTTGTGCTAACTTAATTAAATATAAATATACATTCTGCCTCGTGAGTTTGTTATTCTCGTTAGCCAGCAATGGAAAGTCATTGCAACGCGAATGGCGTTTAAGTGCATCTTATGTTGTTTGTTTCAACAAAATGTTTCGCTGGAAAAGGATTCTGTGATATTTTCTGCCTTTGTGAATTATAATATCATGTTGTGTACTGAATTTTCGAGCTTAAGGTTGAAACGTGATATGGGAGGATATTTTTAGTATAACTCTGTAAGCAGGAAAGGTTTCATGAAAATAAACAGGTCTGTTGGAAGCGTGCTTGAGTTTCAACAAAATGAGCCCCAAAATCAGCAAAAAATTGTGACACCGGTGAATAATAAAGTAGCTGCTATTTCCAAAATGATGGAATTACCTGGTGATAAATAGCCTCGTCTTGGAGAGTAAATTTTTGACTTTGCAGAAACAATGGTGGGCGATTGTGATCTTTGTTTTGAATTCGCTCATTTATTGTCAAACTTTATAACACTTGACAGAAAAAGAAACTTACGAAAACCCGATATCTTGCCATCATTTGACACAGATGCTTCACTGTTTGGCAAGTAAACATGCCGCGGTAACTTACTAGTAATCACGGCGCCCGCTGAATTCCGGCGATGTCACTTTCGATTTTGCGATTTATTTGTGCAGCCAAAACGTACAATAACAAAATTGAACGAAGCAAAAATCTCCCAAAATGTTTGTCGCTGATCGTAACTGTTTATATTCTATATTCACGGTTCAAAATTAATGTTGTTTTCATGTCGTAAATATGTTATTCTCGAGCGACCGTCCTGGAAACTTCCTTCTGCTCTTTCTGAAAACTGTGTATCAATATTTACTTTTGCATCAATATTTGTTTTTGCATAAAGCAAGCTAACAAAATCTGTACCTTGCTAAGTTTGCATTTGTTAGCGTTAATTTTCGGTCCAATGCTTCTGTTTTACGAAGGCTTATATGTTTTTGGTCACCCATCCAGACACTAATCCCGCCGGAGAGGGATTAACTTTAGTAAACTTTAGTATTACAAAGCTGTCAGATGCTCAGAGGGCACGCTTAAACTTGTGGTGAAAAGAAGTTTATCAACATGTCAGCCCAGAAGCCAATGTTTCTCACTTCCCATTTATTTTCTTCAGTCTTTCTGGGTTCAGTTATTTGCTAGTAACCACACGTCTTCTCAGGCTATTTACCCAAGGCTTCTACCATGGCACTACAATGATAGACAATACCAAAACAATATTGTGCACTGTTACAGCTACATATTACGCAAGGACAGATTTTTTTCGTCGTATGAACGTGTGAGAACCTGTGAGCCAAAGGGCCTCTGCTGGTATGACTTCTGGGTGACCCCTTAAATGGTCTTAATGACCCCCCAACTTGAAAAAATTGTCTGGAACGGTGCACGTACCACAGGCAACCCAGTGTACCCTCAGGGAGGGTCTAGTTACGATTGAAAATGGTGTGAAAGTTTAAAAAGTGGGGCAAATAAATTACGTAAGTACTGGACAGTTCAGTGTGAACATGATTTTGTGCGCTAGACGACGCGCTAGACAATTTCTTACTTTACACCTTTTGCTGCTCATTAACTGCAAAGGGATGTTTATTCAAGCGGAAAAACATTGTCACTAGAGCGAACAGGTTTACATTAACACGCACTGAGTTTCAAGATTGTGATGTAACGTTCATTAATGTATTTAGTATAGAATTTGATAATGATGAATATGTTTGTGCTGGTTCATTCGTGTTTTCGAACTTTCATTAGCGTCTTTGTGCAATCAATAAACAAATTCACACATTGAATGACGTTTTTTGGACATTCATTAGGGCACAAAAAATATAATCAGGAAGGAAGTGTACCGGAATTTATCCGTGAATTTCTTCCCTATCTTCGACAATGTGAAAATGCAAACGAACCTGCACAAACATATTCTTGATGGTCAAACGTTAATGAACGTTCCGTCGCGCTCTTGAAATTGTACGTATTTCCCTGGTAGCATCTCTTTTCATTTGCGTTCGCTGTGCTGATAAGTGCAGGAAAGAGACCTCCTTTTCCTGTACTCGTCAGCCCAGCGGATCAAAAAGACAAGAGACCTGTGCTAAGAGGAAAGGTACGTATATGCCTTAATGACAATGCTTTTCCGCTTGACTGAATATCCCTTTGCGGTTAATTAGCAGTAAAAGGTGTGTACTGCAAAAAAAAATCTAGCTAGAGACGTTTCTTGTCTACCCCTTTTGATAAACCACAGAAAGACTACTAACGCTAAACAAACTTTTCTTTCATTATTTCCCCATTTTTTCTTTAGGGGGAAGGGAGATCTTTAATTTCTGTAAATTTCAAATTTCCCTAGTGCACAACATTCGCTTTTATAAGTCGATAAAATTTGTGAATTCGAAACTTTAGTTGATGCGACGTCAACAAATCGTAGCAAATATACTTACAAGAACAAGGAAAGGTTACGTTTATACAAACGTTGGCCGTGTAGCACTTATATTTTAAACAGAGTTAACTGAACAGAGTGTAATGTGAAGTGCTAGATTTCAATCCCATATGAACCATGTGAGCGTTAGCCCTACAGATGGAAATGGGCCCACACAAGGAAGAAGGAACAAGGAAGAAAAGAAAACCTCGGATTTTTTTTCCGGATCAAACTTTATTCATCATTTTCATCACAGAAATATGGATTTTTCCACGTGTCCTTATTTAAAAAAGTCCCTTTAAACGCCACGCAAATTTGAATTATCCACTCTGAGCATTTTACTTTTCCTCCGTACACTTAGCTAGAAACGCATGAAATGGAACCCAAGTTTGTTCGATGCTGCTTCATCCACTAGTTCTTCATTTCCAGCCACTTTAACAAACACATGCACTTTAGTTTTAAGCGAATGAAGTATTCTTGAGGGCCAACGCAATAATATAAGTTTAATGTGAACTACTTTTAATTTCCGAGTACCGAATACCCAAATCGACAAAAAAAAAAAAAAAAAAAACATGCATCGACACAACGAATTAAAAGCAAACAAATATCCTTCCACTCGTTTCTAGTATAATTGAGATAAAAGAAAATTCAAAGCATGAGAAATTAAATGATAACAATCCTTACGCCTGTGGAGATTGATTTAAATACGACAAAACCAGGATGTTGACAGCGGGTATAGCCACATTTAAAAGCTAATTGATACTTTATATCTGATCTGACAGAGCTGTGCAAAAAAACACCTAATCACTGTCAAATAATTTGAAGCTGCGATTTGCCTGAAACCCCGATAAAACTTACCTCTTTCAAAAGGTACAAAAACGTAAAACAAGCCACAATAATCTTCATTGTGCCGCGTCAAAATTAGTGCATTTGTTCGCGAACAAAACAGATGCTTTCTCTTTACTTCCTTCGCGGAAGAAGAACAGCTCAATTTGTCGAAAACATTCCGAGATTTAACCAACATTTACCGAGTATTAATATATTCTATGAGGCGCATTGCATCGTGGGACAACTTTTTCCCATTCAATATGGCGACTCGCTTTCCAGCTTCGGCTTCCATGCAGAAAATGGCGAATAATCCTCAGCAAGCGTCTATGTTCCAGCGTTCTCAGTTTCAACAACCAGGGTATGGAATGGTGGTAAGTCTGTAGCTTTTTGATAGCCTTGTTTTGCGCTTTTTTCCCGTGGTCTTGTAGCAAACTCGACTTTAGTAAGCTTGGCACGCGGCCGCGGAAAACTGAGTAAGACCTTTTATTAATTATCGAGTTTACTGTGAAAAGTTTTGAGCCGTGTTGGATTATGTTTGACTTGATATTTGACAAGGAGGAGGAGTGAGGATGGCACAGTCCGTCAGTCCTTGGTGCAAGAGGTCCTGAGTTCGATTCCCGGATCCCACATCCTCACTTCTTTCCGATCTGTGTAGCTTAAGTAGCTTTAAATACCCGTAAAACGGAGCACTGATGGCGAGGGGGGAGTAAAATGAGCGCACCGTCAACCTCAGGTTTGTCAGTTGAATTACTGTTACGAGTTATCGACGTTAAATATGGTTGCTTTACTTTTACTTTTACTTTTACAAGGGATGATGTTACATATTGATTTCGCTCAACTTGGGGTTTAGACCATTCTATTCGAAATGGTCCGATCATAATTTCCTCTATTTGTACGACGACACATCACGAATTTGCGTATTGTTAAAGAAAAGAGTGAGGACAATGAGTGAGTGAGCCTAGCTTCGTAGCAAGCGTTCCCGCTCAACAGAAGAGCTTCGAAACGATTTGCTGCGTGAAAGTTGGGGCAAGAGACTCAGTCTGTTTCGAAGCTCTTTTGTCGAACGAGAACGCTTGCATCGCGAGCCATGTGAGTTAACGTGCGAGTCACACAGTTACATGTATTGACAGCTGACTGTTCTAAAGGGTGCTTATACTTAAATGCTGTTTATCAGTGCTATTTGAAATGGGTGCTTAGACTTAAAACGCGAGACTCGCAATGCTCGCAAATTGTCCGCCCATCAAAAGAAGACATCGTTGAAAGTATTTACATAACTGTGGTCGCTTGGAAGCATCTTCATTAGCTTACCGGGATTGGAGTTTTTGATAGATGGTAGAGATAGATAGATAGATAGAAGATAGATAGGCAGGTAGGTAGGTAGGTAGGTAGGTAGGTTGGTTGGTTGGTTGGTTGATCGATCGATCGATCGATCGATTGATTGATTGATTGAAATTACCCTTGCAGCCCGAGGGCTGAATTACGATAATTTTTACAAATGTAAAACATTAATTAATTGTAACTGTAAATTATATAATGATAAATTAAGAAAGTTATTTGATAAGAATTTAACAATACTAAAGCTATTATTATGTAAACACAAAATTACAATTAAGATATAGCTAAAATTATTCAAAATCAGATCATTTAATATACATGAGTTGTAAAAGGGCATGTTATCGGCAATGGCTTACAATAAAACTGTCTCTGAAATGATTGGTTTTAAAACGCGGGACTTGGAACTTGCGATTTTTCCGTGTACGCAAAGTGCCGAAGTTGGGCCGGTTAGACCTCTAATTAACGGTTGAGAACATAAATATTGAGTTGAATCGAATTGACTTTCTACATCTTTGATGATGTCTCGAAACAACTTCAATTTGTATCGAATCAACTTGTATCCAAATGAATTTGTATCGAAACGACCGTAAACCGGGTATCCTCTTAACCCTTTGACGTCCAAACTGGCCTAAACCGGCCAGACTTAGTATTTTACTCTGTCTAACGCCAGAGTATTTTACTCTGTCTAACGCCAGACTATTTTACTCGTCAATGGGGAACCCCTGGGAGTCAGTGGGTTAAAATGACCAGTTAAAACTGTGGAACAAAATAAAAGGAATATAGCAAAAGGAAAGAGAAGCATGGATGGACACAAATGGACAAGATTAAACCAGTTTACTTTTGGGTAGTCTTGAAAAAAGTCGGCCCAACGTTTTTCAAGTTTATGGCAAATCGCCTGGATAAAGGTTGTTTTTGCTCAAAATGATCTGGTTTGTGATGCAACAATAATTTTATCAGAAAAGGAATTCCACATAGCCATTTTCGACTTTGAGACTCACGAGTAACTGAAGATTTCCCCTCAACACCCTAAAATAAAGTCACAGTCCCTTTCAGCTGAAAAATTTGTACAGAAACCAACTCAACTACTGTATGCATGCTCTCACCCCTTAATTCCCCTCCACGGATGATGGTGGAAATTAAAATCTGTGTTCAAATTTTGTCCCCTTCTTTGAAGAAACTTCATGAAGCCCTCCTTGCAAAACTCGCCATTGTTTGGGGTAGGGGTTGTGGATAAATACAGGCAAGGACCACATGTTTATATATTAATGATTGCGATGAAATTGATATAGCTTATCTGTGAGGATTAATGTTTCATTCTACTTTTTGGGCATTTTGGGTGTCTTGAAATTACATCATTTTGCGTGACATAGCCTTTTTGAGGTCGTCAACTTTTATTTCCTCTGGTATGGAGCTACAGCTTTTAACTTTTAAACCATTGACTCCCGGGAGTGATACTTATAGTCAAGCTACGTCATGTGTGACCAGTAGTTGTGAATTTTGAACTGAGTATTCAAATCTGCGTGCCAGTTTTAAACTTTGCTCTTGAGATTCTGAATTTCCTGTGGATATTTCCTTGATATATCGCAAATAGTGAGGTAAGAACTTTCATTTTCTTATAAAATGAAGTGTGTTTCAAAGTGAAAACTATGCCAAGCATTTGATGAATTATTTAACAATTATTCGCCGAAGGCGAAGTGATTATTGGTGAATATTCACCGAGACGAAGTCGAGGTGAATATTCACTGATAATCACTGAGCCTGAGGCGAATAATTGTTTTAGTATAAATACACAGGTGATTATTTCAAAAAAGGAAAAAAAAAAACCTTTCAACTCGAAATCATCTTCAACTTACAGTGTTAAAACGAGTACTGGCAGCCATTTTGTCCGTTGAGGTGATTATCGGCTGATAATCCGAGGTAGCGAGCCAATGAGAACGCACGATTTTGTATAATCACCTGTGTATTTATACTAATGTTCAGTTATTGTGCATTTTTTGTACAAACTTTTGGAAAAATCTTCAAGATTCCATTCAAATCTCGGAAGCTCCGAAGAGGAATTCAGATGTTCAGTCTCGTGGATACTGGTCATGCGTGACATAGCTCGACTGTGACAGATTTTACTGGTCAGCTAGGGGCGTCCTGGAGCATTTGAGGTGTCAAAGGATTAACGGATGCTCTACCCATTAAGCTACAAGAACTCCTAAAGGAGTCAGATTCAGGAGTTTGTGTACAGTTCATGTAGCTCACAGGGTTTTACCTAAGAGTAAATTCATCTGGTTGAAGGTTCTATCGAGGTGGTTTGCACTCTGAGCATCAAAAGAACCTGGCTACAAGGTTGTTCCCAGTGTCTTGCAACACTCGACATGCATAACAGTACTCAAAACTACGCTTTTATTTCATTTCCAGAATTGATAAATTCTAGTGATAATCCTGTAGACAGGTAGATATTCAATTTTTTTGTTAACAAATCAAATGACTTTTAAACTTAGTAGAGAATAATTTGCGATCGTCATAGTCACTTTGATCGACACCCAAAATTCAGCCGGTGATCAGCCGGCGCTTAGCGACATCCGTGAGCTCATTGAGTAGAGCATTCTACCATTGTTTCAGAGTTCATAGGTTGGCAACTGCTTAGGATTCTGATTTTTCAGGTGTCCTTTCGCTTGTTGCCAAGCAACTTAGATATGTCCAGGTTTGACCCTAATTAGATGCATGCAGATTTCAATAAGCATCACAAAGTGTCCCCTTGCCAACTTCAACATCACTCGTGTCTTGGACTACAGACAATTGACGTCAAAAAGTGTCCCCCAAATGCTGCTCTTTAAGTAAAGATTAACTGCTGCATTTACCCAAAGCTAAAAATAACGCTAACCTTTACCCTTACCTTATTGTTGAGAATAGGTAGCAAATGCTTAGACTTGAAGGGATACTTTGGACGTGCATCTAATTAGGATCAAACCTGGACATAAGCTAGTAGGAGCAAGGGTGGCACAGTCGGTTAGTGCGTGGCCTTGGTGCATAAGGTCCCGAGTTCGATCCCCGGATCTCACCTCCTTGTTTCGACTTCTTTCCTTTCAGTGTAGCCCACGTAGCTTTAAATACCCTTGAAACAGAGCACTGATGGAAAGAGGGGGGTAAAATGAGCGCACCGTCAGCTTCCTGGGAGAGTACTCTCTAGAGAGTAAAGGAACTTCCGACGTTAAATAACATGTACCTTTACCTTTACCTAAGGGAAGCAACTGAGCCTGATTCTTAGGATATTTTTGACTACTATTATTATTATTTGTTCATTGTAGCGTTCAGGCAGCACTTCCAGTACCCCCATGACTATGCGAGTGCAGGGAACATCAGGTGTACATCCCTATGGGCCTAGCGTTCCCAGAGCAGGACTGGTACCTGGTGCTGCTGCAGCCTTGGAACAAGCGAGACGAAGGCAGGATGCTAAGAACAGAAGAAGGTTTGTTTGACACAAAAACAACAGAGCTGCTCAATAAGCATCTCCAAATTTGCTGAACTCTTGTCTAAAACACGATCAGGGATGGGATTACAGGGTTGGTGTATACCTGACCTTTCAAGGGAGGTGGATGTGTAAACTTTTTGCTCATTGTATTTCACTGATGTCCCTCTTGGAATGTAGACTAATAATAATAAGACTTCAAAAGGATTGTAGGCAATTCCAGTTGAAATGAAAAAGGATTTGTCCAACTCTAAATGTTGAAGATACTTACTAGGACAAATATGAAATAGATGTACTGGAAATTATTTTCGGTTACCAATGGCAGAAAGTTAAAAGAAGCACTTCTGTTTCTTCATATAAAACACGATCGTTCAACTGCTTAGTAAGCTGGCACAATATCTCATGTTTGCGTGCACGCATCATCATTCGCGTTTCCTGAAAATGCTGGTTAGTAAATGATTGTTTTTTGTTCTGTATACAGACCTGGCTGATTTAAATGCTTTTGCAAACTTCGTAGTGTTTGGTTTATGAGTTGTTGTTTTTTTTGTCATGTGAGAAATTATAAATCAAGGACCAATTAAACCTTACACATGTCGCATCGTTTTTGAAGTCATTTTCAAAGATTGACTCCAGCTTCTGTGATGTTGTGCTTATCCTCTAAAGCCCTTTATCCCTATTAAAACAACAAAAC
>OX421451.1:40435515-40440515 GCA_949126865.1 Montipora capitata
TTGCTGTGATTGTTTATACATGAATATTTGTTTCCTTGAGATTAACTTTTCATTTTCATGCAGCAAAAGAAAAAGTTGAGAATTTATCTGACTACCAACTTTTACATGCCAAGACCAGAAACCGAAGTAAGTAATTTGCATTTCTTTCATTTGCTAGTATTATTATATATGGCACATCTTTCTCTATTTTTTTATTGGCTCTGATCATTGCATAATTCTAGCCAATCAGTTACGATTTATTTTGACAAAACAAGGTTATCCATCTAGTATTATGATGTTATACTATCGTAAACATTGGATATCAACCTTGCAAAAAAAAACAAAATTATTGGAGGTGGAATGAAGGATGAATGATGCTTGGTAAAGTTATAACACAATGCCATTTACAGAGGGTAGCAATTTTCTTAGAATGTTTTGATTGTCTTGCATAATAAATCAATATTGATGAGTTTAGCTCTTTCATATGTGTCTCAGAGGTTTCATATGCTTAGAACTTCCTTTGGCCTCGACAGTTTAAATATTTCTTTGTGTCATTCTTGATTCTTTTGGGGCTATTACTTTTCCAAATAGAAATATGCAGAACATTTTGGATTTCCTGTTCTTTAGAGACTTATTGCATTTTCTGAATCAGCGGAAAAGAATTCTGTTGGCTGTGCCCCCAGTAGCGGACTAAATTGAATTAACAGGAAACTGTTTATAAAGAATACACATATGCATTCTTTTGAGATTAGTCGGTTGCAAAAATGGTATGCAGCCCATTGATTGGCGACAAAGTGATATCCGGTGCATTCCAGGCATTGGTTCTGAAGGTTGCACTTCAGTGGCTTGGTTTCCAGATTGAGCTCACCAAAGGTGATGAAGATGATGTTGGTGTTGAGTGCCCTGGTTGCCTCAGCTTAAAACCGTTCAGTTTTTGGGACACAAACATGTATTCAGTGGGAAAGCCTTATTCCAGTTAATTAAAAAATATATATTTATCAGGAATATAAATAAAATGTTATATAGATACTGGTGAAATACTTTTCCTTCTTATGGAAAAGTCATATCTTCACCGCACACAGTGAACATATCATTATTTATCTTTCACATGTGAGGATATAGGTGTCATCATGGCAACTAAAACGATTGGCCAATAAAACACGAGCTTCCTCTTCATTGTAAGATACTTTTGTGCTGTAAGATAATTCTTCTCTACTACATACACTGTACATTAACATTTTTATTGCACAGTTTGACACTATCATGATTTGTTTTTCATAACTGTCATATCTTGTTTCATGTTACACATGCATGTTTTTGCGGTTGGTGACCACTTTTTCGCGATTTCGAAAATGAATAAAACACAGTGTTTTTAAAAAAACATTCGGTTTGTAGCCAGGCATTTCAAACATTTTTTGTAAAAAGGAATTTAAAAGTTGGCACTGGCTAAAAATATATTGTTCCAGATGTTTCGGCTACTACTGTTGCCTTCTTCAGCAAACTAAAAATGCAAATGTCTAACAGCGTCCTACTTGATATATGTACATGGTGTGTGATACAACAAATCACATCTCGAAGGAGTTTTTTCAAAGTGTAACAAAAGTCTCTAGAGTATACATAATACAGCTGTAACTCTTAAAACATACAATGTACACAATAACATCAAGAATTTTTAGAGTTATTAGGTATACTCTAGAGACTTTTGCTGTGCTTTGAGAAAATTCCTTCCTGATGTGATTTAGTTGTATCACACATCGTGTACATGTACATATATCACGTAGGATGCCGTTAGACATGAGTTTTGCATTTTTATCTTTGCTGAAGAAGGTAACAGTAGTAACCGAAATGTCCGGAACAATGTTTTTTTAGCCAGTGTCAACTTTTAAATTCCTTTTTACTTTGTTTTTAATCTGGACGTTAAGTATTTTTATCAATATATCTATTATAATAGACAGAACATTACATGGCCGCTTGGAGATGTTGTAGTTTGAAATGTACTTTAGGTCAAAATGATTTCAAGCTAGGTCAAAATATTTTGAACTAGGTTATTTTGTTTCAACCTAGGTCATTTTGTTTCAACCTAGGTTATTATGAACTGTCTAAAAAAGGGTTTCCCCTTTTTTTTGGGGATGTAATTTAAAAAAATGGGGCCTGGATTTTTAGGGGGAATAAAAAAGAAAAACACCTTTCTCTTACCTTCCGTTCTTCGTCCACTTACCGTCTCTCCCCCTCCTTCTCCCTTAACTGTCCTTGCTAACTACCAACGGACTGTGCCTCTTACCTTGAACTTTCACAACATTCCATGCCGCTCCAAGGATTCGAACCCTCGCACCTTAGGACATCTGAGATTACTTCTTCTCTGTATTAACCGCTAAGCCATCGAAGCAGCAACTGAAAGCGTGTAGATGTTTTTTTCTACCAATGAGTTTAAGCTATTTCCAAGCCTTCACGACAACTACCATTTCGCACATGCGTAAATGACATATAGCGAGACTTTCAGTTCATACACAGTTAAAAGGCCGCAGATGGAACTTTGTGAAGAAGTTAAAGGGTCCATAGGCTAAATTTATCTAAAGTAGAATGAAAAACACTCTGAGTCTCCAGTGCAACGACAGCAAAAATTGTTTGAAAGAGGTAGACTCTTGATTCTAAAGTACAAATAGTCAAATATTGTGTGAATTAAGTTTTTTACGTCGCTATGCAAAATACACCTGGTCCAGGAACAAGGCATCATTTTTAGTCATGATATAACAAACCGATTTTCGCCGCAAACACAGCGTTCCCACAGTGAAAAAAAGATGGTGGCACAGGCAAATAGAACAACAAAAGATAACCTTTACAGTTTAATCGAAGAAGAGAACTCGTCTCCGAACCAGTGGTGTCATCATCTTGGAGAAACCACTTGTAAAAAAACACATAACCATTCACAGAACAATTCGCAAAATACTGCATGAAGTGGTTTTTGGAATCTCTCGGAGAAAAGAAATTAAAAAGCCACAAATGATTGGACAAGTCACAGCTACATCACATGCAGAGCAGGAAAATTGTGAATAATTTGAAGAAGTGGCAGGATAAGCTTGACATTTAATAAAGGAGAGCGGTGTCTGACACTTGCCAAATGCAGACCGGAGACTACAGACTAACCCTGAATCACAGTTATTGAAAGCTAACCGCTCAAAAATGGGTCCTGAGACTTAAATACTGTTTATCAGCACTGTTTGAAATGGGTGTTTAACTTAAATACTGCTTATCAGCGCTATTTGCAGGCAGCCAGCAGTCTGTCTTTTGCAGTTATCATGCACCAGAAAGGGAAGAAGAAAAAGAAGTTCGAACTTCAGGATTATGTGGCGCTGAAAATTAATAAAATGGAAAAGGAAACGCCCCTTCATCCAAATGTGCTACTTGCTCAAATTGGAGAACTTGAAGGGGACTGTCCCAAAGTAATCACAAAATTGTTATTTATCACGACAAGCAGACTCAGGAAAATTGAAAAAAACAAATATTTTATTTCAAAATTCAAAACACTTACATGTACAAGAGCCTACAAAATGGCTTTTAATCAATAGATTATTAAATCCTTTTTCCTGACTTTTCAAAGTTTTGTTTTTACTTGCCTTTGATTAATACGAATTCAAAGTAAGCAAAAGATAGAGGAAATAACTAAGCGAATTAAAAATCAACAATACATCATGTATGTGTTTCAGTTCTTCTATTCCTTGGACAATAATTCAATATTGTTGTCCTCTGCCATCCTTAGGAGATTCTTCAATGAATAATGTCCCAAAAAGCCCTGAGAAAGAAAAGTACAATCGGTTATCATACATTGTATGCCTAACCTCAATCTTAATTCTAACCATTTAAAATCAGTGCCTAGACTTAACAACCATTGGGGTTATACTTGGGAATACTCATGAAAATCAAAGCTGCACTAAGTTCATCCCCTTTCCTCTAAGACCAATTTACTAACCAATATATTACATGTACTTACTTATAATTGGTGGGTTTTTGCTGATATTTCCTACTATCAATTTCAACCTAGTTTAAAATAAAATGACCTAGGTTGAAACAAAATGACCTAGTTTGGTTGCAAATTAACCTAAGGAACAAAATGACCTGCAACAGAGATACAAATTTTATCTTCTTGTGCTGCTACATGTAGTACCTCTCACTCGTCCAGTGCGTTCACTCATGCAAGTTACTATCAGCACTTGAGGCGAAAATTTGTATCCCCGCACAGCCATGTAATATCCTCTATATACAGAGTGGTCTCAAACATTTTGCTGTCTATGCTAGCTTTATACCTGCACCTTATTATCATTACGATTATTGAAAAATAATAATTGTTATTATTACTGAAAAATTAAAGTTGAATAACCTGTTCTTAGGATGAAGAAAACATTGTCCCTTCATGGGAATTGCGAGTGGAGGGTCGACTTATAGACGAGGTAACTTCCCGTTGTTTCTTTTTGCTGCTTTTTGGGGGATTTGTTGACAACTTATAAGAAATATCATATTTGCCATATAATTTTATGTTAATTACATTTGTAGACTCCGACACCCAAGACAGACACACCAAGACAAAAGCGCAAGTTCTCAACATACTTCAAAAGCCTTGTAATTGAGCTGGACCGTGAGTTATATGGACCAGATAACCACCTTGTCGAGGTAAATGTTTGATTCTATTATTTTGGTTCTATTTAATCGTGAAGTGATTATCAGATTCAAATATGAGTTCCTTCAATGCTGGAAAAGCACATTGTGCTGTGAGATGGTTAGTCAAACAAAGTCACATGTTGGTATTGTAATAGTAAAAGCACTTGGAACCAGTTTTTCCGCTAGTGCCTCATACTTCACTCTTCTCACATCCAAATTTTGAGATGATCTTGCTAAGGATGTATCACCTTCTTAAGAACATAGTATTTAAGAAAAAAGTTGTAAGTGCAAGAATTGATTTCTTTAACTAATCAGAGAACGTGGTAGACAAACATTAGAAAAGGATGCTTCAGATTTGGCATTTAAGT
>OX421451.1:40448015-40450515 GCA_949126865.1 Montipora capitata
TTATGACCCAAGCGCAAAGTGCGCAGGCCATCAATCAAAGTAAAAAAAAGGAGGAGCTATAACTTTCAGTACGGACCAAGAAAACAAGGGTAGAACTAAAAACCGGTTCGAGTTGTCATTACTGGTACTCCAATTGTAGGTTTGCTAATGTGGACCTTTTAGTTTGCCTAAAACTGCAAAATTTGGCATTACAGTAGGAAGTATAAATATTTCAATTTCAGATATTTGAATGCAATCGGATGAAGTTCAGTGAGATTCCTCAGCGGCTCAGTGCCTTGTTACTGCCACCGGATCCCATTGTCATAAACCATCTTATAAGGTAAAGGAAACAATTTGCATTGGCTTATGCAACAAAAGGAGTTCGTTGTAAGTGTCCATGGCCTATTTTTAGTTCTGTGTCAATTCAGTTTACTGTGACCCAGTATCATTTTCAACCCAACACCTTTTTATCTTTTTGCCCTTAAACCAGCACTCATTGATGACTGAAATCATCCGCCTTTAAACATACAATGTAGTAAAATTTATGATTGTCACTTCTAGGGGGCAAGCGTTTCAGGGGTTTTATTCGACCCTTTCCACCCCTGAACTGGGGCCTGTTTCTTGAAAGCCCTGAAAACGTTTCAGGCCCAAAAAGTGATTGGTAAAACTAAGATTTGCTTCTGATAAAATATGGATCTTTGAACATGTTTTCAAGACCTCATAAAACAAAACAACTGCAAACTTTCATGACTTGAAACGTTTTCCTATTCAAGATACAAAGCGTTTTATGTCAATGGAAAACGCCTGAAAAGTTTCGGGACTCTTGACAAACCCCCCCCCCCCCCCCCCCCCGGCCCCTGTTGACCAGTATAATTGTCTGACATTAGACAGAGTAGAGTTTGTGTCACTCTAAGGAATGAAGAGGTTAAACTGCCTTTCAGCTCAACAAACTTTTCCCCCTTTATTTATTTTCCGAAATTGTCCCAAGATTTTGTTATTTTTAGGCACTTTTTATTGTACTTTGATCTATAACCAAGCAATGAAGGGGTTGTGGGTCTGGTACTGGGTTGGCGTCACAAAGTAATTTGCATCACTGTTTTCAAAGAACTATCACAATGCAAAGCAGTCTGTGACGTCCACCTGGTTATAGATCAAAGTACAACCACTTTTCCCAGCGTTCAAAGCCAATAAAAGAGTGAATTTTCAATTAAAAAATTATAAAAACAACACAATGTATTTGAGACAATTTCAGAGAATAAATAAAATGGAAAAGTTTGTTGAGGTGATAGGCCCTCTAATGACATGGTGTGATTTATTGGACAAGATGAACCATGTTTTGTCCTGTAGCTGGAATCATGCGAGGAGTCTAAACCAATCAAGAATGGAGAAATATTTGCAATGAATAATAAGGCCTGCTAATTTGATTAGCTGTTTCTTTTCAGTAAGGAGACACCAGAGAACAAGAGAACGACTTGTTACGACATTGAAGTTGAGGTGGTAAGTTTCATTCTCTTAGTGTTGTCCTTTCAGTCATGCCACTAAAAAGTTTGTTGTCCATATCAAGGGTGTGAATGCAATAACCTGCCTTTTTGAAGCAGAAATCAGTGGAGCAGAGACAAGTTGTGGTAAAAGTCCGGAGTGGCAAGACAAAATGGCAAATTGCATAATTATGTATGCTGTAATGTATGCAGTATGAAATGACTGTGAAGTAAGAGCTAACCATTCAGGGAAAAATTGGTGACGCTTAAGCAGTGTTGATGTCAGTGAACCTATTTTCTTTCCGTCATTCTGCATGAATTATACATAATTAAGTGATGCCACATTCCATTCTGCAATTTTTCTGCCTTTACCCTAACTGAATGGAGACTCACCAAGAGGGTTTAATTCTGTTTTTGTGTTTTTTTGTTTTTTTGTTGGTGCCCAACTTTAGTCGTATAAATTTTGTGGAGCCTGTAACCTCAAGAACTTGGTTTGGAATGCTCAAAACAGTAGCTTCCAAATCAGCTTCAAAACAGTGATCAATTTTTCCTCCATCAACTCGTTGGATAATTTTTGTCCTACAACAACAATACTTTATTTACTCTTTTCACTAATACACATTTGCAAATACTGTAAAATAAAAAGTATAACAACATATGGAGCAAGAGACTTTGTGTATTAAAGTCGAGTCAGGGGGATAAATGAACATTGCAGTTTTCGAGTTATACCCCCAGAGATGCGATTTGTGATCCCGAAAATTCTGGTATGATGTGTAAATAAACCTTCTATTCGAGCGCTCCTACCAGTGTGCAAAGCTGCTCTCCACCCCGACACACGGCATCCCAATCCTCTCGCAGCTTTGGCATTCATATTGTTCACTCCACTGAAATGCATGGTTGCCCGCTAGACTCGTTCAACTAGCACAACTGTAGAAAGCATGAGTAAATCTCACCAGAGTTGACCCAGTTTGTGGAACAATGGAATTATTGATTGACATCATTGTTTATCTTCAAACTCTCTCTCTCTCGCTCTTTTGTACCTC
>OX421451.1:40455515-40468015 GCA_949126865.1 Montipora capitata
CTCCTGGCCGGACCCAACACTCAGGGTCTTTAAATAACTGAGGAGAAAGTGCAGCCATCGCAATGACATCTGCAAATGGTTAGACTTTCTAGTCTTCTCGGATAAGGACGAGAAACCGTAGGCCCCGTCTCACATCACTTGTGTGGGACGTTAAAGAACCCACACACTGTTCGAAAAGAGTAGGGGACGTTGTCTCCGGTGTGTTGGTCTCTCATTCATTCTGTTCTGAGGGTTCCCGTGAAATATACCCGTTATTCAGTTAAGATTGTAAACTGCACAGCTGTCACTTGCGCCATAAAGCAGTCTGGTAAAGTCCTACAAAGTTGTTGTACGTTGGCCCTGAAAAGCCCCTAGGGGAGTGGTTAGTTACGTATTCATGTGTGCTCAGTCCAGTCGATCTTATTCTGACCTGAGGGTTTTTCTCCGGGTGCTCCGGTTTTCCTCCCTTAAGGGGAATCCACTCCCAGCAGATTTCATCTGGCTTAGGAGCTGTGCTCCTTAAGACCTCTCTGAAAACCACTTACGTGATTGAAAGCTTCCTAATAACAGATTAAAGATTACTACTATTATTTGTTACACCACACAGCTCTTTACAACCGCTATAATTAAGCTGGACCGCTGTAGGATGCATTAGTCTGTATTGTTTCTGTTGTACCTTTTTTGATGCTTTTCCTTTCCTGAACCAATCACGATAGCCGTTCTAAAGGCCCATGTTCTCACAAAGGACATTGCGCGCTTGTGTTGTTGTTTTGAAATAGTTCCAGCGTTTTGATTTGGCGATTTTCGGATTTTTCGTCTGTGCGAAATTCAACACACCGCGCAATGTGTTTTGGGTGAACATCGGCCTCAAATATCTGCATCCTGACGCTATGTTTGTATTTTCACGGATCGACTGGAACGAGCATGAAGACCCCTTCACGGGTTAAAGGGATACGGGATATCTGCGGAAAAATGAAAGGATATGGGATACAGCCAGAACCCTTTTAGATGAAGCCTCAGTTTGGAAAGGAGGTAATTGCCTTGGAATATTAATTTACAGATCGAGTCCAACAGGATAAAGGCAAGTAAGACTCTTCTGAAGTGCCGTGAGGACTGCGGCAGGGATACATAAGGAACTTACCCTCCTAGCGCGTTGACACCGATGTCAAAGCAGCCTTGGTAACTGGCCTGCACACTGCCCCCGTTTCCTGAACTGCAACAACATCAACTCACGTTTGATTTGTATGAAGTTTAATTAACTCGAGGTTTTTGTGTATGTTCTAGGTTCAACAGAAGCGAGCAGAGCTTGAACAAGCCCTGGGAATCAGAGGAACATAATTTACAGATAAGAATTAGTCTTGATTGGGAAACGATGTCTCCGTGGCGGTCACCTGATACGAGTGATCCCGTGACTCGTGTCATAAAAGAAGCCCGCACCGGGAAGCCAAAAGACTTGCGTTGTACCTTTTGTAGTGACATCTTTCCGTTCGTGTCGGCCAACAACTTTGCTCAATCTTTCATTTTGTGGCTCTCTGAACGGAACACAACGGCTGCTCTACACGGCTCTTCTCTTTTGATTTGTATCTTTGTCTACAACCAGTAAAAAAATTGGATTTAAATTTTATGGAGTTTTATTTAATTCGTGCACAGACTTTAGTTCACCACAGTAAATGGTCTTCGTGTGTCACGTACGAAAAAGGCTTGAGTTCTTTTACTCGCCGCTATAACCCTTAAGTGTTTTCAGCGGTGTTCCTTTCTCAATGAGATAGAGTCATCGAGCCATAAATAGTAACCTTGATATATTTACCCAGGAAGCTCCTCTCACCCGAAAGTAGTTTTCAGGGAGATCCTGCATCCGATGGAATTGGAATTTAGGAATGTTGGTTTTTGAGGAGAGAAACCTCTCGGAGCAGAGTAAAGAACCAACAACAAAAATAACCCACATTGGTGGGAGACGCTTGTGACATCTCGTGCGTATAGTCCCATTTTCGCACAGTGGAAGGGAATGTAAAGCCCTTGAGAAGATTGCAATTAATAGTGACATGGTTTTAGCAGGGCGTACTTTGCCGAAAATAGAGCGCCTACCTTGTTACCCGAAGGTATGATGGTAACCCCGTTTCCTTTAAAACTGCGCCTTGATAAGACGCCTGGCGAAAGGCACCTTTGCCTGCAAGCTGTTTAACCAAGGGCGCGTTCTTTTGGTACTATTCCTGAATAAGAAGACACGGAAAAGACGGTATGCGTGTTCTTTTGGGACCTGTTCCGCTTTCGGAATGAACGGAATACTATTCCATTCATTCTGCTCCTGATAGCAGAATGAATGGAATGACCGGAATACGGGTCACCCGGAATAGGCAGAACATGCGTTCTTTTGGGAATGTTTTGGCGGGAAATGATACGCGGCCGGCCGGTCGCCCGCACGCAGCTTGAAAATTGTAAACATTTGAATGGAATAGCGATCCAAAATGTATACCATAGATACGGGTATGCTTGACCTCTGTTCTGTTTCTTTACCGGTGCTAGAACAAGAAGAGCTATCAGTTTGTGCTATTTTAAAAAACGCGCCCTTGCCTGGGCCAAAAGAAATGACGTTGGCATTAATTGGTGTCCTCGACAAACCCTTGTATCCGAACATATTTACGCCGTCCTCCTGCACTACGCAAAGCACACACAAGTACAAAAAATTCCTCGTCATTTTCCCACTTAAGGTTTTTAGCAAATGAAGCAAACTGGAAAATCGAGGAAACCACAAAAAACTGGTACTTATGGTCATATTTCAACATTTCATGTTCCAAACTTTCGGGAAACCTTGGAATGGGGCATGCACAGATCATAGTTCCTAGGTCACCTTCGCTAATAGTATTCGTTTTTAGAATATGCGTTCTTCTGTAAGTTGATTTCATGAATTCTGTTGTCCCTAATCCGGAATGAGAATAGCCAGGATTCTCCCAACAGAATGCATCCTAAGCCTTTAAAAAATTTTCAGTTTGAATAGACTGATTCCTTATAGACCGAAGGCATGTTTTGGATACTCATAAGTGTTTTCTCGTGATGGCGTCCTTTAACTATCGAGACCAAATTATTTGGTCGCATAGCTTTCGTATGTAAATTTTTCTATCCTCCTGTGAATAGAGTGTGCGTGCGCTCAGTCTCGTGATCTTTAGCTCCAATTCCCACCATCCATTGCGGACGCGTTCATTTCGTTTTTCACCGATTGTAAGCGCTCTCTCATTTGATCAACGACCTTGTTTTTAATAGACGGTACACAGAAAAAGTTTCTAGACTGCTAGCAATTCCTTTTTTTCAATCGTGTGTTGTCACGCCATCTAGAGAAACTGCTGCCAGAGGCAACAGTAACGATTGCTCCCCCTTCCCTCAGCCACTCTCGGCCTTTTGTCTCGATTGCGTGACAAAATATGAATGATTCGACAGTCGTGCGGCTCGATTGATGCTAGTATTCTAAACAGTTTTGGTAATAACAGAGCTCTACTTTTAGACACCAACTTAACATGGCTTACTACAGCTTTCCGAAGGAAAAAAAACACAAGATTTGGAAATCTGTGAAATTAAAGCGCAATGATGCCTATTCTGAAGTGTCAGTCACTGTAATTGATATCAACTTAAATTTTACCTGACAAATAAATGCAAATCAGGGGAGAACGCTAAATATAGTGACCGAGCTCCTTGAGGGGGGACTGGAAACTAGACATTTCAAAGGTTTTTTCCTAAAAACTAGCCGTACGACCCCACCTGAAAATTGGGATTTCCTTAGTGAGAAAAAATAATCTTGTATAGAAATAGTTAAATCTGTCAGACAATTTTTCGCAAATGCCAAAAACGTCTATTTTCGTCTTCTTTGATGGTAACTGAAAAACTGTCGGATAGTTCTTTTTAAAAATATGTTGACGGTTTCGTCTTCATATTGTTTACTAATCCCCAAAATTTTAAGCCTGGTCTTACGGCCTTGTGGGTTTTGAGAAAAAGGCCTTTGAAATGTTTAGTTTCCAGTCCCCACTCCAGCGTTTAGCATTTTCCCCTAATTTGCATGTATTCGTTTGGATTAGTTACATTTTACATCAATTACAGTGACTAACACTTTAGAAGAGACGTCATTTTGCGTTACTTTTCCGATGTCAAAATCTTGATCTTTTTCTTCGAAAACTTGTAGTAAGCCATCTTAAGGGCCGTTTCTCCGCGTGTTGGAAACTCCGATGTGACCACTGTTACGTCATTCGCTTACCCTTTCTTTTTGGCTTTTGAACACGTGATCTGCCCCCGAGTCTAAAAAATATGTTGCAGTGCAACAGACTTCAGTTTCCGAAGGATTGGCTTTTGACAGCAACTTTGCCGCCGATAGTTTAACGCCGAAAGGGTTGTGTCTAAGTCTTATGCCTGGCTTGAGGATTCGTTTAGCGAAAAACTTATCGAAATAAGACGGCAATGGGTTTTACGTTAAAGCGTTGGAAAGAATGTTACCAAGCAAAAAAGTGATTACACACACAGGAGGTATGAGTCCGCTTTGCAAAAACACTCATGAGCGCTGACGAAAACGACAAAAGGGGTGACGTAAATGACGTCACATGGCGTCGTTTCCAGTCCAGATTGGAACATGCATCCAAGATGGCGGACAAAATTCGATTCATCTTTCGCTGTTCGAGCCTCTTGAGTCTATTGCAACGACGAGGCGCATACAGCGAAATCGATATCGATCTGCAGCAAGTGAAAACTGTTTTCTTTTAAAAGTAATTTGCTTTTTGAGACGCAATATCTAGCCCCTCTCTCTTTAAAAATTGGACATTGTTTTAATCAAACAAAGCAAATATTTTTTTTATTTGAATATTCCTCACGTGTACACACGCCTACGAATGAACCTTCGGCAATTCGCTGTCCTTCGTCTCCTATCTCATTTGTACAAAGTAATACAACAAAAAAATCCACTGAAAAAGTACTTTACGAACGCTAAAGATGGAATAATTTCTTAATATCGCGCTAATGCTATCCACATGCTCACGTGGTCGTTTACTTTCTGCCAGAGCAGCACTGGGTCGGACAGGACGAGACGCATGTGTGGGCGCAGACAGGTGGACACGGTGGGGGTGGTGGTGGAGGAGGAGCAGGTTCTCCGGGTGGTCCTGGGGGTCCTTGTGGTCCGGGAGGTCCTGGAGGTCCGGCCTCTCCCATTGGTCCGATGGGTCCAACTGGTCCGGGTGGTCCCATTCTTCCAGAGGGTCCTGGGGGTCCGGGCTTAGCGGGCTCTGGTGGTGGTGGGGGTGGGGGTGGAGGCGGTGGTGGAGCGGGTGGTGGAGGAAGACAGCACGACACAGCACACGCGGGCGCACAACTTCCGGGACATCCAGGGGGACAGGGGTTGGCGTTTCGTTTGTACGCTGCGGAAAACAAAAGCAGGTTTCAGTTTTTACAACTAGGCAATGATCGAGAAAGAGAGTCAAAAAGAAAAACTACAGTTTACTTTGCCACGGCTAACCGTTGATTTCATTAAATTTATAACTGTTGATGTCATTAAAATTATAAGTCGGGTCGATGTAGTGTGTCATAATTCACTTTGCATTCCACCAACGAAGCTGTCTCCACTCATAAAATCTTGTCTTAAAACATTTTAAGAGACTACTGTTTTGACAAACGCACATCCTCCTTTTCTTACGTCTGCGGACCATCTGAACAACGAAGGCGGCGCTGCTGTGCTACCAAAACGCAGGCGAAGGTATCAAAGCGTTCGAAGCGTTTAACGTTTTATTCCCTTATTCAAAATCAATATATCAATATTCCCCAAGGCTGCGGTGATAATTATAATTTTATAAATAGTTGTGATTTTATTACTTCCATAATAGAAGCTGAAATCAACACTCTCCATGACTATCATGTCAATCATTTTGTCAATGCTTTATACAAATTCTAGCAGTTTGTGAATTTAATTGGTGTTTCTTGCAAACCGGAAATAACTTCGCTTTCTGCAACTTCATTTTAGAACTTTGGTCGTCCACGTTTCCTCTTGAGAGGCGAATCGTGTTTTCTACTGTGAAATTAATCTTTTTTTCAATGGAACCAGAAATTCTTTGTGTCAAAGCATCTGTTCTTAAGAAATTCGTATTGTTAGCTCCTGATCAAAGAAAACTACTTTTCACGCTCTGCCGTACCCATTGGCACGTAAAGATAAATTATAGATAACAAATACGTGTTTTCAACTTTCTCTCAGCAATCTTGCAGGTTTCTATGCAGGAACCCGTTGTTTTGTGAAAACTCGACCAGTAATAATTTTCCGAATCCGCAACTTAAAGCTGTGTTTGATTGGCGGAGAAAGTTGCCTTCGAAAAACGCTCAGAATTGTTCAGTCCTATTAACTTTGAACGATTGATAGTTTTAACCTTTGCTGGCAATTCCTCGTCTATCATTTTTTTACTTTTCCAACAAAATATTGACAAGAAGTTGGTATTGCTTTGGATGAGTGAGGATTTTGGTTGATGATTTCATCGCTTTTACGAATTTTTGACCGTGCGCTCGAGTGATCAGCGTAAAATAAACAATGTAGGGTTGATCGCTTGGACACAGTCTTGTTTAGAGAAATCAGTCGGTAGAATCAATTATTCATTACAGACAGAGATTCAACGCTTTAGTAGCTTATTAAGTTAAGTTAAACTTAAACTTTTCAATTTTTTTCCTTGTATTTAAAAAACTTTTGTGGTACTCAATGACGACTCTAAGTTTAAAGCCATAACTTAAAAAATATGGGAAGGCCCAGGGCTGTTGAAGAATCAACGCCCAGCCCATTGGAGTTGTTTTAAAGATCTTCGACAAGATCTTTGGTTTCTTTAACTGTGTTGGTATTTACTGCTATTAGATTTGTATTAAAATTAGAAAGAGAGAATGACTTACTTGATCTCGCATAGGTTGAAGCAACCATGAGTGCTAGGCACCCTAAAATTAGCTTAGAAGCCATCTGTGGAAAAAAAAAGTTTGATTGACGAGTGAGTATCCGCCGTCTCCATCCCTCTGTCACTGACCGTCCTACGGGTGGAATTACTTGTACAGATATTTGAAATAGGATTTATTTAAAAAGGTCTTCAATGCACTTTTTCCTGTATAGGCAAGAAAAATTGCGCTTTTTCGTGATTATCTGTATGGTAAGTAAAATATTCTCTTAATTTATTTGTGAAATCTGAAAATGGAAGTTCATATATCTAAAAGTCAGCCCTCTATGTTAATTCTTGAATCGATAGTTGAAGAAGTAAACATTTGTTAGCGTGCGTTTATAGTAAAGATATATATTCTTAAAGGGGAAGCTTTCTGTAGCAAAACGTTAAGTCACTTTTTGATGTAATGAAGATTAGAACTTAAAAGAGGATAAATTCTTGGAGTTATTAAAAAAAAGTCGATTTCTCATACCTCTGGTCCCAGCTAAGAGATCGTTGAAATGTGCTTGAAAAGAGTTGTTTTCCAATTTATATGTTAAAGTCATTAATTAAACACTATATGGTACG
Source organism: Montipora capitata (assembly GCA_949126865.1). Taxonomy (NCBI): domain Eukaryota; kingdom Metazoa; phylum Cnidaria; class Anthozoa; order Scleractinia; family Acroporidae; genus Montipora; species Montipora capitata. Next base: position 40,462,991 of record OX421451.1, read on the forward strand.
TGTAATAGCACGGTTCAAGGTCTTTATTGTTCTCCTATCTTTTGTTCATTGGTGAAGAATCTAGTGCGGTTAAAACATTGGCGCATGCGCTTTACTTCAGTTCGGAGAAGTAGACACCAAAAACAAATTGCGCCAAAATTCACCGACGAAATGTCTCGGATTTATCTTTGCGGGATCTGGTGTAAGACTAAGTTGTTGTGACATACCCCTTTCAAATTTTTCCCGAGAAAGGGAATCTTTTTTCACCTACGAAAATAAACCTGTCGTATCTGAATTATTTAAGTGGTAAAAAGTCAGCGAATCGTGAAAGTCCCGATTCTTTGTTCGGACGGTTTGTTTCGATTCCATCCCTGCAGGTGCGATATAACTGGCACCATTATCTTACAAACAACAAGGCAAGTGCCCTTTTATGTTGCTCTGTGATGCATCGCTAAGTCGGCCCAACAACCGGTTGTGACAATTTTCACTTCAGTGACTCTGCGTTCTTTTCGTTCCAGCTGAAGAAAATGGTATAAAAACGTTTTTCTTCCGGGGACTGTCATCGGAACCTCCGCTGGAGACTGCGCTTGCTCTAGACTGACAAAGAAAACGGCAATCTCGCATAACCTCTTTCCGTGAACAACTGTAAAGAAATGGCTTCGGCGTTTTATGTGGTAAGAGCTGCGCTTTCAATGGTTTGGGTATCGGAAGGGGTCCGACATCTTCAGTCATTGACAATCGTTTGTGAATAAACCACACTGAACGTTGACTCAAACAAAGCGTTTATTTAATTAAACGCTTACTTGAAATCTTGTGTTGAAGTGTCAGATATTGACGTTCGCTGTTATTCGCTCATGCCTATAATGTTTGTGAAAACGTGCGTCCTTTTTAGTCAAGTTTGTGTAAGATCTACAAACCAAGTAGATGGTCTCAGGGGTACCAGATAAATGACACCTGGGGCCCGTTTCTCGAAAGTCCCGAAAGTCCCGAAAACTTTTTGGGCCCTAAAAGCCATTTGTGAACCTGCCAACCGCTTGTTCAGGAAGGCCGACCTTTTAACATTTTTTCAAGGTAACAAAAAGGAAACTGACTGTGAAGTTTGACGACTCGAATCCTCTCCGTTCTTGAGATACAGAGGGAATTGTGACACCCGAAAGTGGCCAGTAAAGTTTCGGGACTTTCGAGAAACGGGCCCCTGGAAGTAGTAATAGTCCCGTAACGGAGAACTGCAGGTTGTCGCGGCGCCGCTCGGCGTCAGTTTCAAATTGTTTGCTTTTTGCACCACGATTGAGTAACTCTGAGTTTGAAGTTGAAGTTTTTAACGTAAGGTCTTCTCAAAACACAGCACCGGGTAAGACTTGCTGTCAAACCTAAACAGTTCAACCGAAGTTGTTGTAGTTAACGACTGCGGAAAACTTCGTGTAACACAATCCAAGATTGTCTTGGAATGATCGTGATCGATGGCTGCGAACAAGTATAGGAACCCGACCAACGACAAACGACACTAATTATATCGTATGGTATGGATTGAAAGGGATTCGAAACCTTGCATCGCATGCATAAACAGACAGGACAAGACTGAGGGGTGCCGGCAGTGCTCAACTTCACCAACATTTGAATATTTGTGCACTTGCTTAGGTTTTTTTTTCACAGTAAAATCCTGTATCTTACATCTTCGGAAACAAAATGAAGAATCCCGACGACATCCGAAGACTTGTGAAGCTTTCCGAAGATATCCGAGTTTCAATTCGTAGTGATGCCGTTTCGTACGAAGATCAAAGTTTTTTGTTCGAGTTCTGTCATGTGTTTATTACAAGATTTTCGTTTCTCGCATTGGTATGATAGAGGGTTCATTAAATCTGTGATAGTCAATTTAAGCAGTTACAGGTATCGCTGATTTATTTTGTGGACTTGAAACTGCCCAAATAGTTCCTTCAAAGTGAACTTTTCGTGAACCTCAGGGTGCTTCATAAAGAAGAAAATAAATTGTTATAAAATGCCGTTTCAAAGCGCACTTGTTTGGTAAATAAATAGGTATTTCAACTCAGTAGAGTCTATTTGATGAAACGTTATCCCCGTTGTCTTTTTTTTTTATTTGAATAATACCATCGAGAATGAAATTTGTATTTAAAAAGAACCACTGCAGAATAAAACAATTAGCCCCGCTCTCCCCTTCGGACTGAAATCAAGCGCCGCCCAGTATTATGGTATTTTTGATATTGGCCGTATATTGTTGGGTACACCAACATGGCCGTCGTGACGTCACGTGAAAAGAACTAAGGCTTTTGCAGTGTTTTCCGGATAGGCTGATAGAGTCATGAATTATTAATGAGTCTTTTGAACATTGCACAACTTTTTTTCTCCGTGAGTTACGGCGGACAGAGGTACTGGGAACGAAAACAATTCATATCACAGGCCACCCAGCACTAGGGCCTAAGAAACATACTTTTTACTGCTTAAGTTTTAAAGAAGACAGTTTTCTCCCACATATTGCAAAACAATTGCCTGTATGTGATACCTTTCCTTTATTCAAATACCATACAATAGAAAGGTTCCTGGATTCTCGTTTTTAGTAGCTTCATAAGGATCAATAAAGCAAAACGCTTACAATAATTGTTTATTGTTGTTGTATTACTTGGCCGTGGCCCAAAAGAAATTTTTGCAAGCTAGCACAGTTTGCTTTTGTCAAATAGTTGAATGGTAACACGACAGAAAACCTAACCTGCGATCAGGAGAAAAGAACGTCTGATCACAGGTTACAGAAATTATTGAGAGACAGACTTACATAAGAGAAAACGTGAAGACGGTGAATCCCTGTGCTCCATGATAATCATTTTCAATCTATTTTTAAATCTTTCAGCACGTGCGGAGGCTATTGTTAACCTTTGTCCCGTCAGAAGAAAGCGTGCGAAGCACGACGTGATTCGAGATGGACCAATTGGCGTGCACCATAAATAACGTACCACACGTGACCCTGTAATAAAATGAGAGAAATTTAGCATCGCGTTTCCGTGAAACGGGAAACGTCAAACGGCAGGCTGTTGCTTGTCATAAAAGCATGAAAATTCTGTTATTCTAACTTTTGTCTCTCATGTTAGAAGTTGCGCGACATTTGTAGATAACAGGCAAAAAAGGAGCTAAAATCAGACCAGTTTCTTTGATTTTTGGCAAAACGCAAATTTCAGTTTCACGTTAAACGGCTAAATCTCTCTATTAACATTGGTAGAGGACCATGCATGGTGGATTGGTTTTCTTGGCCCATATTCTCTTGCTTTACTCACAGGTTTCCCAGCTGTTGTCGTTTTCGACCATTATTGCCTGTGCAATCCTACTATCGAAATAAATAAGTCTTTTTTGTTTCACTGCTTTCGTTTCCAAAGTAAATTAGCTTTGTCGTTACAATTTAGTCCAAATATTCGTGGCAAATGCATATTCACCTCCAAAAGAAAATATTGCGGCAGTGCTTTCTGGTTGGTATTACTAAGTACAAGACAAAATTCACTACATTATACAGTTAAGCGTTTTAACATATTCAAAATGGGAAGTTTTAAAGCTTTCCTTTTTCGAAAAAAAGCTATTTAATTTTCGTATAGAACACCGAGCTGAGAGTAGCTTTTGAGGTTGTTGCATCAAATTTTTAGCTTTCTTTAGTTCAATTTTTGTTGCCGCTCATCGGAATAACTCTAAATTGAATTAAGTCAAGATTTTTATACGGGTAATCAAGAAGACACTTTCCGCTTCTCGATGTCATTTAGTCACTTAAGAATTCTCTCAATTTCCTCTGAAAATGAGCGTTGTTTTGAATCATCTGTCTTTTCGAGCGATGAATAAATGAAATAATCTTTTTGGCGCCTCGTTTCTCAGCTTGTCAATAAACGTTGGATTGTCTTTAATTTTGTGGCTGAGCTGATGAGCAGCTCTTCAAGACACTTTCCGTCGCCAATCAAATTAAACAGCTGCCTGGAGAAACAGAACGCCAGTGAAGACCACACCAAGAACACCTGGGGCCGAGATTTCGTTCCCTGAATTGAGCTGACTCGAATTTTCCAGGGTCTTCATTGGGTCGGGCATATTTTTCAAGAAATTCACCAGGCGGGGATAATAGCTGTTCCAAAACGCCATTCTACGCGGGTTGAAATTCGCCCTCATCTCAGGTTTGCCTTGAATGGTCAGGTACAATCCATGAGTCTTGTTAAACTCAGTCCAGGTCACCCCGTTTAAGGAAGAAGTCGTGGGCACTCCTTTCTTTGCAAAGTTCGCGTAAAGCGACATAATCAATCTGCTGACATTTTTGTCCTCGTCAGTAAAATTCAGAGAGGTTATATTTAAGAATGGAGCGCCAAAATCGTACGGTGTGTTGTCGCCATGTTGGACTCCTTTCCATTCTTCTGCGGTGTTCCACTTCGATCTGTGACTGAACTCGTACATGAAAGTTGCCGCCTTTTGGCTGTGAAATTCTAATACCACCAGGGTGGGGGCGGAAACGTAATAGTCAGACTGAATGTCGACTATCATCTCTCTCAGGGTGAGAGAGTCTCGCTTTTTGCTCCATGGTGTGTATTGGAATTCGATGGCGTCTACTATCAATGTAGCGGTCGTGTCATCTTGGTGAAAAGTTTTCACAAATTCTTCGATGAATTCTTTGAACACTTCCGGCGTGATTTCTGTCGGGGGATAGAACTTTGGCAGGGTGCTGTGCGAGCCCTCGTTGCTGTTGAAACCACCAATCAGCGGAACGGAATGAAACTTGCCGGACCGCAGGAGATTTTCAGGTGTGTCGTATATGAAGAAGTTATCGATCACAGGACCCACAAATTGCCAATGGTAATGTTTTAGAATCTCGTTGGTGTCCTTTGCTCGCAGACATTCCATCATTTCCGGGTGATTCTCTGTGACACAGCCGAGATCTTTCGCAGTCGTTTTGGTCTTCTTAACGGCTTCCTGAACCGTGCGAAACGCAAATGGTGACAACTCTACCCCACTCTCCATAATGGCCTGATGAAAAAGTCCCTTTGACAGGGGTGACAGCATATGTAAACCGACGCT
>OX421451.1:40473015-40480515 GCA_949126865.1 Montipora capitata
TGCCGTTTGTTACCCCAGGCTGAAAGACATCAATGTTTTTGTCCACACAGTACTGATTCCATTTGGTAAGGTACGTGTGGTATTGCTTAGAGGTACCGTCCCTCCATGATGCCATAAGGACATCCTTTGCTGCAGGTGATAAAGCATACTTGTTTAGTCCCTCCCTGATAAGTGACATACGAGGAGGTTTAACCTGTGCCAGATCGGATGATTTTCCTTGGGATGGCTTGGCAGTTGAAGTAAGTCTTTCCTGGCTTTTAGATACACTGGGTTTTGTTTGAGTAGTTGGAGAGCTCTGGGGTACCATGATTGTGTAGGCCAATCCGGGAGCACGCAAATCCCCTGTGCACCCTCGATCGTCAGCTTGTTCAACACTGTTGGAATAACACTAAACGGAGGAAAAGCATAAAATTTAAGGTTGGACCAATTCAGGCTAAATGCATCGGTGGAAATAGCCTCTGGATCTGGTCTGTAAGACACATAGTGTGGAAACTGGTGGTTTATGCGAGAAGCAAACAAATCTATATCAGGTTTGAAGTCTAGCACCTCAAGAGCACCAATTAATGATACCTTGTCAAGCTTCCACTCAGATGCTCTTTGGTTTTTGCGAGATTCAAAATCTGCAATAAGATTTTGTTTTCCAGGAATATGTGCAGCACTAAGCCAGATCTTACGATCTATACATCATTCCCAGATCTTCTTAGCCACAGAATTGCAGGAAACTGAGTGGCTTGTTCCCATGTGATTAATCACATTCACTGCTGTAGTGTTGTCACACATTATTCTGATATGTGTGTTGGTCTTATCTTTAGCAAAAGTTTGGAGCCCCAACAAAATAGCTAACATTTCCAGATAGTTGATGTGTTGTTTAGATTCTGAATGGGACCAATTGCCTCCTGAAGACACCCCTGAAAATTCTGCCCCCCAGCCCATAAGGGAAGCATCTGTTGTTATTTGGTGCTGGGGTTGTGGGTGGTTGATTACATTACACGCATTTCCCACATGTTGAATCCACCAATGTAATTCAGACTTAGCATGAGAGGACAAAGACATGGAGTCATCAAAATCACCCTTTGATCTCAAAAGGGCTTGGGATTTATCTTTTTCCAGGTGTCGGTAGTAAAGAGCGCCATGCATTACCCCAGGGAAGCTAGAAACTACTTTCCCAATGACACTAGCCACTTCCCTAATAGAAGGCGAAGGATTTGCTAGTAACTCAGTACAGACATTTTGTAAACTGGTAGCTTTCTCCCTGGTCAGTTGTATTGTCATTGCCACTGAATTTATTACAAACCCCAGGATAGTAAGCACTTGTGTGGGTATTAGGGTGGACTTTTCTGGATGCACAACCAAACCTAATTTATCAAGCAGGACAGTAGTATCTATAACATTTTGGACACATTTCTCATAGGTTTGCCCTTGTAGGTAACGGTCATCAAGATGTACCACAACTATGTGTCCTTGTTTGTGCAGCGTAGACAGAGGAGGCTTAAGAATTTTAGTAAATAGACGGGGAGCACATGATAATCCATTAGGAAGGCAGGTAAATTCATATAACTCTCCCTCCCAGATAAACCGTAAAAATTTTCGATCCGAACATCGAATGGGGATAGAGTAATAGGCGTCCTTCATGTCAACAGCCGCCATATAACAATTTTGGGTAACTAGTTTCGTTATGGTAGAAAGCGAATCCATTTTAAAATGATAATGACTCACTGACTCATTAAACCTCTTGAGATTTAGTATAAGTCGATGGGTTCCATCCTTCTTGGGACGAAGGAATACATTAGACAAAATTTGCCCAGATATAGGTGACACCTTGGTGACGACACATTTTTCAAGCAACTTATGCACTTCTTGGATAGGATAGATGGATAGATAGTTTATTCACCTTAAAAACTTGCAGCCAAAAGCTGAATTGCGATAAGGCTTACAAATACAAAATTTACAACTGCGCTTAACTACAAACTAATTATAGGACTTATACTACATAAAAATTGTTAAGAATCACACATTAAAAGCATGCGTCAAATTCCTATATACAATAAGAAAGACATTTATATCTAGTTCTCAGCTACTATGAACAAAACTTAAAAGAAAACTATTCTTGCATCTTTCAGTTTTACATTTCGGACGAATAAATGTTCTTTTTTCTCTCAGATAGTAGCTTGGTTGGTATCTACTTGGAAGTAGTTTGTGAAGACTGTGAGATTGATTTGCACATATTTCATCGAACAACTTTGCTGCAATTGACTCTCTTCTATCATACAGTGTTGGAAGTCCAGACAGCTCTAGAGCCTTAGCATACGATAGTTCGGGGTAAATAATCTTCATAGCGCGTTTTTGAAGTCTTTCTAGGTCTTCGCTTAGATAACTTGGTAGAGCGCGATGAAAAACTGGGCTGCCGTACTCCAGTATAGAGCGAATGCATGTAATGTAAAATAGAAGAAGCTCTCTTGTGGCTACATGCGATTTCTTAAGCTGTCTAAGAAAATATAATCTTGTTGAAACTTTCCTAACTAGTTCTGACACATGGACATTCCATTTTAAATCACTGCTTATATTGAGTCCTAATAATTTCACACTGTTCACAGTCTCTAGGGTCTGACGGTTCACCCAAATAGGGTCAAACTCTGGTTCGTTTTTTGCAAAGCTAATCCTAAACTCTTTGCATTTTCTTTCGTTTAACTGAAAACCGTCATTCCTTGCTTGGATAGCAAGATCGTCTACCATTTGCTGAATACAGCTCTTTTGCCCTTTAGTTATTACCTCAGAGATTGTGGTATCATCCACATATTTCCACATCTCTGCCTCTCCTGCTTACAAATCATTAATCATTATTAAGAATAACCACGGCCCAAGCTTTGTCCCCTGTGGAACACCGGCCGGAATGTAACGCCATTCGGAGAGGCAGTCTTGGGCAAGTTTCACTCTCTGTCTCCTATCCGATAAAAAGTCAACAATCCAGCATAATATGGGGTTCGGAATATCGTAATCTGAAAGTTTACGCACTAAGATATTATGGTCAATAAGATCGAACGCCTTACGGAAATCAAATAAAACCGCTCTAATCGCGGCCGAGTTCCCATCAGAGCTGACGTGCCAGTTATGAATCATGCTGACAAGGGCGTGCGTAGAGCATGATTTAGGTATTGTCCCATATTGCCTTTTGTCGATTTTTTTAAGCACGGCGGGCATCACAAAGTCATGAACAACATAATCTTCTGCAAACTTTGAAAGAATAGGCGTGAGGGAGATAGGGCGAAGGTGCTTGTTGACGTCTTGGATAGGTCTTTGTTTGGGTACAGGGACAATATCTGCCTCTTTCCAAGATAAAGGCAACCGGCCTTCGCGAAAGGAAGAATTCATGATATCCATGATGGGTGGCGCCAAAAGATCTGCATTCTCCTTAAGAAGCCATCCGGGAATACCGTCCGGTCCTTGTGCCTTGGCTGGATTAATAGAGCATAACTTTCTAAAGATAGAAAACTCTGATAGCGGTGGAAAATCATCATTCATAGTTCTGCTCGAAGACACAAAGGCGTCCCCTCTAAATGGATTGTGGGTAAGCGGTACAAAGACCTCCATTGGGGCTAGGAAAGTTGTGTTAATGTGGTTTGCAAGATCATCTGCTGATAGACCACGAGCACCTTCTAAGTGATGAACGGACTTAAAAATATTATCACGTGACCCAGAGGGCCCTTCCATTCCACTGAGTCTCTTGCTTAGCTGGGGAACACCCCTTTAGGTGTTGCACTTTACATTCGTAGTACTTCGCGCGGCATCTTTTGCGTTCTCGGTTAACAAGGTTTCTCAGGTGATTAAACTCCGCTCGGTCTCCTCTGCCTAGGGCCTTTTGTCGCTTTCGAATCAAGTTCTTAAGAGTTGAATTTATCCAAGGTGGTTCCGTTCGATGAACAATTTTAGGCTTCATCGGCAAAACGAAATCAAGGCCAGTTTTGATGATCTTTTGTAACATCGACACCTTTTCTTCGCAAGTTGTCATAGCTCTGATCAGCGCAGTAACATCGACTTCATTGAGATACGTTCGCATTGCAAGACGGTTACTAGGTCGTAGGTCCCTTGAAATAACAGTATGCATTGATTGCGATGTCTTAGCCCTTTGCTTTGGCTGTACTTCAACTGAGCTATGATCTGAAAGACCAAAAGCGGGACGTTCAACCGGAGTGTCGTAGTAATCCTGAAGGTTGGTGAGAATTTTATCGAGAGTGTTTTGCCCACGAGTAGGGAAATGTACAATCTGCTTCAGGTTGAAGTTTGATTTGAGCCTTGCGTCGTTCAGATGGTTGAAGTCGCCGAGTACCAAAAGACCGCAATTTGGGTATTTAGACTCCAAGTCCATTAAACATTTAGTCAAATAGTCCAACATCATAGAATTTATTGCTTGTGGTGGGTGGTAAACAACTCCAGCAATAATGCTTGAGATGCCCCTTGGGAGACGAGTCGGGCGCAATTTAATCCACAAAACCTCAAAAGAACCATTTTCGTCCTCGAGATCCCCCAGAATAGTATAAGGGATCGACGCTTTTATATACATACACACCCCGCCGTGTATTGCTTCTTTCCTGTCCCTTCTAATGAGGTTGAAACCATTTATTGCCACTACAGAGTCGGGAATATGGCTTTGAAGCCAGGTTTCAGTTATGCAAACTACATCGACATTTGCATTAATAACAACACTGTTCACTTCGTCGATCTTTGGAGCCAAGGACATGACATTCGAAAGGAAAAGCGAAGGAACAAACTGCGGGGATGCCGCTGGTTTTGCAATAGATGTTTTAGAAACCGTAGTTTGACTTTGAATAGTGATCAGATTAAGACTAGGCTTCCTGGCCAATGTTTGTTGAATATTATTTGAAGCACTCGCATCTTCCCAACATCGTCGTGGATAAATAGTAGGGATAGCTTGGTTATTTGTCCGTAAACAAAGCTTTGAAGAAAAACCAGAGCGTCTGCCACGATATTTAAAAATCCCCAGTGATTTCAGGCGGTAGTAGAGAAAATTGTTAGACAATCTATGGTTCTGAGCGCGAATAGAAAATAGCTCTTCCCGGGTGTAAACCTTGCGAGCGAACACGTTTACCAGTCCAATTGAGGTTGTGGAAGAGGCGTGTCGAGCAGGCATAGAGCCTAGACTCACAGCGGAAAGATGGGCATTCAGCGTGGAATTGGATGGTCCAGGATTTCTCTCGATATCCATGCAGATGGTTAAATCTCTCGAAGGTAACAGCAAACACGCACAGCCATGTTTGTTCCAAGTAGTAATAGGTCGATGAGGAATAAGACGTGAGCGTCCGTTGGAGCAAGAAAAACATCGATTCGTCTGTGTAAGCTGATTGTCCAATACGCAAAGAACATTAGAGTGGAAATCCGTTCCAAAATAGCACGAAAAATACGTAAACAGAAGTAAGAAACCAAAAAATTGCGGAAGCCTAAAAACGTGGCAGCCATCATGGCGCGCATACATTATACATCATATACGAACAATGTGATATTCATGGTCTGAAAAGATTTGATTAGGCAATTTGTGTTGAACAGGGATGGCAGTACACTCAATAGCTGCTCCCAAAACATCAGATAAGATGATTTTGTCACTAGTGAGAGTCCTCCAAGCTGCAAAATGAGCAGCCACCTGCCCAGCCGTAAATGTATGACATAACATTTGTAGATAATTCACTAGGTGGGGCAGGAAACTTCCAAAGACACTTACCCTGTCCTTTATTTGAAGCAGTTGTTCCATTATTTCTTGTCGGTGTTTGGCGCTTTTTTCTTTTTGTAGTGCCGGTTTTAGCCTTTCCACAAAAAATCTCTTTTAGGGCCTTGAGAGGAATGGTCATATTTGTTAAAGGTTTGCTGTTTCCCTTTAAAGGGACCACTCTTAGATGAGGATGCAAAGGAATGGCTAATTCTGGTCGCTTCTTTGGCATCTCGCAATTGCTTGGCCAAGTCGTCCCCGAAGAGGTACGGGCTAGTGATGGGCACTTCAGCTGAGCAAATAGCAGAGTACTGCACTTTCAATGATGGTTTGATTTCATCTCTTCGCAGCTGGGTTAACTGTGTATTCACATGCCCCAGCATTGCAATTGTATCAACTTGTTTAGCCATTATTTTGTTGTTTTCTAGACCAGTGGGATTTTGAATAAGCACATTGGTCGTTTGTAACGTCGCAAAAGTAATTTTGCGAATAACCTGCTGCAAATTTGAGATCTTCAAGTCGGTTTTCTTTTTCTTGGCATTTAATTGACTCCAGATCTCGCGGTTGACTTTTATACTCTTTATGTCAGGACAGTTTTGAGGCTGTTTATATTTGTCCGAGAAATTTTTAATTTTGTTCTTGCCCCATCGTTTTAGAGCAATATCAGCCAGCTCTTGCTGGATTTTGTCGCCGGTGGCGTCATCCTCGTCAAGGCTGTTTGCAAAAGTCTTGGAGAAACTGTGTCTCCTTGGCGGGGATTTCCCGCTCTTTTTGGCCGGTGGCCTTTGAGCACTCGGTGAGCATTTGAATATCATCTGCTTCGTCCAGATCATCACTAGCGTCAAGACTAATATTATCATCCGAAGGACTAAGATAATGCCGTCGTTTGCCCGACTTGTAAGAGGTTTCTTCAGGCTCAGAGTCTGAATTATCCGATACAGCGGATGTTGACTGTCTCTTTAAGCCCTGTGGGCGTTCGTCAGGGGCTGGCTTTTCACACAGTTTAGCTAAAAGACTAGCCATTTTACCCATGTTGTTGTTTATATTATCTAGCGATAACGCAAGAGCTCGGTGAGAGAGATTAGTTAAATCTACCGTTCTTGGAGAACTGTCGGAGGTGCCGTGCACATCACCCGACGTTGCTGTGTTTTCATCAGACATTTTGGGCAGGAATCGCTCGAGGTGTCAGAAGAAAAATCTGCCGGTAAGTTTAGAATTTACACTTACCTTCTTTTCCAGGTATGTCAAAGGTGGGAACCCCGGCGATGGCGTAGATTTATAAAGATTTAGAATTGAAATGACTCACAACGTGATACTGTCAGCGAAACGCAAAGCACACTGTTCGGCAACGCGCATGCGCTTCTCATGTGACTCCGTAGTGACGTAGACTGATGACAAGGTAGAATTATGGTTCCAGAGCAGGAAAACAATATTTTTGGTTTTAACATTTGAATATTTGTGCACTTGCGTAGGTTTTTTTTTTAAAGTAAAATCCTGTATCTTACATCTTCGGAAACAAAACGAAGAATCCCGACGACATCCGAAGACTTGTGAAGCTTTCCGAAGATATCCGAGTTTCAATTCGTAGTGATGTTGTTTCGTATGAAGATCAATGTTTTTTGTTCGAGTTCTGTCATGTGTTTATTACAAGATTTTCGTTTCTCACATTGGTATGATAGAGTGTTAATTAAATCTGGGATAGTCAATTTAAGCAGTTACAGGCATCGCTGATTTATTTTGTGGACTTGAAACTGCCCAAATAGTTCCTTCAAAGTGAGCTTTTC
>OX421451.1:40483015-40485515 GCA_949126865.1 Montipora capitata
GTATTTTTGATATTGGCCGTATATTGTTGGGTACACCAACATGGCCGCCGTGACGTCACGTGAAAAGAACTAAGGCTTTTGCAGTGTTTTCCGGATTTTAAATGCTTGCGCACGTGACTGAATTGAGTGGACGGGATAGGCTGATAGAGTCATGAATTATTAATGAGTCTTTTGAACATTGCACAACTTTTTTTCCCCGTGAGTTACGGCGGACAGAGGTACTGGGAACGAAAACAATTCATATCACAGGCCACCCAGCACTAGGGCCTAAGAAACATACTTTTTACTGCTTAAGTTTTAAAGAAGACAGAGTTTTCTCCCACATATTGCAAAACAATTGCCTGTATGTGATACCTTTCCTTTATTCAAATACCATACAGTAGAAAGGTTCCTGGATTCTCGTTTTTAGTAGCTTCATAAGGATCAATAAAGCAAAACGCTTACAATAAGTGTTTATTGTTGTTGTATTACTTGGCCGTGGCCCAAAAGAAATTTTTGCAAGCTAGCACAGTTTGCTTTTGTCAAATAGTTGAATGGTAACACGACAGAAAACCTAACCTGCGATCAGGAGGAAAGAACGTCTGATCACAGGTTACAGAAATTATTGAGAGACAGACTTACATAAGAGAAAACGTGAAGACGGTGAATCCCTGTGCTCCATGATAATCATTTTCAATCTATTTTTAAATCTTTCAGCACGTGCGGAGGCTATTGTTAACCTTTGTCCCGTCAGAAGAAAGCGTGCGAAGCACGACGTGATTCGAGATGGACCAATTGGCGTGCACCATAAATAACGTACCACACGTGACCCTGTAATAAAATGAGAGAAATTTAGCATCGCGTTTCCGTGAAACGTCAAACGGCAGGCTGTTGCTTGTCATAAAAGCATGAAAATTCTGTTATTCTAACTTTTGTCTCTCATTTTAGAAGTTGCGCGACATTTGTAGATAACAGGCAAAAAAGGAGCTAAAATCAGACCAGTTTCTTTGATTTTTGGCAAAACGCAAATTTCAGTTTCACGTTAAACGGCTAAATCTCTCTATTAACATTGGTAGAGGACCATGCATGGTGGATTGGTTTTCTTGGCCCATATTCTCTTGCTTTACTCACAGGTTTCCCAGCTGTTGTCGTTTTCGACCATTATTGCCTGTGCAATCCTACTATCGAAATAAATAAGTCTTTTTTGTTTCACTGCTTTCGTTTTCAAAGTAAATTAGCTTTGTCGTTACAATTTAGTCCAAATATTCGTGGCAAATGCATATTCACCTCCAAAAGAAAATATTGCGGCAGTGCTTTCTGGTTGGTATTACTAAGTACAAGACAAAATTCACTACATTATACAGTTAAGCGTTTTAACATATTCAAGATGGGAAGTTTTAAAGCTTTCCTTTTTCGAAAAAAAGCTACTTAATTTTCTTATAGAACACCGAGCTGAGAGTAGCTTTTGAGGTTGTTGCATCAAATTTTTAGCTTTCTTTAGTTCAATTTTTGTTGCCGCTCATCGGAATAACTCTAAATTGAATTAAGTCAAGATTTTTATACGGGTAATCAAGAAGACACTTTCCGCTTCTCGATGTCATTTAGTCACTTAAGAATTCTCTCAATTTCCTCTGAAAATGAGCGTTGTTTTGAATCATCTGTCTTTTCGAGCGATGAATAAATGAAATAATCTTTTTGGCGCCTCGTTTCTCAGCTTGTCAATAAACGTTGGATTGTCTTTAATTTTGTGGCTGAGCTGATGAGCAGCTCTTCAAGACACTTTCCGTCGCCAATCAAATTAAACAGCTGCCTGGAGAAACAGAACGCCAGTGAAGACCACACCAAGAACACCTGGGGCCGAGATTTCGTTCCCTGAATTGAGCTGACTCGAATTTTCCAGGGTCTTCATTGGGTCGGGCATATTTTTCAAGAAATTCACCAGGCGGGGATAATAGCTGTTCCAAAACGCCATTCTGCGCGGGTTGAAATTCGCCCTCATCTCAGGTTTGCCTTGAATGGTCAGGTACAATCCATGAGTCTTGTTAAACTCAGTCCAGGTCACCCCGTTTAAGGAAGAAGTTGTGGGCACTCCTTTCTTTGCAAAGTTCGCGTAAAGCGACATAATCAATCTGCTGACATTTTTGTCCTCGTCAGTAAAATTCAGAGAGGTTATATTTAAGAATGGAGCGCCAAAATCGTACGGTGTGTTGTCGCCATGTTGGACTCCTTTCCATTCTTCTGCGGTGTTCCACTTCGATCTGTGACTGAACTCGTACATGAAAGTTGCCGCCTTTTGGCTGTGAAATCCTAATACCTCCAGGGTGGGGGCGGAAACGTAATAGTCAGACTGAATGTCGACTATCATCTCTCTCAGGGTGAGAGAGTCTCGCTTTTTGCTCCATGGTGTGTATTGGAATTCGATGGCGTCTACTATCAATGTAGCGGTCGTGTCATCTTGGTGAAAAGTTTTCACAAATTCTTCGATGAATTCTTTGAACGCTTGCGGCGTGATTTCTGTCGG
>OX421451.1:40498015-40518015 GCA_949126865.1 Montipora capitata
TTAATCGAACCAGATTACAGATATAGGAGGGCGCCAGTTGATAAATTGCTTTAAACGTTAAAACTAATATTTTGAACTCGATACGGTAAGTAACGGGTAGCCAGTGCAAAGAAAATAAGACGGGTGTAATATGATTAAACCTCGGAGTTGAACATACGAGCCGGGAAGCACTATTTTGGATGCGTTGTAACTTACTTATGTGTATCGCGGGAACTTTATAAAGAAGACTATTACAATAGTCTAAGCGGCCAATAACAATGGAGTGAACAAGCGTATGTGCGGCATCGATGGTGAGGTACTTTCTGATACGCCTTATATTGTAAATATGAAAAGACGCAGCTTTGCATATCTTATTGATGTGTGGAATCATACTCAGGTTCTGGTCAAACCATGATCCTAAGTTCCTAACTGAAGTTACGGGAACTATACTGCTCTCACCAACGGTAAGACCATCAATGTTCACTTTAGTCAGTTGCTTTCTGGTGCCTATAATCATGAACTCCGTCTTACTATCATTCATGCGTAGTTTGTCCTTGATCATCCACGATCGTATAGCCTGTGTGCACTGCTCCATTGCTTCAACTGCGTCATTTTGCGAACAAGCCAAGTCAGGATTGAATGAAAGATACAGCTGAGTATCATCTGCGTATGCGTGCGATTGTGGTAGATAGTTCTTAATAACCTCAAAAAGCTTATTGGCATAGATAGTAAATAGCAATGGCCCTAAGCATGATCCTTGAGGAACACCACATTGCAATTTGAAATTCTCCGATAATTTTTGGTCAAAAGACACGCGCTGAGATCTATTGAGAAGGTAGGATGCAAACCACTGCAATGCTGATCCCCTGACTCCAAAGCTCGTACTGAGGCGATTCAATAACACTCCATGGTCAACTGTGTCAAACGCTGCACTCAAATCCAGCATCACAAGAAGAGTCACACGTTGAGAATCCAAGTTCATTAGGATGTCATTTTGCACTTTTAAAAGTGCAGTCTCAGTGCTGTGACACTTTCGATACGCTGACTGGAATGGAGGATATAAGCCATGTGATGTCAAATGCGCATGCGTTTGATCGAAGACGGCACGTTCCGTTAACTTTGAAATGTACTGCAAATTAGACACAGGTCTAAGGTTAGTAAACTCTGAAATCACGCCAGACTTTTTGAGTAGAGGGGAAACTAACGCCTCCTTCCAGCACTCAGGAAAATCCCCAGATGTAAGGGAACAGTTAATTATGCGTGTAATAACCGGCAGTAGAACATCAATAAAAATGTTTTTAGCAATTTTGATGGCGGGGATCACCAAGTCATTGTTGCCATCAGCCCTTGTTCTTTTCATAGGTCTCCTCTTTATAAGCTCCTCAAGGTAAGCTGGTGCCAGACCGTTTAACGACTTGAAAATCAATATTAAAACTTTGTAGTGAATACGTTGACGTATAGGCAGCCAGTGAAATTGTTTAAGAACTGGAGTTATGTGTTCATGTTTACCATGTTGAGAGATGAAACGTGCAGCGAGATTCTGAACCCTGGTGAAGTGCTTTAGCGTTGACTCTGGCAGACCATAGAGAATTGCATTGCAATAATCAAGTTTAGATGTAATCATTGCATGAACCATTGCTTTAGCTGCAGTCTCATTAATACAGCGTCTGATCTTAAACATATTTTTCAGCATGTAGAAGCAGTTCTATTCGCGACTATTAGTCACTATTCGCCCATATTCGCACTGTTCGTACTATTCGCTATTCGCGACTATTCGCTGTTCGCTATTCACTATTCGCGACTATTCGCTATTCGCGATTCGGGTTTTCCAGACACCCGCATAAGGGAGGCAATTGAGATAAAATTACGTTAGCCGTCTTTGAATAGAGGCAATGGCTTCGAATTAGCCAGTATCTATGACACAATTTTAGCCCCCTGGAGACCATTATATAACCCTTCTTAACTTTCAAATTTGCATTGTGGCTGACGAAGTTCGGTAGACCCGAACGAAATATTCCACTTGTCTAGTCTTTTTAGTCTTTAATTGTGCTCTGAGTTTTGGAAAAAAATTGTATAGTTTTAATTATGG
The DNA here is from genome assembly GCA_949126865.1 of Montipora capitata. Taxonomy (NCBI): domain Eukaryota; kingdom Metazoa; phylum Cnidaria; class Anthozoa; order Scleractinia; family Acroporidae; genus Montipora; species Montipora capitata. Next base: position 40,500,084 of record OX421451.1, read on the forward strand.
TTCCATAGCAGGAAAACAATATTTTTGGTTTTAACATTTGAATATTTGTGCACTTGCTTAGGTTTTTTTTAAAAGTAAAATCCTGTATCTTACATCTTCGGAAACAAAACGAAGAATCCCGACGACACCCGAAGACTTGTGAAGCTTTCCGAAGATATCCGAGTTTCAATTCGTAGTGATGCCGTTTCGTACGAAGATCAAAGTTTTTTGTTCGAGTTCTGTCATGTGTTTATTCTAAGATTTTCGTTTCTCACATTGGTATGATAGAGTGTTAATTAAATCTGTGATAGTCAATTTAAGCAGTTACAGATATCGCTGATTTATTTTGTGGACTTGAAACTTCCCAAATAGTTCCTTCAAAGTGAACTTTTCGTGAACCTTAAGGTGCTTAATAAAGAAGAAAATAAATTGTTATAAAATGCCGTTTCAAAGCGGACCTGTTTGGTAAATATATAGCTATTTCAACTCTGTAGAATCTATTTTATGAAACGTTATCCCCGTTGTCTTTTTTTTTAAATTTGAATAATGCCATCGAGAATGAAATTTGTATTTAAAAAGAACCACTGCGTCGCCGGGGAAGTGAAAAACAGATATGAGTTTATTAGCTGAGTTGATATGGTAAGCTGACCACCGTAAACAAATTTGAAAGCTGACGTTTCGAACTTTAACCCTTCGTCTGAGCAAAAATATGTCACGGGAGGCTGTAACGTCAGCCCATTTAATTCCATTGTTATTAAAACAATCGAAAGTACTCATGCAGGAAACGGAAACTATGCTATAGAAGTGGAGTTACTCAGTGTAATTACTTTTGCAATCATTTCCTTTGTGTTATGAACGTACTGCATGCGAATCGATAACTCGTGCATCGCATAAAATGTTCGGCCCGTACAAGAGGCAACCTCGTTCCCAGGACCTTTTCCCTTCCCTGGCTTGGGGAAGCCAAGCCAGGGAAGGGAAAAGGTCCTGGGAACGAGGTTGTACAAGAGGGTCTCAATGGGGTTAACCGATAGGCGTAAAACGGCCAAAAATTTAGTCGATAGCCGTAAAAATTGAAAAATTTTAACCGTTAGCCGTAAATAGGGTAAAAAAAAAGTTAACCGTAAAAGAAAGTGTTCCCTAGATTTGCTACTTTTAAGGAAGGTACTAAACTCACTTAAGGTTGCGTTTTTTATTTCCCGGCTAGCGTGGCCGTACGCACGTTAGGTAAAGCGCCTTTTAGGTGTTGACCAAGTCCCTGGTTCCATTTCCGCCGCTCTCTCGGGAACTAATTTTTTTTCATAGCGAAAGTGTGGCTTCTTGCTGGGGATTAATATTTGCGATTTTCAGAAGGTCGTGCCCTCGAAACACTAGTGAAACAACACGCAGAGATCTCACTGTTTGTAAAACACTTTGCCGATAAACAACATTTCCCTGTTTTTCTCTGACGCTATGGTAGACATTGCCACGCCTAGTCCCTGTACGGCGTCTTCCCACGCAATCTCGGTCAAGGCATTTCGGTGGCGAACTTGCTCGGACCAGGTGACCCGAAACGCATTAGCCGTGAGAAATAATGAGGCCTACGGACAAGGCAACGGCTGACAGTGGTTCCGTACAGTCCTTCGCTATCATTAAAAACACTAGACACGGGAATTTTGTTATTTTGTTATTTCACACTAGAGCTAGAAACGGATTATCCGTCTGAGACTAGCCTGTGTACAGTCGCTCCCTTCCCGACAGACACCCCTTTTTAGATTTTTTTTCTGAGGGGAGGGGGCGGCTGTACACAGGCTATCTGGAACGGATAATCCCGTCTTCAAACTGTCCGTCGAAATTGAAGGATAAAGTCAGGCGGATTGTTCATTCAAAATTAAAACTACTTCATTTTCAAATTAAGACGTATTTACCTATCTGACGCGAATCATCAAACGGATAACCCGTCTCACACGAATAATCTGTCTCTAGTGTGAAAACGGCCATTTCTGTAGACTGTTCACAGTCCCCTATTTTTTCGTGAGATCGTCGAAATATAGCGCGTCTTACCGTTAATGGATGCCATCTTGATTTTCAAATGTACCGAGGGAGCGGGCGTCGGGGATTATAGCTATAGGGTGAGGGGAGCGAGCGCTTCCTCCCAAACTACCCCCGTCCCATAAGTAGTTGACACTCATGCAAGATGGCAGCCCGTAACGCAAAGCGCTCGATCTCGACGATTTTACGGAAAAATAGAGGACTGTAAACAGTCTACCATTTCTGTTGTAATGAATGTCGCGCCCCGGCCTGTGAGTTGGGCGTTCGCGTGTGTGCTTTGCTTTTCCACAAAGATTATTTTTAAATTGACTATTGACATTTCTATGTGTAAAATAATATTAGAAGTGGAATACTTTGTAAAAAGTACGATCTATCAAATGTTAAAAATTTTCAAAAGAATAGCTTGTTTCACATGCCGAGATGATCTTAAGACCTTTATTTTGCTTTAAAGATACAAAAAATACAGGTTAATTAATATTTAACTTTTTGAAACAAAAGAAGTTGATTTTTAACTTTTTTGTTAACCGTAACTGAAAAAAATTAGCCGATAGCCGTAAAAAAGCCAAAATTTTAGCCGATAACCGTAAATGCCACCACCCCATTGAGACCCTCGTACAATAAATTCGGTGGTCAAACTGACTAAATTTGATATCTTCTGTGTAAACCGGCAGTATCTTCCACCAAATTTGGACCACAGTCATTCAGTGCATTTCCTTTAATACTCTCTGTGACTAATGAACATCGTCTGGTTCATTAAGAAACCGTAAAATGTGCTACTATTAGCGGACTGTCCTACTAGCGCCAAAAGAAAAAGCTTGGACATGCGCAAAACCGTGAAACTGTCCCTTTTAAGAAACGACGACGGCAACGTCAACAACAACGCCACAAAAGAGAGATATCATTGGTTAAAGGAGCATCAATAATCGTGCTGCACGTGCGGCACTCATTTAGCAAATATTTTTGCGGTCCTCTGCATAATAGCCTGCGAGCAAGCTCTCTTTCGGGCGGGCGAGGAGGAGAGAGAGAGAGAGCTTGCGATCATGTCTCGTAAATTTGAATATCTGCGTCCAAAAAGTGGACGCGAAATGCTGATTGGCCAATTTGATCAGGTGATGACGGGGAAATCCTTGCACAATGTTTATTTACATTGGGGTCATATTTCCGGTAAGATCTGATTGGTCAGGTTTTGACAGCTCAAACGCTTAGATAATGCGGGGGGTACTGGGGGCGGAATTCAAATTTACGAGACATGATCGCAAGCTCTCTCTCTCTCTCTCCTCCTCGCCCGCCCGAAAGAGAGCTTGCTCGCAGGCTATCTGCATAACGACTACGTAAAATCACCAAATTTGATGTGACGACAACGTGAGCATACAGCAGAGAATATTTCATTTTCTATTTCCACTCTGAAGCCGCTCGTACCGATTTATTTTTAGGATACTTTGCCCACGTTGTGGGACGTGAACGAGATGGAATAATGCAAAGCATTATCGCGGATAGCGCAAAGCTATATTTTGAGTTGACGTCGTAGGTCCTTAACGACGAAGGACTAACGCTCGAAACGTCAGCTTTCAGATTTTCTCTAAGGTGGTCAATTTACCACATCAATCCAGTTGATAAACCCATTTCAAGTGTTTTCACTCACGTAATTCAGTAACCTTGTTTTTCCACCGAAACAAAAGAAAATGTTTGCACGATAATAGAGCTCAATTACCCAATGTAAAAAATACCATAATACTCTTTGTTTGTCTCTCCAAAATTTTGCATTAGCATTGTTTCCAGGAGGAAATAAAAACAACGCTTATGCAAAATTTTGGAGGGACAAGAGTATTATCAAGTGAAGCTATGATCCTCGCAGTTATGAACGCAATTTTTGCAATTGCGTCGAGAAGCCTGAAAAAGTCAGGATTTCAACGGGGTTTGAACCCGTTACCTCGCGATACCGGTGCGGCGCTATGAAGCCACTGACGTTGGGAGCTGGTCATTTGTGGGTTCTAATGTTCCCGTGAGGAATGAATCAATGATGAAATGATATATGAAATGGATCATATATGAACTGCGGATATGAAATCACTGTGAAGCTATGATCCTCGCAGTTAGCTTCACTTGATTTCATATCCGCAGTTCATATATGATCCATTTCATATATCATTTCATCATTCAAGAGTATTATGGTATTTTTGATATTGGCTAATTTCCGGAGGATTAGTTTGGTACACCAACATGGCCGCCGTGACGTCACGTGAAAAGAACTAAGGCTTTTGCAGTGTTTTCCGGATTTTAAATGCTTGCGCACGTGACTGAATTGAGTGGACGGGATAGGCTGATAGAGTCATGAATTATTAATGAGTCTTTTGAACATTGCACAACGTTTTTTCCCCGTGAGGTACGGCGGACAGAGGTACTGGGAAGGAAAACATTTCATATCACAGGCCACCCAGCACTAGGGCCTAAGAAACATACTTTTTACTGCTTAAGTTTTAAAGAAGAGAGAGTTTTCTTTCACATATTGCTAAACAATTGCCTGTATGTGATACCTTTCTTTTATTCAAATACCATACAATAGAAAGGTTCCTGGATTCTCGTTTTTAGTAGCCTCATAAGGATCAATAAAGCAAAACGCTTACAATGAGTGTTAATTGTTGTTGTATTGCTTGGCCGTGGCCCAAAAGAAATTTTTGCAAGCTAGCACAGTTTGCTTTTGTCAAATAGTTGAATGGTAACACGACAGAAAACCTAACCTGCAATCACGAGAAAAGGACGTCTGATCACAGGTTACAGAAATTATTGAGAGACAGACTTACATAAGAGAAAACGTGAAGACGGTGAATCCCTGTGCTCCATAATAATCATTTTCAATCTATTTTTAAATCTTTCAGCACGTGCGGAGGCTATTTTAACCTTTGTCCCGTCAGAAGAAAGCGTGCGAAGCACGACGTGATTCGAGATGGACCAATTGGCGTGCACCATAAATAACGTACCACACGTGACCCTGTAATAAAATGAGTGAAATTTAGCATCGCGTTTCCGTGGAACGGGAAACGTCAAACGGCAGGCTGTTGCTTGTCATGAAAGCATGAAAATTCTGTTATTCTAACTTTTGTCTCTCATTTTAGAAGTTGCGCGACATTTGTAGATAACAGGCAAAAAAGGAGCTAAAATCAGACCAGTTTCTTTGATTTTTGGCAAAACGCAGATTTCAGTTTCACGTTAAAAGCTAAATCTCTCTATTATCATTTGTAGAGGACCATGCATGGTGGATTGGTTTTCTTGGCCCATATTCTCTTGCTTTACTCACAGGTTTCCCAGCTGTTGTCGTTTTCGACCATTATTGCCTGTGCAGCCCTACTATCGAAATAAATAAGTCTTTTTTGTTTCACTGCTTTCGTTTCCAAAGTAAATTAGCTTTGTCGTTACAATTTAGTCTAAATATTCGTGGCAAATGCATATTCACGTCCAAAAGAAAACATTGCGGCAGTGCTCTCTGGTTGGTATTACTAAGTACAAGACAAAAGTCACTACATTATAGACATTATACAGTTAAGCGTTTTAACATATTCAAGATGAGAAATTTTAAAGCTTTCCTTTTTCGAAAAAAGCTATTTAATTTTCGCATAGAACACCGAGCTGAGAGTAGCTTTTGAGGTTGTTGCATCAAGTTTTTAGCTTTCTTTAGTTCAATTTTTGTTGCCGCTCGTCGGAATAACTCTAAATAGAATTAAGTCAAGATTTTTATACGGGTAATCAAGAAAACACTTTCCGCTTCTTGATGTCATTTAGTCACTTAAGAATTCTCTCAATTTCCTCTGAAACTGAGCGTTGTTTTGAATCATCTGTCTTTTCGAGGGATGAATAAATGAAATAATCTTTTTGGCGCCTCGTTTCTCAGCTTGTCAATAAACGTTGGATTGTCATTAATTTTGTGGCTGAGCTGGTGATCAGCTCTTCAAGACACTTTCCGTCGCTAATCAAATTAAACAGCTGCCCGCAGAAACAGAACGCCAGTGAAGACCACACCGAGAAGACCTGGGGCCGAGATTTCGTTCCCTGAATTGAGCTGACTCGAATTGTCCAGGGTCTTCATTGGGTCGGGCATATTTTTCAAGAAATTCACCAGGCGGGGATAAAAGCTGTTCCAAAACGCCATTCTGCGCGGGTTGAAATTCGCCCTCATCTCAGGTTTGCCTTGAATGGTCAGGTACAATCCATGAGTCTTGTTAAACTCAGTCCAGGTCAGCCCGTTCAAGGAAGAAGTTGTGGGCACTCCTTTCTTTGCAAAGTTCGCGTAAAGCGACATAATGAATCTGCTGACATTTTTGTCCTCGTCAGTAAAATTCAGAGAGGTTATATTTAAGAATGGAGCGCCAAAATCGTACGGTGTGTTGTCGCCATGTTGGACTCCTTTCCATTCTTCTGCGGTGTTCCACTTCGATCTGTGACTGAACTCGTACATGAAAGTTGCCGCCTTTTGGCTGTGAAATCCTAATACCTCCAGGGTGGGGGCGGAAACGTAATAGTCAGACTGAATGTGGACTATCATCTCTCTCAGGATGAGAGAGTCTCGCTTTTTGCTCCATGGTGTGTATTGGAATTCGATGGCGTCTACTATCAATGTAGCGGTCGTGTCATCTTGGTGAAAAGTTTTCACAAATTCTTCGATGAATTCTTTGAACACTTGCGGCGTGATTTCTGTCGGGGGATAGAACTTTTGTGGGGTGTTGTGCGCGCCCTCGTTGCTGTTGAAACCACCAATCAGCGGAACGGAATGAAACTTACCGGACCGCCGGAGATTTTCAGGTGTGTCGTATATGAAGAAGTTATCGATCACAGGGCCCGCAAATTGCCAAGGGTAATGTTTTAGAATCTCGTTGGTGTCCTTTGCTCGCAGACATTCCATCATTTCCGGGTGATTCTCCGTGACACAGCCGAGATCTTTCGCAGTCGTTTTGGTCTTCTTAACAGCTTCCTGAACTGTGCGAAACGCAAATGGTGACAACTCTACCCCGCTCTCCATAATGGCCTGATGAAAAAGTCCCTTTGACAGGGGTGACAGCATATGTAAACCGACGCTAGCCCCACCCGAGCTCACCCCTAATATGGTGACCTTGTTGGGATCGCCTCCAAAAGCCTTTATGTTCTCTTGAATCCACTTTAACGCGTGTACTTGATCCAGCATTCCCCAATTACCTTTCGCAGCTTCGTCGCCAGTGGTCATGAAACCGAACGGACCAAGACGATACTGAATCGTCACTAAGACGACGCCGAATCTCGGCAAGACCTCGCCCGGCGTGGTGTGTCGAGTGGTCGTACCGAACACGTAGCTACCACCATGAATAAACATTATAACTGGATAAATCTCACTTGCATTCCGTGCGTTTCTTCTCGGTGTGAATACATTCAAATACAAACAATCCTCGCTTGAATGCTTGTTCCAAGCGTACTCGGGCCAAACGAGACGCGTCGATCTCTCAAAATAGCGTGTGTAATTCTGCGCGCAAACGTTTCGAAAGGATGTTGCGTTATATATCTTTGGTTTCCATGCATCTGGGGATTTTGGCGGTCGGAAGCGAAGGTTGTTCACGGGCGGCGAGGCGTAAGGAATCCCTAGGAACGCGTTGACGTTCTTGATGATGCCGCCGCCGCCGCCGCCGCTTGCCTCGTCAACAAAATTCCTGGTCTTTCCAACGATCTTCCCGTACTTGGTTTCGACAATTGGTCTTTCAGAAGGCATTGCGACTGCGAATGAAGAGCGTCCGACCACAATCGCCCCCGCCAGCACCATCAACAAGCTTTTCACTCCTATCATCCTGATTATTTGCGATCACAAGTCCCTGGAATTAATCTTTCTCAAGCATCCAGGAATAGTATTTGGAGTAAAAAGAGCGTTGGCTGCTTAAAACCACTCAGATATTCACCCCAGCCGCCAAAATTCCATTTATGGTGACCTTGATAAATGTCTTAGTCTTTTTGAGCTTGCGCAAAAGAGCAAGGTATGCCTTGCGTGAAACCGCAGTTAAAAAACAATTTCGTTTTGTACAAGTTTGGAATAATTTAATGTGACACCCAATGAAGATGAAGGCCACTCGCTAGGCATCGCCTTTAGGCAAAATTTTTAGTTCATTTCGATTTTCTTTGCGGGCATTGGTGATTTTCCTCAAACCATTAGTTATCTATGAAATGGTTTTAGAAAAATCGCCTATAGTTCAAACAAATAAAAGTGGAGATTGAGAAATTTACCAGAGAAAGCTGTCACCGCTATTCCCCGGAAAAAAAATATAGAAAGCACCCAGGCAAATATTCCAAATATATATACATATATCCCGTTGATTGAGATCTTTGCGTGTAGAGAGGTTTTTGTATTATAGAAATTCTTTCACTCCAGGAAATTCGTTGCTATTTCCCTTAACAAATAAATAGGCCCAAAAGCAGATGCAAACCTTTTAAACAACTGTAATACTCTGAAGCTGGACAGCTCGTTGCGGTTTTCCCCTTTTTTTTTCAGTAATATAGTTCTCATTTCAGCTGCATAGCTGCATAATTATCAGAACTGAAAAGTACTGATTGAAAAAGAATTAGAACCACTTAGCTGGTAAATCGATGAAATAGGAAAGTGTGTTGTTGATAAAATAGGAAATTGTTTTGGTCGTTCCATTTCGTCAAAAAGTGTGCTATTTCTTGGCCTAGGATAAAATCGAAATGGGTTTCCATCCCTTTTAATCGAGTTTGGTTTTGCGGTTGCTAAGCAAATTAAAATCCTATCAATATCTTAAAAAGGCAACTCCAACCCTTTTATCAAATATGCAGCCCAAGGACACGCTGTGCGACAAGGTGTAAGATAAAGTTTTCAATTCTAAGCTGAGTAAAATATAGGCATGACTGTATTACATTGTATAATTCTGGAATCGATTGAACGCGTGATGCATAATTGAAAGTTGCAGATGATCTAAGCTTGGCCGGTTTCGTTTTTGTCACAGGAAGCTTTAAATACCATCAATAATCCAACATTGTGCACAGCACGTTTTCATCTAGGGGTCTCTAAATCGCTTATCTTTTTCGGAAAACCATTCTAACATCTTTTTAAGGCTTTCTGAGGACATGCTATCGAATAAATCAAAATACGAGATTTTTTCTGTTAAGAGTGCCCAAGTTCTAATCGTTTTTCCATTAAGCAATTTAATCGTATCCACTGACCAATAGGTCGCGATAACAAATATCTACCGCTCAGTTATCAAGGAGTTTTAAACCCCTAACCCGAAAAAAGAAGACAAGAACTTGACCTCGAGACTACACAATGTTTTAAAAAGATATTTAAAAATGTGTGAAGGTAAAATTACTCGGAGGATCCGATTGCCTGAAAAGCTTCTTATTGGTTTGCCTTATTCCCAGGCTTTTACCTGTCTTTGGTTTGATTCAATTCCTTTTTAATCTCGAGGGTCAACGAGACAGAAGTTTCTTCAGCCAAAATTGCTTATTTTAGGTGATGAAACAGCCTCGAGAAGCCAGCGGATTTCGAAGAGAGCTCCGGAAGCTAATCATTCCATTTTTCTCCCCAATCCTTTAGCTTTTGATGGCTTTTGATAGCGCACCGTTGAAGGGCAAATCAAATCGAAGCAACCATGCTATGTTGTCCATTTCACAAAGCATAACTACAGGAAATCATGAATGCGAGAGCATTTTGTGATTTATGAGTACGAGTGGTGTTTTAAAAGTTCTCAAAATTTGGCCAAAAATCGCAAGCAAGTTCAGACGATTTTTTATTCATCATATACACTCAACAAAAGATTTCTCCATCGCTGTGTTTCCATAGCAACTGCATTCATCAGTCAGTGACCAATAAGAAACGCGATATTCTGTTGAGTATACAATAAGTAAGCTTATTTCCCATTAATCCCACGTGTCTGCAATCTCCCCATCGAATCTTCTTCCCTAGGTTCAGTGTCTTTTCCCTTGTTTGCTCATTAATATGTAAATGACCGTTGCTTGGTATTTTGTCCTGTAAAAAATAGCACCGCGCACCGGTGGCTCAATTGGTTGAGCATCGGGCTGTCATGCGGGAGGTCGTGAGTTCGACTCCGGCCGTACTAACACTCAGGGTCTTAAAATAACTGAGGAGAAAGTGCTACCTTTGTAATTACATCCGCAAATGGTTAAGACTTTCAAGTCTTCTCGGATAAGGACTATAAATCGTAGGCCCCGTCTCACAACCTTTCAGTGCTCACAACCCAGTGGGACGTAAAAGAACCCACACACTATTCGTAAAGAGTAGGGCATGGAGCTCCCGGTGTTGTGGTCAGGACTCAATTCATTCATTCATTCATGTGCTGGGTAAGATCGCTAATGGACTGATAGCGGCTGCCAGCGGCGCCTATATATGCTGATGTCCGATCTCACCCATAGATCCCTTGCTTGTAAAGCGCATTTGAATATATTAATAGAAAATGCGTTATATAAATTCACTACCATTACTACCATTACTACCTACTAAACCCCACAAGAATAACCAGTGTAGCTCACTCATGCTAACTCAGCCTTCTAAGCTAATTAACACAATGGGTGACAAGGGAGCCATTTTGGACAAGTTACTAACGATTACGTAACTTTTTTTCTTTAGAGAGACGTCACGCAAACGCGCAGTTTTTTCATGCACGGTTCTGTTAAAAATTTTCCAGTTTATTAAACCTCGATAAACTTACCGTCGCGTGCTTACATTTTCAGGCGAACTTGCGTGAGATTTCATAATTTTAATTTGCAGATCCGCGGAGAACGGAAAAGACTGGAGAGATGTTTAAAACGTCCGCGCAGAGCTTTTGTTTTGCTCCTAAAATGAAATCCCTGTCGCGGACGGATTTCACGCGCGGCCCCTCTGGGTATAACGATAAAATAATTATAGACAGACGGACTGACTAAAAGTTTCCTAACGAATTGTAAATTGTGGCGAAAAATGCTTTTGCGAAAAATGAAGTTCATGTAAGATCTTTTATAAAAGGATTACAATTCAGGAACACAAGTTAGCTTTAGTGTATAATTATTTCTTGAATTCGATTACAGTAACAGACACTCGTCAGTTATTTCTCAATTATGAAATGTAAGAAAAAATTTCATCGCAAGTCACTGGATCATGTTTGTAATGTACAAAGTCAACACTCTTTCCTTCATTTAAGCTGCAACTAAATTGTGCAGCAAGATCTCTTGTTGCCTTTATCTCCAAAGTGCTTAATTAACCGTTAAAATATGTACCGTCTGCACAAACAGGAGCACGTCCACGAACTTCAGAACGAAACCAAATACGTAAGTTTTGCAGACAGCCCGAAGCGATTTCCCACGCCGACATCCCACAGAGCCGTCATCAGCAGTAAAACTTGAAAACCGTTCCGTCAAAATTTGATTTTCAAAAACAACATCTTTACTGGTACAACTTCTGGTTAGAATTTCCTTTAAACTATTCGTTATAAAGCTAGTTTCACAAACTGCCCGTAAATGCTCAGTAAGTTGAATGTCTCTTTTCTACTGCAGCCGATGATCATTTATTTCTTAGTTGTGGACATCCTTTCCCTGCTATTTATGAAGTATTTTATAAAGAATTGACTGATGAATGTCAGACGTCGCATAAAGGAATAACCTCGCCCATCGTCGTTAAACCGTAGGGTAGTCTAGGGACATTTTTTCCCCATGAGAAAGATTTTGGATTCATATATCTAAGCCTGGATTTCATATGATCGTCGCGATCCTTCTTGTCGTTTGCAGACGATCGAGACGATTGCATCGATAGTTGGTTTCACCGTACTAGCGTTTCCCTGGGGAGGTCCCGGGGGTTGTTTTTCGAAAGTCCCGAAATTTTTTTGGCGTATTTCGAGGGACATTTTGTATCTTCGAAAGGAAAGCGAAACTTCGCAATCGTTTTCTTTTATTTGGTCTTAAAAACATGTTCAAAGATCCGTTTTTCAGTATATAAAGGACATGTGGGTTTCACGAAAATTTTACGGGCTTTGAGAAACCTCAACTGGATCCTTCAAATCCAATCGAGAATCACGTGCCTTATTATACGCTATGAGGGAGTCAGGGTGGTTTAGTGGTCATCAACCGTGCCTCCCACCTCTGCGACCCAGGTTCAACTCTGGCCTCGAGGTTGTATGTGGGCTGAGTTTCACTCGATCTCAATCTGACTCCGAGGGTTTTTCTCCGGATACTCCGGTTTTCCTCCCTCCTCAAAATCGACTCCCGACCTATTCCATCAGGCTGTGGTGCTGTGCTCTGAGGTCATACATGGGTCGTGTTCAGGGGCCGAGCGCCTAGCCGGCAGCACAGCTCCTTCGGTCCGACCTCGTTGAGCTGCGCCCTTAGTAATTCAGTCTCCGACTGCGAGAAAGGGCGATTAGCAGATCAGGTATTATTATTATTATTATTATTATTATTATTATTATTATTATTATTATTATTATTATTATTATTATTATTATTATTATTATTGCGCCGTAGATAACGAGCCTGAAGACACTGCAACGACTGAAGCGATATAGTTCGACAGATAATCTAAATTATATAAACTCCGAAAGCGGTTCATCATCACGACAAGTACATGAAGAAACGGTGCCTGTTCTTCCTCAGATAACGGCCATATATACATATATACACAGTATATCCGCAACTTCAATAGGGTGTCTCCCCCAGGGATTTTAGCGTTTTTGGCGGTCTTTTTTTTCCTCCCTCGGTCGCTTTTTTTGTCAGTCATTCCAATGGGATGTGTTCGATCTCCGTCATACTAAGGGAACTGAATGGGACCTGTGCCTTAAAGAGGCAAGAAAAATAGATATGGGTTATTGACCAAGCGTGAGGTCAAGATGGCTGGATATTGGCCAAGTTCTTTTTTTGCGCGTTTAAGGACCGAGACGAAGTCGAGGTCCATAAATAACACGCAAAAAAAGAACGAGGCCAATATCCAGCCATCTTGACCGAACAAGCTTGGTCAATAAAGGATTTATTATATGACTTAAAACACCAAAAAATGATCTTTGATCTTGCGGGACCAAACGAGAAATCCCGATCGGGCAGTATCGCTCCGTCTTGCCCGCTCGGGTAGCCAATCAGGGGAAGGGATTTGATTCATCTTGCCCGCTCACGGAGCTAGTCATATAATAAAGAGATTTATCTTCTCGTTTACCTGAAACGAGTAGGCTGACGTTTGTCATTCTACAATCCTGGACAAAAGTAGTTCAGTCCTTTTAGACAATAACTCCAATAAAAGCCCTAAAATACCCCGTCCCCTTCCCCCACCCAAATCAATATTGTTTATGGTAAAGCGCAGATAACCGATACATGTCACGACTAGGGGGGAGGGGGGGTTTCGTAACCAGGAGATTTATTTCATTGAAATAAATTGTTTAGATGAAGAGAAATGGAGCAGTTTTCAAATGACTGTCGAAAGTAATTACGCGAATGCAGTTGCTACGCTGATTGATTGGTTTAAAAATCTCGCTCCATTTTATCAACCAATAAGAGAAGGAAACCCAAAGCCAATCGCGACTCAGTTGCGCGCGCGATTTTTCCCGCGCTATGAGCAAGTTATACGGAATTGCGACGAATTTGGATTGGTTCATTGCGCTGTTTGCACGTGCTGGGATTGGTCGAAGCAATTACTTTGGTATTTATTTTACGACACTCAATTGAAACCCGCTCTAAATAGAATTGTCTCAACATTTTTGTTCAGGATTGTAGCTTGTCCTTTAACAAGTTGTCCGACGTGCGCAAAATTGAAACAACTTTCCTTGCGCACCGGTCAGACTCAGTTTGTTTAACATCGAGCTGCCATGTGGGAGGTTGCAGGTTCGAACCCCGGCCGGAACAACACTCACGATCTTAAAATAACTGACGAGAAAGTGCTGCCTTTGAAAGTCATGTAATTCGATCTGCAAATGCTATAAAGCGTTGGCCCCGTATGACAATATCTTTTATATTCAAAGGTTCCCTGCGTAACGTTAAAGAACCCACACACACTATTCGAGAAGGGTGGGGGATGGAATCCCCAGTGTTGTGGCTGTCCTGTTCTCTCCAGCAGAAGTGGCCGGCTTGACAGTGATGTCTCTCAAAAAGAAAACGGCAAAATGCAAATTTCGGCCGACGTTTTTGCCGTTTCCAGTAAACGTGATATGTGAAATCTCTGTGATGATTACTGCCTGAAATTTGACCAAGATACCGGAAGTATATCAGCGTGATTAGATAATCGCCTTACTGGGCTTCACAAATCTCCCTTTCATCCGCAATTCTCATGCATTTATCCTGTATAAGTAATCGAGCGCACCCCTTTAATCCACGATTACCCCCAGTTATATACTAAAACAGTTGATAACGTTGAAGGCCCGCTCTGATTGGCAACTGAATTGATCTCCGCACATTCCTTTGCTATTCATTTCCGAGTAACTCGCGCGGGATTTGGTCCCGAGAATATTGTTATCGTTGCAGGAATAAATGAGTTAAAATCGTCTTTTTGTGCTATATTATTTCACTGGTTTAGTATATACTAAAACAACTATTTACTTCAGTGTCGGTGGCTAGTGGTGGGTATTTAGGTTGCCGCGTCTTGGCGAATACTTGTTAACTTGCCACCCACGATAAACCGGGCTTTACCAAGTCCTGCCGCCATCGCTATCCCGACAAATCAAAAACATATTTACCATAGTAACTTTTTAAAAAAATGGCGTTCACACTGAAACTGTGGGCACCACAGAAAAACCTCACGTTATGTCTATTTAAGCATTTAAGCCACTTTTAGGGGGAAATTGATCTTGTTGGGTTCAAGACTCCTCTGTCGGTTTATCGCTAGGGCGAGAGAGTGTCGCCTTTCCAGGGCACGAACTTTAGTTTTCCGGAAAACGCAGGAATAAACTCCTCTGGCGTATTAATTTCCAAACAGAAATTAATCCAAACAAATAAACGTCGCAACTTAGACAGTGAGCCTTTTTTTGGGTCCGACTCGTGATATGACAATCGAGCTTAAGTCATCTCCCATCGTTTGCAATCGCTGTCGTGCAATGTCGCGAAACGCTCCCCTCACTAAGAGAAAAGAGATGCTGCATGCAAGCAATCGAAATAAATTGCAAGGGGTGCGTTTCTTCGCAATTTGCTAACGAAGTGGCAATGCTTCCCCTGCGAATTGTCAACGTACAGAAACAATGGAGGTAGCCAAGCGTTTCTTATGGAATAACGGTCTGCAAATTCATTTCTTTTATAGTCTAAGAGGATCTGACAAGGAAAGAATTGCAAACTAAATAAATTGTCTTTGCAGTGTTGTTAAGTAATTTCGACCCAGAATTGGAACCAATGACGTCAAGCCTATCCAATTTGAAAGTAAATGGAGGCCAATGAATGATTTGAAAAGCTTCATAACATCATTTTAAAAGTAACTTGGACATAATTTGGAAACCTTTTCAAAACTTTCTTGATGATTAATTTAAAAAAATATTCCATCAATACCGAAAATGAAATTCAAAAACTGACAAATTAAAATGTACTCTTTCGGACATGCAGGCGACAATGAGGCAATTACCTTTCAAGAAAGGTGTTAAGTTCAATTACGATAGTTTGATATTTGATTCGTACCCCTCGCGGGCTTTATTAATGGAATATCGTCGTATTCATTTCCGTTTATTTTACGCATTGAAAACAGAGCTTAACAACCCAAATTGCCTTTTTGGACCTAATTAAGATCATATCGCTGGTCCAAACAGCACGACTTGATGAGTGAGCCAGCCATTTTTCACCTATCGAGGTAAACATGGCTGGAAGAAAAAAGACAGCTTCCTGTGAATTGTTCCTTTTATCACGAATTGCGCTGTTGATGGCTTCAGTTCAGGCCCACGATCCGAACGCCCTCGTAATAACACAACTGGGCTCAATTCAAGGCCTGACACAGGTAATTTCGAACGCCCACGGATCTGAGAAAGCCATTCATAAATTTCTGGGCATACCTTACGCAGTGGCGCCACTGGGAAGCCTACGATTTGCCCCGCCAAAGGCACATAAGGGATGGAGAGACACTGTATTTGAGGCAACGTCTTTCAAAAGCATTTGTATGCAAATGATCCATCATTACAACACGTCAATTCGCCAAGCTTGGGACGGCTTCTCCGAGACCGACAACATAAGCGAAGACTGCTTGTACCTCAATATCTACACGCCAGTCAACGCGTCCAAGTCAAGGAAGCCGTTTCCTGTCCTGGCATACATTCACGGCGGTGGATTTTTCGCTGGGACGCCCATTCGAGCCGTGTCGCCCGGCGAATATTTGGCAATACGAGGAATTATTCTTGTAACTATTCAATATCGCTTGGGTCCCTTTGGTTTCTTCTCTACAGGTGATTCAAATGCGCCAGGAAACGATGGAATGTTGGATCAAGTTGAAGCATTGAGATGGATAAATAAGAACATCGAACATTTTGGAGGTGATCCATCACGGATAACTCTTTTAGGCGAAAGCGCCGGCGGAGCAAGTGCGAATCTTCATCTATTGTCCCCACTCTCGCGGGGTCTTTTTCATCGTGTCATAACAGAAAGTGGAACCGATTTGTCGCCGTTTGCGTTTCATGACAACTCGGGAGTTTTCCAGTCCTCGAGACGCCTTGCTGAGAAATTAGACTGTGCAGACGTCAAAAACACGGATCTAATGTTGAAATGCTTGAGGTCGAGAAAAGCGCAGGAAATTTTGCAATTTGCCGGAGGAGGCTTTTTCTATCCCGTCATAGATAAACGTTTTTTGCTCGATTCTCCGATAAATCTACGAAAAGCGGGCAAGTTTCAGAAGTTACCAACCATGGCTGGGTTTGTCAGCGACGAAGGGTCTTTTTTACTAGGTTCATCCTCGCAAAAATTTGATAGATCTTCTTTTAGAAGGAACATAGAAATGTATATTGTCAACAGCATATCGCACTCAGCCAAGCGACAGCCGCTGTTGGTAGACGCCGTTCTCTTTCAATACTCTCATTGGCCAGAAACCAACAACAATTCCACAAAAATTCGGAAGAGTTTAATCGACGCATTTACCGATTACTTCATTGTGGCGCCAACACACGCAAGCCTCACATTCCAAAGTCAAAATTCACCGACCTGGTTGTACGAGTTTCGACATCGTTCTAAGCACAGCCCCAAGAGAGCTTGGGAAGGCGTGGCGCACGGAGACATCACCTCTTACGTATTCGGCGTTCCTCTTTTGAATCGCAGCGTGCCACATCTATACACGGAAGAGGACAGAAATATCAGCGACTTCATGGTCTCCGCGTACATTAACTTTGTCAAAGACGGAGTGCCATCACCGGAACACGCCTTCGGCATAGAATGGAAGAATTTTGATCCAAGGAATCAGGCGTATCTTCGAATTGAAGCCATCCCACACATGGCCAAGAATTTCCAACCGCAGAAAGTTGCATTTTGGAATGATTATTTTCCGAAATTGTACAAGTCTGTAATGAGATGTGAAGGACACGACGTATCTTCGACAAAAAGTTTTGGCCGTGTAAACAAGTTTAGCAAGCGAATCTTGTGGTTCATGACATTTCTCGTTAACATTTGGACAGTATTCGAGTAGGTTATCTGAGCTCCTAATCACATGCATGGAACCTGATCAGAAGTAAAATTTTGTCACAGTTGCATAGTTTCTGTTCTTGTGAAAAAGGAATTGGCCGCAACAAACCGGCTTTGTGGGGATAAAATAGTCCTGTCCAAGTTTCTCCGGGCCACGGTTTACACTTCTTCAGCCATTTAATTTACGTTTTTCTAATCGAGACATAAAGCCTGGCTGGAGTTTCAGCTCACTTTAAAATTCGTCATGTAATTACCGGCCAGTTTACGAAATAATTTTGGAAAGCCGTCAAGAAACAAAGAAAAAAAAAAAACAGAAGGACATCATTAGACGTTGTTTTTTAAACTTCAGAAACAAATG
>OX421451.1:40528015-40530515 GCA_949126865.1 Montipora capitata
GGGCCATTAGCAAAGATCTGTAGACAAAACAGCATTGTTTTGAAACACTCAACACTTTGAATGTTTGTTTTCGAATCGCTCAACCTTAATACTCCACGAGTTACCGAGAACAGAATGACGTGAAATATGTAAGTGCGAACATGGAACAATCTTTAAGTTAATGCAAAAATTGAGCCTAGATTTCTTCAGCCGCCGAGCTATCGAACCGCACACCATTCCAAAGCCCATATGCAACCTGAGGAGTGGCAGTTAAATCAACAAACGTATTGACGTATTACCGAAACAAATTAATTACTAACCACTCGTAATATAAGAACAATAGCTCAACTTTGTTTGTGAAAACACTACTCTAGGTTTCCATGGCGAAAACATCTGTTCAATGAACTGATTTCAACTGAGAAGACAAGCTCAACGTTGTTCTGCAAAAATGTTTTATTTAACAATTATTCACCGAAGGCTCAGTGATTATCCGTGAATATTCACTGAGACGAAGTCGAGGTGAATATTCACCGATAATCACTAAGCCTTCGGCGAATAATTGTTTTAGGTATAAATACACAGGTGATTATTTCAAAAAAGAAAGGAAAAAAAAAACATTTCAACGCGAAATCATCTTCACTTACTTAATCACCTGTGTATTTATACTAAATTATATTATTATTCGAATCAATCACGTTCAAAGAGTTTCTACTCTTCTTTTCTGTTTTAAAGTGTTTGATTAAGAGAAAAACGGGAGGTCGTGAGTTCGATTCCGGCCGGACCAACACTCAGGGTCTTAAAATAACTGAGGAGAATGTGCTGCCTTTGTAATTACATCTGCAAATGGTTAGACTTTCAAGTCTTCTCGGATAAGGACTGTAAACCGGAGGTCCCGTGTCATAGCCCTTGTTGGAAATTAAACAGTATGGGACGTTAACTTAAAGAACCCACTCACTGTTCGACAAGAGCAGGGGACGTAGTCCCCGGTGTTGTGGTCTGACCTTATCTGGACGGGGGCATCTTTCACTTCCTAAAATTAATTGTAAACCGCGTAACAAGCAGTCTGGCTAAAAGTCCCGCACAAAGCATTGTCAATTAGTCCTGAAAAGCCCCGAGGGTAGAGACTAATTAGCAGCTTCACTTCACTTCACTGAACAATACGAACCAGTGGTCGACCTCCAAGGGAGTCATCCCCTATAGGTACTCTCTCTCTAACCAATGTGGGTCGAGTTTTTTTTTAACATCCTTCATTGTTTCCAAAAAAAAGACATGAAACAGGGTAAAATGTTTACTGGTGTTTTACGAGAAGATCTGGAAGTTGTATCATCACAGAGCAGATGTTAAAATTGGGCTGCTGGGGTCGTCTCTCTGATGCACACCCTGTGTTTATAAACAAGTGACGCGACACAGATGTCATTTCAAATTCGTGAACAAGTTTTCTGTCTTTTCTGA
Organism: Montipora capitata; assembly: GCA_949126865.1. Taxonomy (NCBI): domain Eukaryota; kingdom Metazoa; phylum Cnidaria; class Anthozoa; order Scleractinia; family Acroporidae; genus Montipora; species Montipora capitata. Next base: position 40,529,447 of record OX421451.1, read on the forward strand.
GACAGGTATTAAAATTTATTCGCGTTTTCCGAAAGGACAATTACAGTAATTTACTGGAATTGTCCTTTCGGAAAACGCGGATAAATGTTAACACAAAGGCAGCCCTTTCTCCTCATTTAAGACCCTGTTTCAATGTACGAAATCGAGAAATGATCCTCGCCCTTTAGTATCTAGTAATTTAATCAATTGTTTTTATTGACACCTGAAAACTTCTGGTGGGCGAATTTTATAGCCACCTTAATTCTTCAGGTGTCTATGAGAGACACCTGAATTTGTGCTGTCTGGAATCCTTATGAGATATAAGGCGAGATTGCTGTCATCATTTTGTTAGAAAACGGAACTTAGGGCGTGATGCCCAACGAGTTTGCCAAGCAGAAAGGTCTCTGATGAGTCCCTTGGTCGGGATGAAACGAGCTTCGTAAGACTAACCACGAACAATGTATTTTCTCAAGTAACTGTCAACTTTATTGTCAATAAGAGACGATTGCTTAACTTGCCCAGATAACTGCATGAGAGGAGCCTTTCTCTCTTTCGTATATAGCCCGCACTTCAACTATAAACATTTCCTTCATCAGTCCTCTCACGGGACTTCCTAGCGTCATAGTTCAGTTGGTAGAGCATTGAACCGGCGTCGCAGAGGGCGTGGGTCCGAATCCCGTTGAAGACACTTAAAAAAGACCAATAGGCCATTTCCGAGTTGCTGTTTGCCTCGGTTTCGAAGTGAGTCTTGGTGCTCAACTATTGTAAGGGAAATGAGTTTGATTTGCATAAGAATACGAAACTCATTTCCATTTGAATGATTGTGCACCAGGACTCGCTATGAAACTGAGGCATGCAGCAACTCGGAAATGGGCTATTTCGATATGATAAAATTTAGTCCAAAACAAAAGGCTCATACAAAACTCATACAAATCCTTATATTTATTCACCAGAGCCTCGAGATGATGTCTTTTGTTTAGGACTGAATTTTAATGTATCGAAATTGGTCTATTTTTCAGGTACCTGTTAGAGACAATTGCTTCAATTGTCCAGATAGGTGCGAGGATTATTTCTCTCGTTCAAATATAAC
>OX421451.1:40535515-40548015 GCA_949126865.1 Montipora capitata
TTTTGAAGTAGATGCCTGGGTTAATCAATGTAAGTGGCGGTCACTCTTGTCTTTTACAAGGGTTTGAGTGAAAATCAAGGCAGAGTACATAGCAGGAGGTGAGAGGCAAATTTCTGACAAACATACGACAGTATACCGCCGGTGACCCCCTTCTAATGAAACCCCTGTGTTAGACACTGAGTAAAATCTATTACAGTAAGTCTGACTCTTAGGAGTTGATGGGTTAATGGTCGGGTATACTCCTTTGTTGGAACCAAATGCCAATGTTTTTACTATACATACTGTGAAGCTTATAATAAATAATAATACAATAAATATTATTAGTATAAATACACAGGTGATTATACAAAATCGGGCAATCTCATTGGCTCGCTATCTCGGATTATCAGCCGATAATCACCTTGACGGACAAAATGGCTGCCAGTAGTCGTTTTGCCACTGTAAGTGAAGATGGTTTTGCATTGAAATGTTTTTTTTTTCTCTTTTTTGAAATAATCACCTGTGTATTTATACTAAAACAATTATTACTCGCCTCAGGCTCAGACTTGATTATCGGTGAATATTCACCGATAATCACTTCGCCTTCGGCGAATAATTGTTAAGTAATAACAATAACAATAATAATAATAATAATAATAATATTTAATAATAATAATAATAATGCTTTGTTCATAGTCACTGTGGTACTTAGCTATCAAGCTAGTTTACAGGCACTCCACTTTCAACAATCTAAAAGAAACAATTCAAACTTAACAGAAACATGATTAACCCTTTGACGTTCAAATTGGCCTAAACCGGCCAGACTTAGTATTTTACTCTGTCTAATGCCACACGATTTTACTCGTCAATGGGAACCCCTGGGAATCAATGGGTTAAGAACCTCAACTGGCAGGAGGGAACCAGTTGGCTATTTACAAAGCGTGGTGGAGTTGAATCCAGGACAACTGGAAACAAATCCAGGCCAGAGGTTTGAACAGAATTTGAACCCGGGGTAACCGTATGAAACCCAACGCCCTAACCACTGGACCACACTGCCCCCTATATAGTTTAAGCACTCTGCCACCTCTGCTTACTGATAAAATTAATCCCCAACTCAATCAGATCCTTGAAGAGATGACATCTATACCGACATCTAAATGTGCCCTCATTTTGGTGAACTCCTTTTTGACAAGCAGCTGTTCTTGCTCATGTGGTCTCATAATGCCATGAGCCTTTTTTAGATAATTTATCACTGACAAGCTGGCCACATCACTTTGCTGGAAAATTCAGGCCAGACCGCAACACTTGGAACTCTGGATCCATGCCCCACTCTTACAGAATTTTATGAACAAGGGTTTTGAGATGGGGACTATATCCGAGAAAACTCTTTACTAATAGATGTAATTACAAAGGCAGCACCTTCTCCTGAGTTCTTTTAAGACCCTGAGTGTTGGTCTGGCCAGAGACGAACTCACGATCTCCCACACGGCAGCCCAGTGCTCGATCGACTGAGCCATCCAGTTGACTAGATGTGAAAGATATTTAACAATTATTATTCTTTGAAATCGTGGCTTAGTAAATCTTCTGCCACTATTCACAAAGATTTCAAAGAATAATCGTTTTAGTATATACTCACAAAGTGATCTTAGCAACAATTGCATAAGAAGACCATCCAAAGTCGATTTAAATGACATCTCAACTCATTGCGTGGAAAAAGTGAAAGCAGCAAGCATGCGCAAAAGTGTTTACAGAAGCTTCAAACATAGCAAATCTAAATAACCTTTGTTAAAATCCTCGTCACAAACAGCAAAATGGTCATTTAACACTGTTTAAATTAGCAATCTAAATGGAAAGTCTGGTTGTTAAAACATTTTCACCGTTCGATCAAAGTTTTAGAGGTTCATTTGAAATCATGGAAATTGAAAGTGCAGTTGGTAAAGGATCCACATGAAATTGCAGCTATAATTGAGATGAGTGTTGGTTTGTAGTAAAATGACCCGTCTTGTTCCCCTGCAGCCATGTAGAACTTTCTTGAACATTTTTTTAATTCCTCAATTTCAGTAACAAATTTGTTTTGCTGGGCTACCAGCCCTACAAAATAGAATTACTCCGAGTGAAACAAATTGTTGGTGTGAAGATTATTTAATTTTCAACAACAATATCTGGAAAAACGAAGTCAAACACTGGTTGGCAAAAGTATGTACTCTTCTCTTACCTTTGAAAACTTTCAGGCCAAATTTTGTGGCCCTCTTTGTATTCTGTAGCACAGCATCATTTGTATTCTCAATATTTCCGATTCAGAAATGCAGGCGAGTTTAAGCCGACCATTATTATTCACTCCATAGGGAGTGAATAATGCACAATTCCTCCCAGACTGTGAACCAATCAGATTGCTTGAACACCAAAATCGCTGAGTGAGTATATATACTAAAATTAATGTAATCATTTATTCACCGGCCAGGAGGCCTGTAAAGGAAAAAACTGTGCCTTCGGGAGGTACCTCAAGTACAGCCCAAGACTGCAGGCCAAGGGCCATACTCACGACCGAGGGCACAGTTTTTCCCTATAATACAGACCGACCAAGGCTGGTGAATAACCTGCTTATTATCATTTTCCAAAAAAGATGTGCGACATGTGGCTGGGAACCATTGCTTAAGGCTGGCCTGCGATGCTCATTATCAAAAAAGAAATATCAGGCAATACTGCAGTGATCAGTTGATTCTGTTCACAATAATTATTAATTTTGTTTCTTTGTAATTAAAAGCAACATTGTTTACTTTTACAAACATTTAAAAGGGTTAAAAAAATGTATTTTTGGTCCCAACACCGGCTCATCACACAAGCTCACACAATCAGGGCTAGTATTCCGCCCGGGTTGGCTGGCCAGATAGAAAAATTCCGCCTGCGCCCAGAGTCAATCAGACTACAGGGTTCGCAGAATTCTGCCCGCTCATGCATTGAAAAATAAAATATCATTTAACTGTGGACAGAAGCATGTTAAGATTTTTTGTCATGGCAGTTATCAACAAACCCAGGGGTCAATGGATGAAGAAATATTATATTACTTCATCCATTTACCTCTGGGAGTGAGTCTCCTGGGGTCCCTGAGGAGTGAACAGGTTAACCAGTCAAAAGCTATGTCCCCTCCAATAAACAGTGGTTTATTGGAGGGGACATAGTGGAATGTTAGCTAAATAAACATTAAATGTGCACGACGCAAAAAAATATTGGGGACGCAAATTTGTATGTCAAACAAACTTTTTTCAAGGTTTTATAATATCTCCAGTGACTTCACGTTCAAGATAGAAATGTGTTGTGTCTGACATTATCTGACTGGAAGGAGACGGTCAAGCTTTCTGAGGAGGTGGCTCATTGAGCCGTCGACCGGCCGGTTTAGAGAAGGCTGTAGGTAAATACCTTACCTTGCATGAGGTCGCAGAAGTGGAAAGAAATTGTTGCACATCTCCAGTGTTCCAAAATAGTTTGTCTTAATTGTCGTTTCTGCCCTTTCTATATATGGGATTTCTTTCTGCAGGTGAAGTAATTGTATGAGCAACTTTATTAGACATTAAACAATGTATGAAGTATTGGGATACATGCAACTCGACCATTTTTCTGCCAAAATATTATATTAAACATCCCTCCAGCAGGTACACTGCAAAAGGGTTAACGGTACCTTCTTTTACTCAAAATCAACCAAGAATGGATATCAATTCAACATGGGGATTTATAGCAAAAACAAGTGTGGAACATTAGAGAACAAGATTTTTCTTGGGCCATTTAAGTGACTAAAGATCATAAAAACAAGCAAATCAAACAAAGGTCTACAAAATATTAGACAGAGTGGCTCTAAATGGTCTTTTTGTTCACTCATATTTTCACAGCTAAGCTCTCTGTGGAGCTATGTTTGCTGAACAACAATTAAATGTCAATAAGGTACATGTGCAATTTATTGATTTCTGAACATGATGCTACGCTAAGTACAAGACATTATTTTAATGTATAGCATGTCTCTGTGTGTAAAACACAAGCTAAATGTGTTTAGTAAGTGTAGTAGTGGCATACAAAATGTTTTTCATATTCTTGTCTTAAAAGATTATGATTTTTGCTGTCAACACCTCAAATAGCGACTTCTGGCCCATTCTAAAATATAATTTGCAGCATTAGTAACCAATTTCTAGCTTTTTTGTTGGTTTATTAGATCCCAATGGTTCAAAGTACAACAATAATTTGACCTTAAATCTAAAATAAGTGTGCTAAAACATTTTGAGGATGAAGCGAAGTATTGTGGGCAAAATGGTCAAAACACTGTATCGTTGTGGCAATTCCTCGGGTATTACTAAACCACGAAAAAAGCTAAACACCAAAACACTATGTATGACCTCACCAAACATGTACACTGAATACTAGCCGACAAAGGTTGGATTTGAGATTTAATATCGTTCTAGACCTGCTATTGCTCCTAATTCCTTGAGATTAAGATTAGGATTAAGATTAAGACTGAGATTAGGCACAATAACATTTTAGGCCTAATAGACCTTACAGTTTTGTGCTTAGTTACCTGGCCTTTAAATGAAAGTGAGGCTGGTGTTGACCTTGTTACATGTATGATACAGACTTCTCTCCTTTTCTTATGTTAATGCAACCTTGTTCCCAGGGTACTCTCTCTTCGTTCCTTGAGGAAGGAAGAGAGAGGACCCTGGGAACGAGGTTGATGTTAATGTTGTTAGCTAATTAGTAAGAATTTACATAAGAAAAGCAGTGTCAAAGCAAGGTCAACTCCAGCCTCACTTTCATTCAAAGGCCAGGTAACTAAGCACACAACTGTAAAATGGACTATTAGGCCTAAAATGATATTTAATCTCAAACCCAACCTTTGTTGGTTAGTATTCAATGTACGGTGGGGCCATAAATGGTGTTTTGGTGTTTTGTTTCGGAATTTGGTAAATTATGTCTCAATTCCTCTTCAAGCACAAAGAAACACACTCAACAATATTATTATTGGACTGGTTAACATGGGGGCCACAAACCATACCCGAAATTGAGCAATGCAAGGGTTTGAGTTGATCGAGTTAAACACACTGGTATGTAAAATTCAGCCACCTGGATTTTTCAGGTGGATCGAAAGAGACAGTTGCTTAAATTGTCCAGATAAATGGTTTTAAACTCTTACTATGTTAATAAAGGATAACGGCACAACCACAACCTTGACCATGAAAGGTGACTAAAGCCTCTCTTACCTTGAGAAGAACAGCAGCATTGTTGATCAAAATGTCCAGACCACCAAACTTATCACGTACATGATCTCGAAGCTTCCCAACGCTGTCTTTCGAGGTGACGTCAAGTGGATGGAACTGGATGTTTGATGCACTCAGTTCTTTGCTAAGCTCTTCACATATTTTGGTACCATTGTTTGCATCCCGCGCTTTAAAAATTAAGTGAACACCTTATCATTAATACGGTAACCATGTTTCATTTTGTGCACCTAAAACCATTCTAAAGGATAACTGAGGCCTTCCAAGGGGGAAGACATTGTCACCTTTTGCCTCTTTTCTTGTGCTGGTGTCCCACTTCAATTAACTAAGACAGACAAATGCCGCTGTCATTTTTTGAGGGGCAGGGGTATTTTGCAGACTGACAAGCGCCAAACGGTTAGCTTTCAGTATTGTAGTGTATGTCTGCAGTACCTAGGTGTACAATGTGAGTGCAGATTTTTAACTTGTTAGCTTTTAGTTATTCTTAAGTATACCTGTATGTGTAGTTATTACTGTCAAATACTGATTTTATAACGTTCGGCGTTTGGCGTTCTGCAAAATACCACTGCCATTTCTTGAGTTCTAGCTAGCAAACTTTGCAGTCACAATAACTCTATCTTTTATCATTATGTTCACGCTTACATGAGCATTGTAGTTCCTAGGTGACACACGGTTAAATATTTATTATTATTTACACAGTTAAGGTCGACTGTCTGCAATAATTTTATTGTTATCCAAAGTTCAGTTATAATCTAATGAAAGCATATTGTGTCAGGTCTAACTGTATGGTCCGCACTGTTGGAAGGAGGTTCCTTAATATTTTTCTCTACGTTTTAAGAATTAAATTGAACAACCTCGATAATTGAAGTCCATATTTGCCTTAAGGTGGCTCCTAGAGTATTTGTCAATACCCTCACTACAGGGAACGAGTTACAAAAGGAAACCTAGTTCATTTCAATCAAACTTTTCCCTGTAGAGATTTACCAGTATGGGTACCAATAAAATGAGGCTTATCTTTTGGGTGTCAAGTTTTGGATTGTGGCCATTACCATGGCAACATCACATGAAATGACAGGTAGATATATATGTTATTCAATGGCTGGGAGGTCTGTATAACGCAATATCCAGCAACCAACTCACTCTTTGGAAACTTTAAGACTTGAGAGCTCTGTCTTTGCAACGGTTAGTAAACGCAAACTTGCATATATTTAACAAGTAAAATCCAACGTTTCGTTGCGCTGTAGTTAAAAAAAATTACTTTAAAATTTAAGATTTCCCGCGAATTCTGAACCAGGCAACCGATCCAGATGGAAAAAAGCAGGCCCGGCCAAGAGCTCGTTATTAGCCAATCAAATTCAAGGATTTAGGATTCTGGCGCACTGAGATGCTTCAGAAAAAATAAATATTCTTGTTTTTGGCCTAAACTTCGTAATATTTATACTTTCTTTCAGCTGATGTTTTTTATTCTTTGCCACATTATGGCAATGATATTGCCTGACACTTTGAAGTGGTAAAAAGTCAAGGTTGTTTAGATGGTTTTGCCAATATTCTGTAATTTGTAATTTTTCTAAATATATTTGATTACTCTGACAAATTTTAACAAATATTATTAGGAGGGTATTTGACAGCAACTGTATGTGGTTAGAACTGAGCCAATTTTCAAAAAAATTTACCGAAGGGAATGCAAGAACTTATAGCAGTTAATTTTACAGATTTGGTCACGCTGACATCACAAATTTCAGGAAAACATGCACGGTTCAGGCTTTACACGCCATACTAGTGCCCAGCTTCCATGCAGTCCTAAAACTCTAGGGACTGAGCCTCCTTAAAACAAAGACAAACATAACTCATTAATTGTGGGCTTTTCCCATTCTATGGTGGAAACCCCTTATAGGATTCTTTCAATGAGCAATGAGTGTTGTTTAAAATAAATGAAGTATTTAGCTGTAAAAAATGAAAGAAAAAGTTAATCTGTGTTTGATATAATTTTTGCAGTTCCTAATTACCGGTACCTGTGAAAAGGACAACTCCATTAAACTCTTTGCTCAATCTTTTAACAACTGCATAACCAATCCCACGGTTTCCTCCAGTGACCTTCAAGGTGGAAATAAAAAGGGCAAACACAGTTACTTCTACTTGTAAGTCACAATCTCACTTAGAGAAAACTAGTCTGATAGTGGGAGAGTGACAGTAGTTGTACAATGTACTGTCTGTTGTGCAGTGTTACAGATTACGTGGCAGTGTCACTGGCTAATGCTCAGTAACTTTAGCTCTCTAATATTTCCATTGCCTACTCACAGTTACAGCTGTATGTGACTTTGAATTCCAGATCACATTTACAATCCCAGACAAAATTGTTGAGATACCTTTTACTTCCTTCTCCAGGTCTAATCAAATTATTTCCATGAAGTAAATCCTCTTGTTACAGATCCCCCTAGCCCCTCAAACAATAAGGAATTTAACCAAATAGGACAGCGACAGCTACGAGAACACCATATCACAATATAAATTTGCGTTATTGTAATCACTTTGTGACTATTTCAACCTTTTTAATAGGGAGTGATAGTTCCTAAAAATGATACTAGTCGGAACAGTGCTTCTTTTAGGGGAGACAAATGTATAATTTTACCAAAGTGAGGTACAGACTTTTCGCAGAATCAGATGATTAGTTGCTTGTTAAAGCAGATGACAAGTTTTGTTAGATACTGGAATAGCTACAATTATAGCTTGGTTAGATCACCGCTGCTCTACCGACTGAGCTACAAGGTCAGACGGGAGCTGGCCGTGGGAACTGAAGATGTTGAAGTCACAGCAATGAACATGTACAAGTACAAGGAAGGATTACGTTTTTGCAAACGTTGGCCGTGTAGCACTTATATTTGAACAGACTTAACTGATTTGAGTGTAATGTGAAGTGCTAGATTTCTACCCCATATGAGCCATGTGAGCGTTAGCCCTACTGTAATGGAAATGGGCCCACACAAGGACAGAGAAAAAATCTGACCAGGGTGGGAATTTGAACCTTGCACTTCACATTACACATTCACACTTCACATTACACTCAAATCAGTTAAGTCTGTTCAAATATAAGTGCTACACGGCCAACATTTGCAAAAACGTAATCTTTCCTTGTACTTGTACGTGTTCATTGCCGTGACTTTTAACATCTTCAGTTCCCACGGCCTGCTCCTGTCTGACCTTGTAGCTCAGTCAGTAGAGCAGCGGTGATATAACCCGAAGGTCCTGGGTGCAATTCCCACCCTGGTCAGAGTTTTTCTCTGTCCTTGTGTGGGCCCATTTCCATTATAGTTGGGCTAACGCTCACATGGCTCGTATGAGGTAGAAACCTTGTTCTTCACATTACACTGAAATCAGTTAAGTCTGTTCAAACATAAGTGCTACACGGCCAACGTCTGCAAAAACGTAATTCTTCCTTGTACTTGCACATGTTCATGGCCGTGACTTCAACATCTTCAGTTCCTACGGCCTGATCCCATCTGACCTTCTAGCTCAGTTGGTAGAGCAGCAGTGATTTAACCCGAAGGTCGTGGGTTCAATTTCCACCCTGGTTTTCTCTGTCCTTGTGTGGGCCCATTTCCATCAATAGGGCTAACGCTCACATTGCTCATATAGGGTAGAAACCTCGTAGAAACGAATACCGGTCGTTTTGCCAACGTGTCAGTTCGCCAACGACCTGTTCGCCAACGTATGAAGTCGGTTCGCCAACGTCTAATGTCAGTTCGCCAACGCTTTTATGTCAGTTCGCCAACGTCCAAAAACACCTTTTTCGTTGAAAATAACTGTCAATTAGATAACTTGCAATTCACTTCATGAGAGGGATTGTTGATGTGAACCGCCATATTTGTTATTGATCCTTTCAATGCGCCCCAATCCGCCCCTCAAATTTTATTAGGTTTCTTTATTGATAGTTTATTGCTGGTCATATTCTTTTGCAAACTTGGTGGCTCCTAAAGGAGCCGTTTTTTGGTTGTGATTTTTACTGACTTCTTCAATTTCCATGAGTGCGGCCGTTGAGATGTGAGCACGTTCTCAGCAACAGGCCACTTGCACTAAGAGATCATGTGACCAATGCTTCTCTTAAACAGTGAGTTGTAATCTTGCTGTTGCCAAAAATTGACAGAACACATAAAAATTATCTCACACGCGAAATTTGAGAGGAAACGCATTTAAGGGAGATATTTTATGGTACTTTGATTTTTCAACAAAGTAGCATGATTTGTCTTGTCTGCCATGTTGGAGGGCATACTCTTGCCCTCCAACATGGCGGCCAAAACTACTTTTTGCTTATATCTTGATAAATGTTTGATAGTTGAGTTCAGATGTGCCATAAACGTTACCACATCATCTTTTCAACATTTTCCTTGAAGTTCAAGTGCAAAATTTGTGTCAGAAAATGGTAATTCATAATTTTAAAAAATCAAGTTTTGGTCATGTGACCAGCTACGGACTTTCTCATTTTAAGCGAATGGTGCAGGTTTGAAAAACCAAATCACTATTATTTTGTTTAAGAGATGATCCACTAATAGTGCTTCAAAGGCAAAATCATGTAACTTTCATTTTCATAAAAACGATGTCACATGACCTCTTAGTGCAAGTGGCCTACTGTGCGGCGGTCTTCTCTTTCCTTTCGTACTTCTCCCAGCTGTCGAATAGCCTCGCCTGCAGGTTTCAATAATGCTTCCGCTGGACCCGCTTCAGTTTTTCATCGGACACAAGCCGAAGTAATATTAGTATGGAGATGGCAGATACAATGATAATATTCTCTTGGTCACGCAAAGGCAGCCCAAGTTCGGTATACGATTTATAGACTTTGTATGGGAAAATTAACTTTGAGCGTATAAATGCTCAAAGAAGCTGTAAATGTAGAAATAAACTTCGCTTACCTCTACGTCCAGTTGTCCTCGTCTTTTCTGTGCAATCGGAGGGCAAACTGTGTCTGTTTTAGACGGGTTTGTGGCTTACGAATTTTTGCGATGTCGTCAGTTGTCATTTTCCCTCATAAACGGAAATGACAACTAAAGACAAGTTTACTTCTACATTTTACAAAGTCTATAAATAGTTTACCGAGCTTGGGATGCCTGTGGGTCACGCACACGACACCGCTGGCGTGATTTTGTGTCTAGTGTAAGCAATTTTGAATCTATTTTTGACGACTGCCAATCATTTGCCCAAACTAAATTTTACATATTTTGAAAGACCTACCCTTCCTTAATTAAAATCCTTAATCTCATAAAATTCGGTGATATGGCACATGGTCAAAATAACAGTTCTTCCCAACGACCGCCGAAGTTAACATTTGGAGAACACTTTGGTTTTGTTTACGGTAAAATAATTAGATTAATTATTAATCCAATATTCTTGAAATTGTAGGTTTTGGGTTTAGGGTTAGGGTCTATGTTCACAAATAAAGCCGTGGATAGCGTGGGAGAGAGAGAGGGAGAGAGAGAGATTGGGGAGAGTGAAACGAACATTTTCAAAGCCGAATCAAACAATTCATCTTGGATCAAAGGTCACATTATCTTCTTTTGGTAATTTGTAAATACATTTCAGATCTATTTCACAAAGTATTTTGGACGTTGGCGAACTGACATTAGACGCTGGCGAATAGACTTCATACGTTGGCGAACAGGTCGTTGGCGAACTAACACGTTGGCGAAACGACCGGTTACCCGTAGAAACCTTGCACTTCATATTACACTCAAATCAGTTAAGTTTTCTCGAATATAAGTTTAATGCTTTTCCGTCGCCAACTGTATTCGGACTTATTTAATGTCATCACGGAAAGCGCATCTTATTTTTAAACTTTCAAATGTCCTGTTAATAAAATAGCAGTTGTTAAGTTGGATGGTCGGTTATGCAAGAACAAACTTAACGCTCGCCATTTTGAGCTGAGTCTACCCTAACCTCTTCTTACTTTTTCCGAGTGGAATGATCTGACTACATTAATATTGAGGAAAGATCTGACTTGTTTGTGGAACGAACTGACTATACTGGGCAACGATCTGACCTGGAACGATCTCACTGCATCACGGCCAAAACTTACCAATGCAACTTTATCCATGTCTGTTTATGAATAATAACATCATGCTTTGGCGCAGCTACTGTAGGTCGGGAGATTTTGTGACGCTTGTGCCAAAAATATCTTATAATCGATCACCTGGAAACAAGAGCCCGGGCATTTTCTTCGCAGTTGTATGGGGGAGGGTAATACTTATTATGTACATGGGGTCACATTTTCACGACGTCTTTCATGGAGTAGTTCCCGACCGTTACCAGAATGGGATCACAAAATTGTCGGGATTTTGTGGGTAAGAAAATTCTGGCTAATGGGATTTAAAAATGGAAAGATTCGCGGTAAAAAAAAGTTGTTAAAGAAACAACTGTAGCGCTGTTGATTTAATATTTACTGGTCGGATTACATTCCGTTTTGAAATTACTGTTCAGGAGAGCGTGACTGTTTCGTGACTGTTTTTTATAACATGCGCAAAATTGTAGACAGGCGAATTGACAGGTGTCATGTGTAATTCGAGAACAGGATTTTTTAGCGCGGCTTTTCTTAGCCTGCGAATGCAGACGTATTTCCGGCGGTCGTTGGAATGACCGGCGGAACTACGTTTGCGTTCACAGGGTATACTCCACAAAGAGAGGTTCGATAATTTATTCAAGTGCTGGAAGTATTCAGTGGGCCAACTTGAAATTTCTGAAAAGCTTTGGAGAATGGCACTGAATCATCTTCAACGAGTTTTCTAAACTTTATTTATTTATTTTAAATCCTCCTGCTGGTGTTTACTGATGAAATACCAGGATTTCTCCTTTTACTAAAAAATCATATCTTCACCGCGCGCAGTGAACCTATCATTTTTATCTTTCACATGTGAGGATATAGCTGTCGTCATGGTAACGAACAGGATTAGCCAATAAAACGCGAGCTTCGTCTTCATTGTACGATACGTTTGTGCTTTAATATAATCTACTCTACAACATTAACATTTTTATTGCAAATTTTACATTATCATGATTTGTTTTTCATAACTTTCATATCTTGTTTCATGTTACACAACATGCGTGTTTTAGTGGTTGGTGAACACTTTTTCATCATTTCGAAAATGAATAAAACAAGTTGTTTTAAATCTAGACATTTCGTCAATGTCTATATAATAAACAGAACATTACATGGCCGCTTGGGGATACGAATTTTATCTTCTCGTGCTGAAAAAATCTCTCACTCGTTCGCTTCGCTCACTC
>OX421451.1:40553015-40555515 GCA_949126865.1 Montipora capitata
ACTTTATCCATGTTTCTTCTTGGCACGTCAAGAGTTGCCAAAAATATCAATCACGAGATAACAAATTAAATCGAAGAGCCCAGGCATTTTCATTTTTTTTTATCTCCACTGGCCGCCACATTACGCTCACAAAACCAACAAAGGCATCAGCAAAAATTGCGTGATAGTTAGCACTTCTTTCTTTTGCGTACGTGGCGATTAAGTTACAATCTGAATGCCACAGTCACGAGTCACGTCAATACATATACACACCTTTCTCATACAAAGAAAACTACCAAAAATAGCAGATGTGTTCAACGCCCCTTTTCACAAAGTCATGGCTTCAATTGTTGCTGACATTTTACGACTGACATTTAAACTTTTGCTTTCCAAGGTCCGAGATAAAGGAGCCGAGAAACTCAAACATGGCGATGTGAGTGATGAGCGATTCAGAGATTTCATCGTCCGCGAACTCACAGCTATCCGCGAAAAACTGGAAGGATTGTGCAAGATAGACTTGATCGCTTCAGCAAATTTCTTCAAAGACGGCGTCAGTTTGATGTATCACAGCTTCGGAAAATGCAGGCCACAAATTAAAAGTGAAGTCTACAAAAGCGATTTTGATGACACCAGCCTTGTTGACACTGATGTCACAAATATAGAGCTGGATGACTGGGCAGTTCTCCACCTGATGTCGGACGGCTTGCTGTTCGACAAAGTTGATTCGGAAAATACGTTCTTCACTGAAGCGAAGGATTTTCTCAAGAAGGCTGCAGACAGTGCCACTAAGGCCTTCAGCAATGAAGGTCTGGATGTCTACGATCGTGTTTTGTCCATGAAATTTAGAGTAGCTGCGACGATGCTTCAATTTATCGATGAACCGGAAGTGGCTGTGGTCTTGTGCAAAAATTACCTTGAGCAGTTGAATGGCTTACCGGAAGTCCGCGAGGCATTTTCTGTACGATTTGGTGGGTTCAACATGAGGAGACTGTTTTGTGAAATGCGAAGAGAAGCTTTGATAGGTGCTGTAGTCTCCATAAACCGGATTTTGTGGGAGTATTTGCATCTTTGCTCGAAGGGAGACGAGTTTCTGCGAAATTGGCCGGAAATTGCCGTGAATTCATCGCGCAAAATTCACCCCGTCTTGAGCTGGGAACTTTGTCGTGGCTTCTTTTGGTCGTTCGGGGAATTTGGAAAACACCCAGATCAGCTTAACGCCCCGGTAGACATCGCTACGAATAGCAAAGGTGATTTCATAGTTGCTGATCGTTATAACTCCCAAATCAAAGCTTTCTCCAAAGATGGAAACTTAAGTCAGAGAGTCTGCGAGCCAGCTTTTCTTCAAACCTTCGAGGAAGATATGTTAGTGACCAATCTTCTTCACCCTCAGTGTCTCGATATCGATAAAGGTGATCAACTCTATATTGGAAGTAGTTATGAATCCCCACAAAATTTCCAGCTCACAAACGAAATCATAGCTGTTGACAAAGACGGAACTTTCCGCTGGAGCTTTGGACGAGGGATAGCGAGTTTTCACCGCGGAATATTGACGAGTTTAGCCGTGGACAGGAATAGAAACAGGGTTTTTACGTTGTGCGGAAGCACTGTGTTTGTTCTGAACACCGATGGCATCTTTTTATCGTGTTTTACGCTCACTGGTGACTTTAAACCAGCTCATGAATCGCACTTATGTGTAACAAGCCAAGGTGATTTGATCATCACAGCTATGAAGATGGTGTATTTCATTTCCAAACGAGCTGCGAACGATACAAGCTTCAAATCCCGCACAATCGTCCCGTCACGGTTCATCAAACCGGACACCAAGAGAATCCCCTATAATTTCAATCCATCTGGAATAGCTTTCAACTCGCACACGGAGGAAGTTATTGTCGTTGATCGAGCGAGCAACAGCTTGATCATGTTCGACACAATGGGAAATCTCAAACGGAAAATATACTTCTACGAGAGATATGCCTCAGGAGGTGCAACTGTTACGAGGGACGGTCACGTTGCTGTAGCTAGCAAATCAACCAATCAGATTCTAATACTGTAATTTTTCTGCTAAATTTCCCACAAGTTGAACAAAGAAATGGCAATCGTTCGTGTTAAAACCAGAACCTCCCCTCCCGGAAAAAAAAAAAAAAAAACGGCCAGGGAATAGGCTATCAGTAGCCTTCTTTTCTTATATTAACAAGCACTTCAAGTCATTCTTGCAGGCCTGGAAACTACCAGCTCCCAGCACATAGCCTGCGTAACGGCCCAGGGGACTGGGGAGGGCAAGGGTGGGGGTGCAACGCAAGCTAAAGCATAGACCACTTTTGTATCGCGTTCCAAGTGTAACGTCGTGCATTCTTTAGCGCCAGAAGCACATGACCTGGAAGCGTGTAACTTGCAACTGTTTTCCTTGGAACAAAGCTACCAATTAAATGCCCAATTATGGACAACAATAAGATCGAAGCTGCACGTGCGGGAAAATGCACGAGCTACGTTATATCCAAATAAGAAAATCTCAGAGCTCTTA
>OX421451.1:40573015-40583015 GCA_949126865.1 Montipora capitata
TGTTTTAGTTAGTGGAGAGAAACCCCTTCTTGTAGAGCAGTTTTCAAATGAGTGTCGTAAAACCAAAACCAAAGTAATTACTTTGGCCAATCAAGAACGACAGAGACAATCCAGTAAACCAATCAAAACTCGAAATAATTACCCTAGCCGACACAAAGTGCGGGAAAATGTGCACGTGTGAGCCACGATTGGTTTTGGTTTCACTTCTGATTGGTTGAAAAAGTGGCGCGAAAACTTTGAACCCATCACTGACTGAAGTAATGCAAAACCAAAGCAATTCGCTAATTACTTTGGACGCTCAATTGAAAACCGCTCTAAGGTAGATTTTTCTATCAACACCAATTAGGAAAGCCACAAAGGTTGCTAGGTTGACTGCTGCTTCATGTATTGCTATTATATAACCAACGGGTCCCGAGCAAGTGAGGTTGGTAAGTTGTTTATTATATGGCATCGTTTTCATTTTCGTCTGATTAGTAAGATTCGCTTGGCGTATGTTCATAACCCTCGTCTTCCATCATCGAACTTGCTATAAGAGTACTGTGTTTATCAAAAAATTAAACCCCGCTTTTTAAAAACTTTTTGGGTTTCGCTAACTTGAATTTCCAGGGAGAGAGGGAAAATACGGAAAAAACCGACCGTTTCCATGGCAATGCTCCGTACTGTAGAATCCCGACCGAAAACCAGCCAATCAGAGCGCAGCCTGAGAATTGCTTGCCATATAATAATGGTACTTCTTAACCATTTCAACAGATTGTTTTATAGATATAATACTTTTACAATTTTAGCTTACAACTCACGATTCAGTTAAATACAGGGCTCGAAATTAACGAAAAAATCCAGTTGCATTTTGCGATAAGATACGAAAATTTGGTCGCAATCTCGCAAATTTTAGTCGCAAAATCGCCGCGCTGCATTGTGTTGTCAGCGGTTTAGCAAAAAATATGAGCCCGCAGTACTTGTGTGTAAAGAAACTGCTGAAAATGGCGAATGGTCGAAGGAATGGAGCTGTGCACGTAACATCGCTGCTAAATTACTATACAATTACGCTACCTTCAGAGAAAATTCACACCGAGAAACAAAATAATTTTGTCATTTATTTATTTATTTATTTATTTATTTTAGCAAAAGTAGCAGCAAAGTGGCAACTGCTAACCCTTTTGTTTCAAAAGAACGAAGGTGACAACAAGTCGCAAATTTGCGACTTCTCCAGATATTTTAGTTGCAAAGGGAAAAATTTAGTCGCAAATGCGACCGTATTGGTCGCAATTTCGAGCCCTGAAATAGTGGGAACTTACTGTTCAAAGTTGTCGTGAATGGAGTTTAATAAGTTGACCTGTTTAAAAAAAAGGGATAGAAATTATATCTTACGAGGAGTCACCACTTATTAGGCCAGGTAATTGGTTGAAGGACCCATTTGAAAAAAGTGGTAACTTCCTCAACTCTTTATTCATTCCAAAGTTTAAAGAGGCTATGTCACGCAAAATGTAATGTCATGACACCCAAAATGCACAAAAAGTACAATGAAACATTGCAATAACCACTTAAAACTGTTGAACAACAAAAGAAATACAGCAAAAGGAAGGGGAAGCATGAATGGACACAAATGGACACGATTGAAACGGATGGATTGCATTAGTGCAATCTCGAAAAAGGTCGGTCCGACGTTTTTGAAGTTAATAATAATAATAATAATAATAATAATAATAATAATAATAATAATAATAATAATAATAATAATAATAATAATAATAATAATAATGAGCTTTATTTCAGTTTCTGGCAAATCGCCTGGATTAAGGTCGTTTTTGCTCAGAATCATCTTGTTTTTGATGTAACAATTACTTTATCAGTAACAGATTATGGCCATACTACCGCTTTCGACTTTTCAACGCGTTATTATTTAAAGATTCCCCCTAAACACCCAAACACAATGTGACATAGTCCCTTTAATCCTGTTTGTGAGAACTGTAAAATTGTACTTTAATAGCAATTGACGTCACGTCCAGCAAGCCCGAGTAGAATAATTGTTTTATTAAAAACTCCAGGATCAACAAATCTTCCACTGAAGCATCGATTTCTGCCTCGGATTCCGATCCAAAACGGCTTTTGTCGGCCATTTTTTCACAGAGCTTCAAAAATGTTTTCAGCTTGCTTTATTGCAAGTATTGTTATTCAAATTTGGGCGCCATTTATGCAAAGGGTCTATGAAAATGCTGGAAATCTGATATCCGTCTTACACGAGTTATTCGTCTCTAGTTTAAATTCGGCCACTGACTACTTGCCTATCATAAAAACGCCTGGATGTTACTACATCCCCAATGAAATGGGTCAAAACGGTATAAACATAAACTTCCTCCAAAAAAAGTCTACCTGCCAATTGGTTGCTCGCTCTAACATTTTACCACCCTGCTAGCAGAGCCTTTCTTTTGCTTGCTCGATTTTGGCGTTCTCGAGAAAGGCTCTGCTTGAATCGAGTAAGATCTTTATTGAATATGCGCTGCATGTTGCCAGGATACAGTCTCGAACCCAAGCCTAATATGCCAGATCTCGCCGCCATCTTGGTTTTTCATGGTACAGCGGGCTCAATTATAACCATCGGTTTTGTCACTAAACGGACGCTCGCACTGGAAAAACCGGTTTGACGAGAGAAAACAAGATTGACTAGTCCAGAAGTTCGGGCTGCGGCGGCTTCAAAGAGTTGACGCGATTCGGGCAGAGCCTACTTTTCTCCTCCTCAGTAAAGAAAAAGACAAATAGTCCAGGCATTTTGTGGTCGGACCTGTAACTAATTGCAAAAGAAGCTTTCTCGTCATTGACCAGTTACGAATATCCTATGCATGAACGTACTAAAAGTCCCTAAAGATCCAAGCATGGGAACGCCTCCAAACTGCACCCATAAAATAAGTCTCTTTTTCCTATAGCACGAAAACGAGGCTGTCAACCGGAAGTTGCGGTTTAGCGTTTTTTATTGGTATAATTCGAGCCATTTCGCCAAAACTAAGAATCTACCCTTAAGAACAATGATTTCACGGCTTTAATCGTGAAAGACCTTTCCACAAAATATATTTAACTTAGTGAATTATTAAGGTTTATTTAGAGCCAGCGGTGAAATCTTATTTTGCCGAAACATTACAAGACATAAATGCTTAAGACTCACGACAAGAAAAGGCCTATATCATCACAACAAAGCTACCTCTTCGTTCAATTCTACACATGCTACATATACAATGTATTTATAAAAATGCTAGTCTTCCAAATGTTCACTTTCCTAGTCTACAGTGTTCAAAGAATTTGTGCACAAAGACCTTTGCATTGGCCACAGACTGGGGAACACTGCGTACCATTCTTGCGACAAATTTGTTTCACCTCGATTATACTGCTACAGTCAGACAAACAGTTGCATCTGATTAACTAGAGAAGAGATTCTGGGGCAGGCGGCAAGTCTGCTGCAACAGGAAATACTTGATAATTAGGGAGTTTCCACCCCCAGTCTTCCATTGACATGCCTGCAACTTCTCCTACCACTGCTTTACCTGCAAGAAGACGCGTAGGCTGTGAAATCGGGCCACTGCTGCTGTTGGGGGCAGATTCTGTGGCTCGATATGAGATGTCTTGGCTGCAAATTTTTCGAAGTAACGCTGATATCTGATAGAGTTAACCTACCCCTGGTTTACCTCCGAAACATGATACAAGTGGTTTTTCACCTGCAGTGACAACGCCAGAAACAGCAGAATGACAGATGAAGACCAACGTTAGCGTGCTCTTTGAAGTAAGGTACATTCTCAAGTTTCTTCAGGGCTGTTGCCTTTCCAACTCCATAGAGGCGCGATGTTGTGTCGCATCCAGTGACGGTGTGAAGGAAAAGGAAATTTCTGCAAACTTCCTTACCCAGCTGATCTTTTACTTTCTTCATATGCCAGACTTGGGCACATCCCGAGTTTGCCTTTGTCTCAGGTCAAAAAAAGAGGCCACATCCACCTTCTGATAACACAGAAGGACTGGCAAATCTGTGCCATCCCCAACTAGAACCATGGAATTCTTTA
The DNA here is from genome assembly GCA_949126865.1 of Montipora capitata. NCBI lineage: Eukaryota > Metazoa > Cnidaria > Anthozoa > Scleractinia > Acroporidae > Montipora > Montipora capitata. Next base: position 40,577,059 of record OX421451.1, read on the forward strand.
TGGCAGACTCTACAGCGGTTTTGACTACAAGTAGGTCGGCGTCACCATTTGCGGCGTCACCTCTGGGCCATGGGACTCGATGGAGAAGAGAACCTCCGTCCAGCACGTACTGTATGTTCCCTTCAGGTTGTGTCTTAGCCTCTGGTGTAAGCTTTGCCCATAGTGCATCTGCTAATGATGGCTTTGGTGGCTGCCTTAACATAAATGGGTAGTCGAAAGAGCTGTGGGATATGTGCAGAGCTCGTCCCGAAATAATTTCTGAAATACAAGTTGAGGGTCAACTTGTACCTGTACTCAATCTTTACGGAGGACTTGGATGCTATAGTGACTGTCTGGGCACTTCGTTTGAATGAGTAATCTTTGGTTAACGTTCCCTTCACTGACGCTAGCATCTTCTCCCCGACGCTCTTGGCTGTGTCAGCATTGACATTACTATCAGCGTTTACACCATTCATGATATTCCTTAGGGTTGTGAGTAGCCAGAGCACTGAGGATGGTCATTGCTTCCTTCATTTCTCTTGTTTAGACATATCTTTGTTCTGTTCTCCAGAATAAAATTAACTCCTGTCAGCTTTTGCATGATGTTTTTTGTTTCGGCACATGCATAAATGCAGGCATAGATAATAGCCAGATAAGACGTTGCTAGTCCGTTAGGTCCCTCCCTCTTGTCAAGCCTCCACTGGTTTTCACGCTTCTCAAAAGAACCTGTTCGACGACTACATAGGTCTATCGATAATCCGGCCCAAAATCGATCACTTCTTCTTGCTACGTGAGGACTTGCTAGACATCCTGGTGGTCGGTGCGGAGGTCTGTCATAGCTGAGGCTTGTTGAGTCATTAGAAAAACTTTCTTTTTGGTATGGTTGGGATGTCTTCAATCGCGTATTTTTCTTTTTACTATCCAAACTCAAAGTTTAAATATAAACAAAATTCCTTCACTGTATTGGAAGGGAATTACTTTAGACGTTTTAGGTTTTCAAATTGAACTAAAGCGCAAGATTTGCAGGACACACACTTTCTCTGTTAGTTCATAACTGGGTGAAAACATTTCCTTCGGTTTTTGCGAAAAATTTCCCCAATTCCTGGACATTTTGCTTTAAATTATGAGGGGAAAAAGATGAATTTACTAATGCGTTAGGACAAAAAAGAATATTACAATGTAAAGCGCGAAGCAATGAGTGAAAAACAGGTTTTTCACCAGGATGAAATTCATTTTGGACGTCTCTACTCACGTCAAATTACATTTTCCTGAATTACATAATCTTGGAACATGACATTACTGTTAGGTCTTTTAGTGTAAAATTGTCCTTTTTGCGTTCTAACATCGCTTGTGGAAGACCGTGTTCTTCGCTACATAATTCACTCAGATAGCCATCCATCGACGACATCTCTAAAGGTTTCACTTACTTATAAAGAATAATTCTTCTATTTAATGGGTATATAAATGCACTTAACTAAGAAGATAACACAATAAATTTTCTCAGTCTTTGCTAGCCTATGCTGCACGTGGCTTTAAACTCAAGCAAAACAACTGTAGCTCACAACAGATAGTAAATGCAACCTCGTTTGCATGCTGAGCAATATAGGGCTCTAAAAAAGTTGTTTTTTGTCAACTTCCCCCAATCGGATTTTCGGGGACTTTTGATATGTTATAGAGGACATGTCCCTGGACCAAAGACCGTTAAAAATCCTTCTTTTGCAATTAGTGGCAGGTTGACCGACTTTTGGCGATAAAATGCCTGGACTAAAAAGGAGGCTCTGCTCGCAGGGTGACATTTTACATTTAGAGTTCCCGGATCCATTATCCGAACACAGCGAGCAATGAATCAATGATTACACAGTCCGGCTTGAATTCTGCCCATGCTCACCCTTAAAAGTGTTACTATGATCAAAAAATCTCTTTCTTTTTTCCTTCAGATTTTGAAAGTGTGGTTGCTTAATACTTGACAGGCAAAATTTTGAGCTTTTGATTTGCATCCAAAGGCTGTTTACTTTGAGTGTAAGTTTTGAATTTCACGGTCCGCCATTACTCAGGTTCCAAAATGACCCAAGGAACCTCAGAGGGTTGGATCTATGGAAAAGTGACGTCATTTACTCACTAGCTTAAAATTTCATGCAGCGTCTGATGCTTATTATAAATGCAAAACACGAGTTTAAAAGTCTGGAAGCCCGAAACTCCCGTGAGCTTTAGCAACAGGGAGCTTTAGCAACGACGACGACGGCAACGGCAACGAGAACGTCATCTGTTATTGCATGTAATCACTTTATTTCATGCAGCGTCTGATGCTTATTATAAATGCAAAACACGAGTTTAAAAGTCTGGAAGCCCGAAACTCCCATGAGCTTTAGCAGCAGGGAGCTTTAGCAACCACGACGACGGCAACGGCAACGAGAACGTCATCTCTTATTGCATGTAATCACTTTATTTCATGCAGCGTCTGATGCTTATTATAAATGCAAAACACGAGTTTAAAAGTCTGGAAGCCCGAAACTCCCATGAGCTTTAGTAACAGGGAGCTTTAGCAACCACGACGACGACGGCAACGAGAACGTCATCTGTTATTGCATGTAATCACTTTATTTCATGCAGCGTCTGATGCTTATTATAAATGCAAAACACGAGTTTAAAAGTCTGGAAGCCCGAAACTCCCATGAGCTTTAGTAACAGGGAGCTTTAGCAACCACGACGACGACGGCAACGAGAACGTCATCTGTTATTGCATGTAATCACTTTATTTCATGCAGCGTCTGATGCTTATTATAAATGCAAAAGACGAGTTTAAAAGTCTGGAAGCCCGAAACTCCCGTGAGCTTTAGCAACAGGGAGCTTTAGCAACCACGACGACGACGGCAACGAGAACGTCATCTGTTATTGCATGTAATCACTTTATTTCATGCAGCGTCTGATGCTTATTATAAATGCAAAACACGAGTTTAAAAGTCTGGAAGCCCGAAACTCCCGTGAGCTTTAGCAGCAGGGAGCTTTAGCAACCACGACGGCAACGGCAACGAGAACGTCATCTGTTATTGCATGTAATCACTTTATTTCATGCAGCGTCTGATGCTTATTATAAATGCAAAACACGAGTTTAAAAGTCTGGAAGCCCGAAACTCCCATGAGCTTTAGTAACAGGGAGCTTTAGCAACCACGACGACGACGGCAACGAGAACGTCATCTGTTATTGCATGTAATCACTTTATTTCATGCAGCGTCTGATGCTTATTATAAATGCAAAACACGAGTTTAAAAGTCTGGAAGCCCGAAACTCCCATGAGCTTTAGTAACAGGGAGCTTTAGCAACCACGACGACGACGGCAACGAGAACGTCATCTGTTATTGCATGTAATCACTTTATTTCATGCAGCGTCTGATGCTTATTATAAATGCAAAACACGAGTTTAAAAGTCTGGAAGCCCGAAACTCCCATGAGCTTTAGTAACAGGGAGCTTTAGCAACCACGACGACGACGGCAACGAGAACGTCATCTGTTATTGCATGTAATCACTTTATTTCATGCAGCGTCTGATGCTTATTATAAATGCAAAACACGAGTTTAAAAGTTTGGAAGCCCGAAACTCCCGTGAGCTTTAGCAACAGGGAGCTTTAGCAACGACGACGACGGCAACGGCAACGAGAACGTCATCTGTTATTGCATGTAATCACTTTATTTCATGCAGCGTCTGATGCTTATTATAAATGCAAAACACGAGTTTAAAAGTCTGGAAGCCCGAAACTCCCGTGAGCTTTAGTAACAAGGAGCTTTAGCAACCACGACGACGACGGCAACGAGAACGTCATCTGTTATTGCATGTAATCACTTTATTTCATGCAGCGTCTGATGCTTATTATAAATGCAAAAGACGAGTTTAAAAGTCTGGAAGCCCGAAACTCCCGTGAGCTTTAGCAACAGGGAGCTTTAGCAACGACGACGACGGCAACGGCAACGAGAAAGTCATCTGTTATTGCATGTAATCACTTTATTTCATGCAGCGTCTGATGCTTATTATAAATGCAAAACACGAGTTTCAAAGTCTGGAAGCCCGAAACTCCCATGAGCTTTAGTAACAGGGAGCTTTAGCAACCACGACGACGACGGCAACGAGAACGTCATCTGTTATTGCATGTAATCACTTTATTTCATGCAGCGTCTGATGCTTATTATAAATGCAAAACACGAGTTTAAAAGTTTGGAAGCCCGAAACTCCCGTGAGCTTTAGCAACAGGGAGCTTTAGCAACGACGACGACGGCAACGGCAACGAGAACGTCATCTGTTATTGCATGTAATCACTTTATTTCATGCAGCGTCTGATGCTTATTATAAATGCAAAACACGAGTTTAAAAGTCTGGAAGCCCGAAACTCCCATGAGCTTTAGTAACAGGGAGCTTTAGCAACCACGACGACGACGGCAACGAGAACGTCATCTGTTATTGCATGTAATCACTTTATTTCATGCAGCGTCTGATGCTTATTATAAATGCAAAACACGAGTTTAAAAGTCTGGAAGCCCGAAACTCCCATGAGCTTTAGTAACAGGGAGCTTTAGCAACCACGACGACGGCAACGGCAACGAGAACGTCATCTGTTATTGCATGTAATCACTTTATTTCATGCAGCGTCTGATGCTTATTATAAATGCAAAACACGAGTTTAAAAGTCTGGAAGCCCGAAACTCCCATGAGCTTTAGTAACAGGGAGCTTTAGCAACCACGACGACGACGGCAACGAGAACGTCATCTGTTATTGCATGTAATCACTTTATTTCATGCAGCGTCTGATGCTTATTATAAATGCAAAACACGAGTTTAAAAGTCTGGAAGCCCGAAACTCCCATGAGCTTTAGTAACAGGGAGCTTTAGCAACCACGACGACGACGGCAACGAGAACGTCATCTGTTATTGCATGTAATCACTTTATTTCATGCAGCGTCTGATGCTTATTATAAATGCAAAACACGAGTTTAAAAGTTTGGAAGCCCGAAACTCCCGTGAGCTTTAGCAACAGGGAGCTTTAGCAACGACGACGACGGCAACGGCAACGAGAACGTCATCTGTTATTGCATGTAATCACTTTATTTCATGCAGCGTCTGATGCTTATTATAAATGCAAAACACGAGTTTAAAAGTCTGGAAGCCCGAAACTCCCATGAGCTTTAGTAACAGGGAGCTTTAGCAACCACGACGACGACGGCAACGAGAACGTCATCTGTTATTGCATGTAATCACTTTATTTCATGCAGCGTCTGATGCTTATTATAAATGCAAAACACGAGTTTAAAAGTCTGGAAGCCCGAAACTCCCATGAGCTTTAGTAACAGGGAGCTTTAGCAACCACGACGACGACGGCAACGAGAACGTCATCTGTTATTGCATGTAATCACTTTATTTCATGCAGCGTCTGATGCTTATTATAAATGCAAAAGACGAGTTTAAAAGTCTGGAAGCCCGAAACTCCCGTGAGCTTTAGCAACAGGGAGCTTTAGCAACGACGACGACGGCAACGGCAACGAGAACGTCATCTGTTATTGCATGTAATCACTTTATTTCATGCAGCGTCTGATGCTTATTATAAATGCAAAACACGAGTTTAAAAGTCTGGAAGCCCGAAACTCCCATGAGCTTTAGCAGCAGGGAGCTTTAGCAACCACGACGACGGCAACGGCAACGAGAACGTCATCTGTTATTGCATGTAATCACTTTACGACCATGATTCCAAGCTTTCTAATGTGACAAAGGTATAGAAGTCCCTCAGGAATGAAAACGTTATGAATAGCGCATAATTTAGGGGAGAAACTTTTTTCATGATGAAAATTTACCTCCAAGTGTTGACTTCCTCCATAAAACCTCAAATTTGACTATTTCACGTTGTTGTTTTGCTGGCGACGGCCAAGACATTGACAAAAATGAAAAACGCACGTGCAGAGCGTGCAAATCTATTGTTTTTGGCCACTAAATATG
>OX421451.1:40585515-40598015 GCA_949126865.1 Montipora capitata
CCCTGTTGCATTGAATCGGACCGATTTTCATTTCCATGAATCGGACGTTTATCGGTTGTCAAAATACACGCAAGATTTGCTCTCCGACACCGTCGGGCCGACAAGTCGTACCGTGTAAACCGGCCTTACCAACGACGCGAAATCACCAAATTTGAGGTTTTGATGGCAACGTAAGCATGCAACAGAGAATCCTTCATTCTCTATTTTAACTTTGAAACCGCTCGTACGAACTTATTTTTAGGATACTTCGCCCACACTGTAACACGTGAACGATATGGAATAATCGCCAAAGAATTACAGTAGTTTAAAGTAATATTATGAGGTGACGTTTTCGTCAACTTCGCCGTCGTAGATCTTAAATTAGGGAGTTCAACCAAAGACAACGGCTACGGCAACACAACGCCACAAAGCAAGAATATCATTGGTTAAGAAAGCAAAAATAATCGTGCTGCACGAGCAGCACGAATTTCCGTGCATTTTCGCATTTTTGCCGAACTCCACAAAACAACAACGTGAAATCACCAAATTTTAGGTTTTGACGACAACGTGAGCATATAACAATGAACCATTCATTTTCTATTTTCACTAAACCATTTGTACCCCTCCAGTTACAGGGTAGTTCGCCCGTATTGCATAACGAGAACAAGACGGAATAATTGCGAAATACTTGCGATAGCGCTAAGCTACATTTTGGTGTGATGTTTTCGTTGCCGTTACCGCCGTCTTTGCTTAAACTCCCTAATAATTTATGATTTAAGACGACGACGTGTGCCAAAACGTCACAAGAAAATATAACTTTGCAGTATTTGAAATCTTTCGCTATCATTCCATCTTGTTCACGTCGTACAATTGTGGGCGAAGTACCCTGAAAATAAATTGGGTACCAGTGGTTTCAGAGTGAAAAGAGAGAATAGAAACTTTCTATTCTCTCATTTCACTCTGATTTCAATTTGTATTACGTTGGTGTGAAAGCCGCAAATTTGATGATTCCACGTCGTTGTTACGCAGAACACCGCAAAAATATGCGCTAAAATGCGTGCCTCACTTGTAGCACGATTATTTTTTCTCTTTAACCCAATGATATTATTGCTTTGTGGTGTCTTCAGTCGCCGTAGCCGTCCTCGGTTCTTAAACTCCCTGGTCCCTAATGAAGCAACGGCTTGAACTGGACTCAAACTCATGACCGTGAAACTGCACTGCACTCGCTCTACCATCTAAGCTATCAAGCCCGTTGGGGGGTGTCTACAAAATGAAGACCGAAGAGACAAAAACGAAGACCCAAAAGCACAATTTAAGACCTGTTGCTGAAACGCATTGTTCGGCGCTAAAACAACAAAATCAGTAGGGTCTTCGTTTTGTAGAAATGTCCCTCTCAAACTACAAAACGAAGACCCTCGCTAAAAGCGCTTTATTTCCATTTGGACTTTTGCCACCGAAAGAAGGTGCATGAATTACGTAACCAACACGTTTCTATTGGTTAGTTCCTCAGTACGGAGTAAACAGCTATTAGGGAGCTTAAGCACGCGCGTTTTTGAGACGCGGACGGCAACCGGAAGTGAGCTGTTTTCCCTTTTAACTTGTTTTAAGACAATCAAATTTACATTGCTGAGTATTTTTTCTCCACTAGAGATGATTAGTTTAAAAGGAGACACCACTGCCCTGGCACGCAAAATGTTCTCTTCCGGTTGCCGCCCCCGTCTCAAAAACTCGCGTGCTTAAGCTCCCTCTTGTGTTTTGTGCACTGTCAAGGCAAAAAAGAGAACAAAAACCTACAACAAAGAAATTTGTCGGGTTTCATAACCATTCCCCTCTATTAACTATGTTTAAATATATGACAGGACTTCCCATTATTGTTATTGTTATTGTTATTATTATTATTATTATTATTATTATTATTATTATTATTATTATTATTATTATTATTATTATTATTATTATCCGAGGAGACTAAAGATTCTTGGGGCGCGTTCGATTGACCGTATTCCAGAATAGGAATACACGGAATAGAAGTTAGAAATCCTGTGTTTTTCCGGAGATTCACATTAAAATTGTCTTACACCTGCTAAAATGTTATTTTAAACATATCTTTATTACTCTTGTTGCTTCAAAACGCCAGACATAGCGTTTTATATTAAATCATCACTCCACATATTTTTATCCCGATCAATTGGGCGCACCCTTAGTATTATTCTGTACTTTCTCAAATCCCATAAAAACGATGCCTATGCAATTTTTTTGGAGGGGGAGGGAGGGGGGGGGGGGGGTATCATGGTATTTGAGAAAGTAGTGAATGGTTGGGTGGGAGATTAATCCTCCACCTCCCGCACTGTAGTTCAATGCACGACCAATTGAGCCCATCGCTTGGTGCAAGTGGACAGAAGTTCAAAGTCTGGCCCACCAACACTCCGTATCTTTAGATACCTTTGGAGAAATCACTGCCATTGTACGGACATCTGCCTTTCCAGTCACCCATTAGACACTTTTTAAAACATTCCCACTGTTCAAAAAGGGTTGGTGCAAAAGTCTCTATTTCAGTTTAGTGAGATCAAATTAATATGGGCTGAATTCAGCCGCCTGACTCACTTTCTTAATCTCTTGACCACAGAAGAACAACTTCAGTATAATACAATTTTTGGCAACCTACGTCTGAAAAATCCCAAACAATCCGTCAGTACTTAGAGCAAAATTACCACCATGTTCCATACATATCCGTTCAGCATACTCAGACGCAATCTGCGAGATTTCCTCCGATTGAAGTCCAACTATTGATCCAACTGTACTGGATGATAGTGCACCCTGAAAATAAATAATATCGGTAATCATTTGATTATTGTTCACAGAAAATGAACGTTATCTACACAAATGAATCCCCTCACTGCCTTACCTCTTTTCCTTCCCTAACAGAAATTCCCTTCAGCAATGATTTTAGACGTTTCTGGAACAAACAAAAATATGACAACATATTGTTTGGGAAAAACTAAAACTTCAGTACGGCTACATTATGAAATTTCAAGCAATTGGATTTTTTTTCAAATCAAGATAACACTAAATGTAACAATTTTTCTTTATAAAATACAAAAAGTAGCGGTGTGCAAAACACGTGTCAACATGTCACAGTGATTCAGATCTGTTCGGTGGTAGATCGAGCTAGAGTGTCCCCAAGAGACGGATTTAAACTAGTAGGAACCATATGCAACCCTGTCAGCATTTTACAAGAAATGTGACTCCACAGGCAAAGCCAGGCATCGCGACTCCAACACTAACAACACTACAAATGAATTAACAACACCATTTGTTGTCCAACCCTACGTGAAAGGCGTAACAGAAAGAGTGTCGAGAGTGCAACGCAACAACGGAGTCAAAGTTGGTTTTAAACCACTCAGCACTTTAGGCACAATCTCTTCAAGAACAAAGGACAAACCAACCCTGTTTCAGTCTCGATGTATTGTATACAAAGTAAACTGCCTTGATTGCGATTTCGCATATTATGGCCAAACGGATAGAGCTCTTGCCACAAGGCTTAGTGAACATAGAAGAGCTGTCCGTGTTTACGACGGCAATTCTAAAATTGCGCAACATGCAAACCAATTTGGCCATAATATGGACTTTGACCACGCCACTATAGTTGACAAAAGGCAGTTGACTATCACAACAGACTTTTCCTGGAGGCTTGGCATTCAAAGAGAGACCAGAATGCGGGGAATGAACATATAGAAATTCCTGACATTTATGTTTCACTTGCATAATGTTCTTCGTCTCGCGCAGAGATCACGTGTACCCAGGCTTGTAGTCATGCACATACGCAAATATGAACCGTTGAAAGAAGCTGTCGCTTTTTTGTCAAATTCAAACCGAGGATGACCGAAGGATTTCGGTCGAAACGTCTTTACCAAGCTTTTTGAGAACGTCGTTTGACGTTCAAATAAGTCAGTGTCCAACATTTCTTATAGTCATTAGAGTTCAATAATTGTTTTATCATTCGATCACCGAGTTTGTTTTCAATTGTTTGGGGGAAGCGGTAAGCGCGCGCTGCTGCTGGCTGCTTGACCGTACGTTCAGTCAACTGTTAATTCACAAAATGTATGCCTTCAAATGCTGAAGACTTCCAGGAACAAGTTCACAGTCTTCAAGGATTTGAAATCCGAAAAGAAAGGGAAAATGTGTTCATGATTTTAATTGCGCATGAGCAGAATATCATTTGCAGCAAAACAATTATTTGTAAGCAGTTATTTGCAGGTCACGTGGTGGGCTCTCGACCAATGAAAAGAAAGGAGAAAATACATTGAATGATAAATAATATTATTGTTATCCGAGTCTCTAGAGATTGGTTGCAAACCGTCTATTGTAGTTGCTTTAAAGATGACGGCACATTGTGCAACAAATGTTGAAACGTGTGTTGTCTGCTTCTAGAAAATGAAAAACAACTTTTTTATTTTCTTTATTATTATTATTTTTAATGATCATTGATTTTATTAGTGTTTTTTACATACAACACTCACTTCTTACTAACCGAGCCGAGGTTACCCCCAATTTTCTTTTTGGATTTCAATAACACTTGTTAAGATCTGCTTTTCCCGCATATTCATCAAACCGCGCAAAAATACCTTTGAATTAGCAGGCACCGTCCCTAAGAGGAGATCACCTTTGCAATGTGAATGTGTGATCTGTTGACTTGAACTCAATTTAGAAATTGTTGATGAAAAGTTTGATTTCACGGAGCCGTGTTACCAAAGCAGAGTTAATGCAATGGTTATGAAACTCGACAAGTCTTTCATGTTTTTATCTGTATTTTTGGTAATGTAGATGAATGGGACAATGATGTCTTGCAAATTCCAAGAAGAAATAACAAACTACGGTAGGTAAGAAATGACCGGGTTCATACTTATTGAAATATATAATAAAATATGTAATACAGGGAGTGGGACAAGGGTGAGAGGGGGAGGCAAGAAAAACTCATTTATAAAAAGACCAGTTTTATGAGACCCACACTTAAATTCTTGTTTCTCAATGCATGGCATAATGACTTTGTTTACGTGACAAATATTGTTGTGTTAGGCATTATGATACAATGAAGTGGACTATTACTAGGAAATAATATTAACTTCAATGAATAGTTGCTAATTATTATCGTTTCCAGCCTCCCCCACCACCCCCCTGCCCTACCTCTTAAATGATGCATAAAGACAGTGTCCCAAACTGTGTATATATTTCCAGCTCACCCCCTGTACTTTATGACCAGTCTAAATAATGATTCTTCACATTTGAACACTGGAGATCTGATCATGACATCAGAAGGCACCAGTTTAAGAAGGAGACCTCCATAATCTGGTAATTTTGAAAAGTGCTGCAAAATTACAGTATTGAGCATTATGGTTTTTCCTTAAGTAAAAACACATTGTAGTAAACATTTTCTCCTTGATTTGTACATTACCCAGAAATTAGCTATGCAAAATACATCATCTACCCCCTTACCCCTCCCCAAAAGCAAAAGCAGACCTTCCCCCAGACAATGTCTTTTGTTGATTAAGGTGAAATGTACTAATATTGCATAGTACATTTTAGAAATATCATTTGGCGTGATGTGCAATATCCAACAAGGTCTTTGCCTTGAGGTAGGCTTCATTTCGAAAGGCTGCGCAACATTAAACGAGGGGCAGAAGGGAGGTAATGGGGTACTCCGGCTGGGCATTGACCATGAAAGTGGAAAAAAAGATTGCAGAACTTGTTAACAATGAAGTGGAGATCCCAGTCTCGGAGGTTTGCTTTAATTAATGTTTACATATCATATGTAAAATAAGTGAGCACACGATCAAACCAAAATCAAATCCAAAATACATAGTTGCACTGCAAGAAAATTAAATTTATAATTTGTATTAAAGCAGTACAGTTTTCATTGTTACATGTACATGTAGCCCATTTTGTTTTGTTATGCAAGACAAGGCTCTATTTTAGGAATTAGAAAATTACTGGTTTCCAACTTAATTCCACAAGAATCCAAATCCACAGCAAATAAAACTCTTAATCTTATTTTTTTACAGATGTACATGCAGAAGATTTCTCTGCACTACAACGAACAGTGCAAGGATTAATTGACAGCAAGGAACTTAAAAGCTGCAAAAGTGGCAGTTCACAACTTTTGTAACCTTTATGGACAAAGGTCACAGCCATTGGTATATCTGATGTGGCTTACTACCAAGAAGGAATACAGTGGAAGTCATTAATAAATCTGGCAGAAAGTGAGGAAAGACTGTGCAGAGAAGAAGGTCAATCTTACTGGTCACTCGACAGACTCTGCTGGTTTCTCACTTTCTGCTTCCATCCAGCTGATGACACCAACAGAATCAACTGTAGCCAGGGAAATTCAATATTTAGGATTAGGAATTTCTGATGAGAGATTTGTAGCACCATATTTCTGGCAGCTACCAAGCATTTCTTATGGTGATTATGACCACTTACGACATTCCTCTGGGTGCTTAAATATGATACTAGAAATCTTACCTTCTTCAGGATGCACATGGAAGCATTGTATAGCCACTGTAAATCCCTTACAAGAGCTCGTGTCCGTATGTCAGAAAAATGGCCAGGGTGCCCCTAATTCTCTATACAAATGACCTCCTTCTGATAAGCTTCTTTGACCAGAGACCAGACACTGCAAACAGAATTTTTACACTTAACTTGAAGTTGTGGAAATGCTCCAAGAATATGTCAAAGGATATTTGACTGCTGTTTACTATTTAACTGAACCATTTTTTGATCCCAATTTTGAAACACCTAAAGAAATCCAGAAAGCATTGTCAACTGGGATAATGATTTTCAGACTCTGGAAAAGATACCTTGAAGTTAAGAAAATGAAACTCCACTCTCAAGCTACGCAGCAAAAGTGAAAGAATTGAAAATTCAATGCAGCAAAATTGAAAGGGTATGACAGACAAATGCAATGAAAGGGTAGAGCATTTGAACACCATTTTGGCCCGAGGGGACGGGAATTTGAACGATTTAATCTTCAAAAGTTCAAATGCCCGGGCTTTGCCTGGGAGGGGGGGGGGGGGGGTAATGTTGAAGTTTTGAGTTTAAGTCTACATAGACATGCACCTAGCCTTAGAATTTCCATTCCACTTACACACTTTCGCTTCCATGTTAAAAATTAATTATCCTAAAGAGAACATTTATGAAGACAATAAAACAGGTCGGAATAATTTCATGTGTCACGTTGACAGCAATATTATTAGCTGTTGAGCAAATGAGAACTCCACCTTCAATTAACTGCATGCTCAATGTTTATGTTCAAATGCAAGAAAAAGGTTGAAATAATAAGATATAACAATAATATTTATCGCAATGATGTGCATGACAAAGCAAAAGTTCTATTCACCTTGAAAACATGTACAAGAAAACAGCATACAGAAAAAAGTAGACAACGCAAACAGCCCATCAAATACCTTAGGTGTTGAGTGGTGCTTGTTAAACTTTTACTCTGTCTAACGGCAGGTGATTTTGCTCATCAATAGGAACCCCTTAGGGGCCATAGGATTAGCAACATTAATAATGAATGTTGATGATGATGATCTTAACAATGATGATGACTGTGACAGCTGGTGTGCCGTTGAATGGTGTGCAGATGCGACAACCCTTTCAGAACGCAATTTATTGGGTGAATTTCAATTATTATACAATTACACTGGTTCCACGTGTTGTTCTCAACAAATAACTATCGCATTTCCGCCCCAGTTTTAGGATAAAGTCAACATTTTTTTAAAACCTTTTCACTTTGTTTAACAAAATTTTCCAAACCCCATTCAGTTTTTTTCCGACTTGGTCATCCTTGTAAATAATGAAAATGTCCCTTAATTAACCCATTCACACCCCCCCCCCCCCCTCCCAAAAAAAAAAGCAGCCCCCAAAAGGGGAGTAAAATTGTCTGGCATTAGACAGAGTGAAACCTATAATTCTCACTCAGGAGGGAATTCTCGGGTTTCACGTGGCGTCACGGCCACGGTCATGTTGGTGTCCCCAAACAAAGAAATGGCGGCATGTTGGCATCCCGACCCAGTCCTCTGGGAATTAAACTCTGTCATTATGCAAACGTTTTCTTTTGCTTTTGTTGAAAAACATGGGTGTTGACCACGTGAGTGAAAACCAACAATAGGTTAACCCTTTAAAGGGTTTTTGAGGGGACCTAAACTGTTGGTGTTGACATGTCATAAAGAAAAGTAAACTATTTTCACATTAAAGTGCCTATGAAGTGAAAAATATCTTTTGCTTACTTTAAAGACATTCAATATGATGAAGAATGGTGGTTTCTATTTTGGAATACCTTGTTTCATTCCAGAGATATTCAAGTTTTTTGCTTAAAAATTGATGATGTGGCAAACATTGCAAATAAATGTAATGAATCACAAAATTGAGAATATCTCTGAAAATATTGGATAAGTTATGTTCAAACTTGGCAGCAGTAATCTACATCAAGCAAGACAAAATGACACCCCATTGCTGTTGCCATGGCAACCATTTTTGCTGCAGCATCTCTCGTCTGTCAGTAAGCTTATACAGATGTAAAACATGGGCAGCACATGCGTTTAAAGTCTGACCATCTGCCTGTACTTATCTGTTCAAAGTCCAAGATGTTTGGTTCATTGCAGAAAAAGACTGGGAACAAGACTGTTGCCATGGCAACATCTTAAGGGGTGTCACTTTGTGTCTTATCTAATGTACATTACTGGTGCCAAGTTTGAATATCATTACTCTAATATTTTCAGAGATATTCTCTATTTTGTGATTCATTACAGTCATTTTGCAATGTTTGGGACATCACCAATTTTTAATAAAAACTTGAATATCTCTGGAACGTCAAAGAAGGAATTCCAAAATAGAAAACACAATTCTTCATCATTTTGAAAGGTCTTTCAATGGGTTGTATCATGGGAATTACTCCTTTATCCCTTTTATTTTGACCATAAATTTAATAAATCAATTTTCAGTGATTTTTCATTCTTAACTTGCTTCTGTATCACCGCAGTGACTGATTAAAATCTATCAAATTTTAAGAGAAAAATGAGCCACGCTAAGTTATTATGGAATTTATCTAAGATGCAAAGGGAGTATCTTAAAACGAAGGCCCAATGCTTTCAAATTGGCATTCAAATTAATCTTGGCTACGCATAACCAAAAACACTTAAGAATGGTTTCTGTGAGCTAAAATAGCCATTTTGAAGTAACTTTGACCATTCATTTTTGTTTGCCATCAGTAAACAGGTCTCCTTTGCTACTTTGCTCCTTTACTACAATCCAGGACACTGCCCCTTTAAAATAAGCAAAAGATATTTTTTACATCAGAGGCACTTTAATTAACTCACCAACAAACAGCACAGACTCTTCCGTTTGACTTTTATTAGCTTGCTGAAATAGACATGTTCAAACTTTTTTATAATTCCTATACGAAGAGAAGAGAAGTTGAAATAGTTTTAAAAAGTGACCAATGTCTGGTTTTTCAAAAGAACATTCCCTGAACTAGGCTAAACTGATTGGAAATGATAATTTTGAAACAGAGAACTTGTCACAATGACTTGCAAATCCCATTGCCTGGACAACTGAAAAAACGGTAATACTCTTTAGACTATACCTCTACATGTAAGATTTCAGTTCTTGCAAAATCCTTCTCATCAAAATACACGCTTGTGTAAAAGAGGCTGTAAAAAGCATTCAGAAAAATTTCATTCAATTAATATTTAATTTTACAAGCCGAAATTGTGTAAGTTACACTCACCAGTTGGACTTTTTTAATCCTTGAGTAGTTTGTCGAATGTGTATAGGATCTGGTTCATTACTCACTTATGCCCAGGATTGACCCAGATGCACACCCAATTTTGACGTCCAACACCTTCATACACTGTAAAAAGTAAATCATAAAGCCCTGAAAATGAGATTCCATGCACTCAGCTTCTACCACGTACTGGCTTTTAAACCCTTAATGCAGGGGTTTCAAAAACTTTTCAAGGAGATGCCTTGGGACTAATCAATGTAAGAAGCTGTCACTCTTGTCTTTTTAATAAAAGAGTTTGAGTGAAAATCTGACAGACAGACGGCGATATACCACCGATGACCGGCTTCCAAGGAAACCCCTGCTTCATGAATATTTGGTTACAAGTGCAATTGTTAAGGAGTAAATAGTTATCATTATGACTGAAGTTACAATGCATGACAGGACACACTTTTCTATGCAGTACTTCAGTCTGTTTTAGTTTTCTGTTCCTGTTGACATTGTTATCACATGTTAATTCAACGGCTGCATTCTTTAATATTAGCAAATACAAAATGAGTGGCAGGTCTGCAAAACCTGGGCATTTACAGTGGCAAAATCTGGAGCCTCTTTCGGAAAAGCCGCTCTGGGAGATTGGTCAAGTATGTCCCAATCTGTAGCATCAGAACCCCTATCTAGTTATTATTCTTATAAAGCATGCACTCATCTTTGCTGCTAGCCAGCAAAGTCTTACCCATATCAACAGCCGGGAACAACCTGGAGCATACAACTCTCATGCTAGAACTATGTCACCATTATTTAAAGGACATGCACCAGGACATTTTTAGATGAGCTTTTTAGTACCTTTCATATCTCATGACAGACCTATCTCACTCCCAAGGGTATAACATTATGTAAGGTTTGTGATTGGCTGGAAAGATCTTTTTTAGCTGCACGAGAAACCAATCTTCTAGTAACCAGCTGATCAGACTGTAAAAATGCTAATTTAACAAATGTGGCAAAGTTGTATTGAGGTAAGGACAAACACCTCTCGTAAACATGATGACTAAAGTAACTGTTACATCTTAAAAGCTTTAAAATCTTACCATCTCAGCAACTCCAAATATCATCCAACAATGTCCAAGTTGGAGAGTTTAACCTGTAAGTAAAAGAACAGGATCACTGAGAATAATGTCCTCTTGGGATGTATCAAAGAAATATCACTGCCTTGTTAATTGGCTCAAGAATAATTGAAAGAGAATCACACTACCCCTTAAGCAGTGCGGGAAATAATTTTTCTTTATTCAGAGGACACATGTCCTTTCAAATCTTCCTTCTGGTCGGACATTTGACAAATTGGACTGGACATAATTTATTGACTGACAATTAACACCTTGAAGAAGAGAACTCAAGATGTGCTGGTGACATGTTCGGTCATCTTGTCTGATCATAATGTGAAATTGGCCGGACATTTTCAAAATTTGTTCGGACAATGTCTGATGACCGACTGTTATTTCCAGCTGTGCTTAAGCCATAAGTCTCACCAAAACAAACAAAAACCATCCTGCCTTTGTAATTTAAATGTCCAAAGGCTTGGACTTTTAGCCGTCTAAAATAAAGGTGTTATACAGTTAAGCTATGTCACGCGTGACCTGAGTAGTTTTAAAATTTGAACTCCACATGTGCCAGTTTTGAACTTCATTCTTGATATTCTGAATTTCCCGTAGATATTTTCCTGGATAAATCGAAAATAAATTCAAAGCTATGAACTTTCCTTTTATTATAAAATAAAAGGTGATTGAAAAGTGAAAACTATTTCAAACATGTGATGAATTGTTCCGTTATTGTGCATTTTTCGTACAGCAACTTTCAGAAAAATCTCCCAGATTCCATTCAAATCTCGGAAGCTCCAAGATTATATTTCAGTTTTGTGGATACTGGTCACACGTGACATTTAAGTTATTAGCTTGACTGTAAACCATACGTCTCGTCTAAAAGAACTTAATAACAGAACAAGTCACAGAACGCACACAGCCAATCCTCTTTTCTTTTTACTACAATTATTATTGTACTTTTCATTTATTATTAATTTTTTACAATGGTAACAAAATTGTCATTTACATCAATTGGGCTATATGCACCCTCTTAAGTTTTCTTTGTGCTCATCTGTTGTCCTGCAAACTTTGTTTTCACCCCTACTTTAGTACAGCCGTAATGCAAAAAAATCATTGCTGGAACTGAAAGACCCGCTACGCCCAGCATTATGAAGAGGATTCTTCCTATAATTATTGTTGTCTCACAGGGTTATTTACAGACTTTAAGGTTATGATGCAGGACCTCAGTTTACTGGCTTAACAAAGAATCTTACAAAATCAGCCCATTTGCATTTGTGAAAGCAAAGGCAACAGATTATGTCTAAGATATTCCTTACACTGAGGTTTTGTGCAGACAGGAAATAGGAACTCCCACTCGGCAGATTTGGCACATGAAATGTGGCATTAAAATGTGTTGTATAAATGCTTCATTATTTTAACAGCTACATTAATTGCTGAGTGATGGGTAAATATAGGAACTTCCACCATAGCCAGCCAGATTCTAGATTAAGACCACTTTAATGCCAGGAGTTAAGTGAATTTCTCAACTGCCACAAGTCAGCTCTGGAAAATGTGTCCTTCTTATTATGGAGTCCTTGTAGCCTGGCCTGTAGTTTTGAATGTACCAAACCAGTCAATGATTTAATTCATATCCATGAGCTTGGTAACCA
>OX421451.1:40603015-40610515 GCA_949126865.1 Montipora capitata
AAAAGTAAAGGTTGAAATATTATTTATAAACTTTTAAAGTATTTTGTTGTTCTGGGCCTTCTTTTTTTTTTTTTTTTTTTTTAGGAACTGCTTTTTTTACTACCCCTAACACAACCTTGTGGTGTGGTTACTAGTATTAAAATTTGTCATCAAGTGAAAACTGTAAAAAATTAGGACCCAAATTTCACCTCAACTTTCCTGATTGGTTCATTTCATTCAAGAGTTGGACCTCTTAGAAAACAAGACATTTTCTGAATCTTTTTTGTGATTGGTTAATGAGAACAAGAAACTTCTTTTTGATTGGTTCATTTGGATCCGTAGATGACATCAGCAAAGTAGTTGAATATCAACTCAGCATTTTTTTGTTTTCCACCAAAGCCAATATTTACAAGAAAAATATACTCGATGGCGCCTTTGAAACACGATCCTGTGCTATTAGTTTACAATGGACTTACAAATAGTATGACTAAAGAATGAAACTAAAGAAATTATCTGTTCAAATTCAAGTTACTTAATATAAACATTGAATAATCAAAAGTTCATTGGGAAGAAGTGCAAGGAGCTGAGCTTTGAAATGTTTTACACAGAGACCATGGACACTTCAAAAAAGTTGTTTGGTTCACGAAATAGTTGGACATTTTGTCTTTCTGAAGCTATTTTTGGTAAGCTGTATTTTAAATGAAATCGCTTGTATGTCACAATGTAATAAACAAAATTTACTGTCAAATTTGTTTGACTTTCTTGCTCTTGTATTGTTCATTCATCTGTTATGTTTGAACCTATAATAATTTTGTTATTTAAAAAAGCTTTCACGAATCCATGGTTCCCTTATATTCAAAGGGTTGAAATATTTAAACCTTCAATTTTTCTCGTACTGATTTAGTTACCGTCCTAACTTCAAACTTTCAATTTCGTAAGCTAAAAAACATCAAAATGAAACGACTGCGTGTTTTTAGGGTTTAAGTTTATTCAAACTAAAACTATGCAATTAATATGCTTCACTGATTTACGGAAGGCGGCTTTATCAGTTATATTGTTATAACTGAGGTCTAAGTAGTTTAGTTTGCAATTACTGTGCTTTAGTGCTGCTGATAAATGCTTGGCTGCTTTATCAGTTAACTGGTTATAACTGAGGTTTAAGCTGTTTAGTTTGCAATTACTGTGCTTTAGTGCTGCTGATAAATGCTCGGCTGCTTTATCAGTTAACTTGTTATCTGCGAGGTCTAAGCTGTTTAGTTTGCAATTACTGTGCTTTAGTGCTGCTGATAAATGCTCAGCTCCTTCATCAGTTAACTTGTTATCCCTGAGGTGTAAGCTGTTTAGTTTGCATCCAGTAGTGACAAGAAACTTTTGCACTTCTTTTGCACCCAATGAACCAAGATCATTCCAGTGCAAATTCATACTCAAAACTCCCGAAGCATTTTCTAAGAAATGCGAGACAGCAGCAAAGTCAACAGGCCCGAGTGAACAGAGATAAAAATCTACGGCGTTAAAGCCAATTTGCTCAATTTTGTTTTGTAACACTGCCTGCTGTTTTTCATCATCAATCTCGTACAAACACTTACATAAGTTCAGTGCTAGCTGTTTGTCTTTACTAGCTGGCCAACAGGTCAGTGTTTTTGTCTCTGGTAACGAGTAATCATTCATCAGTTCCCTTTCGGATTTCTTCTCAGTCGACATTGGAAGCAGTTTGATAAAAATGTCGCTGTTTGAGCTCTTTGTTTCTGGATCAGGCTCGAGTAATCCAGCCACAAACTGCAGCACCATTTGCCATGTACCATCGTTAATGTGTTCTGACACAAAGTTTTCGAGTTCCCTTTTACTCAAGGACTCCACAACATTTTTTGCAGCGAAGAATTCTTGCAGTGTCAAATGTGTAAAGCAGTATTGGGCTTTCGGCGGCACATTAAAACGGGATTCTGCGTCTGGCAATCTGTGAAGAAGTCCACAATCTTCCAGTCGGATGACTTTGCTTGACTCAAAGAGCAATCTTCCTTGTTTTATTCCCTCAAAAGCAATTTCTCCCAGCTTATTGAAAATTTCTTTGTCATCATCTGGGAGCTCGTTAAACGGCAAGTACATGTATGCTTTGAGATTCCAGTTACCTTGAGCACTGCTTTGCCGGTTGTGTTTAAAGAAGAGAATCTTCACAACCATCGTGTAAATTTCAGTCATTCTTGTAGGGAGCCGGGTATGTGTTGTATCCCTGATAATTTCCCAAAGACAAGAACAAATGAGAAAACAGTTTACTGGGATGTAGCACAATGAAAACAGGTTCATGTTCGACTTAATGTGTCCCCAAATTTTCTCCTTTGCGTCACGAACTCCTTGTGTAAACTTTTCGACGTAGTCTTCAACCTTTTCGGACGTAAATCCAAGGATTTCGACTGTTCTATCAAAGTTCACATCTTCAACACAGGTCACTGCCGTTGGTCTTGTTGTTGTGATTATGTTTAGACCATCAAGAAGTTCTCCTTCCGCTAGTTTGTTAAACAAAGCAGAAACAGGCATCTTCTCCTCCAAGCCATTCTTGTAACATGTGTGGTCTTTTCCAGCGATATCCTCTTTCGCAGAAAATTCATCGACTCCGTCAAAAATAAAAAGAACTCGGCTTGGGTATGTAATAACAAAATTCCACATAGAATCATACAACTGCTCAACTGTTTCTCCTTTAGCCAACAGTTCACGGAGATTAAGCAACAGATTGCTTGTAAAGCGCCTGAATTTCAGGAGGAACACAACAACAATGTGTTTTTTGTCATCTTGATCTCCATTAAAGGCTTCACCAGATGCCCACATTCGAAGGATTTTAGTGCTTAGCAATGTCTTTCCTATGCCAGGACGTCCAACAACAAGGACATTCTTGTGTTGTTTGTCAATGAGATCGTCTGGCGTGGCGTACAGACAGTCCTTAGAATTGGGCGGGTATTGTTTGAGCTGCTCGCTTCTATTTTGCGCGAAGACATGAAAAGCTCTCCCTTCATGGATTGCCACATTGACATAAATTTGATCAATATTAAGATCATTGGGTTTCCGGCCTTCGCCTGGTTTTCGTCGAAAAGGATCTTTGAGATCATTCAGTTGTTCTGTGAAATTTAAGCAATCATCCTTCATTTTTTTCATGGCTTCTCTCAGTTCAAGTTTGACGCCTTCCTGTTGTTGATCCGAGTTCGATCTCAAATGATCAGCATAAAACTGTCGATTGTCCATAAAAGTTCTTCCTTTCTTAGCTCGTGATAAGATCCAGACAATCTCCACGAAAGCAAAAAATGCGAAAATGCCGTTAACGACTGTCACAGCATTGATCCAGAAAGTCTTATTCGCTGCTCTCTGACTGAAACATTTGTGAAGTGTTGATTGTGTCTGGTTCGTAAATAGATCCCCCGAATCATTACCCTTTTCAACACGACAGGCAAAATCTGCGGGAAAGTGCCCGGGATAAAATAAGTCGGTCTCCAGGAAGACAATGAAAATGATTCCCAGAGCAAACTTTGCGGCAAGTTGAGATAAATACGCGACGAAAAGCCGACGCCTTCGTCTTGGATTCCTGCGCTCTCCTTCGGCATCTTGGTGAACGCCCTCGAGTCTATTAACTGTTGACTTGACGTACTGCGAGTATACGAGGGAAACAATGGAAATCGCGGAGAAATTAAAAATGATGAAGGCGTAGGGAGGAATGCCGAGTTTGTTGATTTTCTTTTGGTACTGGTCGAAGCACTTTCTTCGGATGAAACCCTTGTCGCTGCCGGTTTTCACAACGCAGTCAAAGTCGAACCTGGGTTCACTGATTTCCAACTCTGAAAATATCCCAGTCGCTGCCAAACCAAGAAAAATCCAAAGTAAGACTGCTACAAAACTAAAGTTGTTAAAAGTTTTGGGAGTTAACGCCTCTCTTAAATCCATTTCGATCGCGTTTGATCGTTTCGAGTTTGCCTCTGATCTGGGTGTGGTGTAGAAGTGGCGTCGTTATAAGGCCAAGATTGACGGCAAAGGATTTAATTAATCTTTCTAAATAAGGCATGGCTTGGCACTCAATAACTTCATTAAAGATGTCCAATCACCCGCACTGACCTCACTGCGAGCTAAAAACAAAACTAGTTGCCAAGGCGTCCGTCATGAAAGATCTAATCAGTGTTACTGTGACAAAAAAAAAGAGTTTTGGAACAAATTCAGTAGTGGGTTATTTTGAAAGTTAAAATAACTAATAAAATAGTTTTTGTAATGTATTGTATGTTTTAAGAAAATGCACTCCCGCCCCCTTCGGCCCGACTCGTATTTTGTATTGATATAATTTGTCTTAACAGATCACCAAAGAATGAAATTCTGAGCAAACGCTAGATAAAAAAAAGCAACAATTTTCATTCTGGTTTATCGACTATTTGAGTGAAAGGCACATGCCTTAGACGCTTTCTGGATCATCATCACTTGCGATATCTTTGTTTGTCGTGATCTTCAGTTCTAATGATCTCCTTACTGTCTTTATCCTCAGGCCGAATAAATACCAAATACCATCATTGACCTGTAGTAACCTTCGTCTGCTGAAAGCAAATTTAAACTAGTCGCCAAGGCATCAATTAAACGGCATTGAATCATTGTGACAAAGAAGAACTTGAAATTTCGAAACAAAGTAGGTAGTGGGTCATTTTAAAAGCTGAAATAACTAATAAAAGAGTCTTACCTAGTTTTTCTGTTTTCAGCAAAATGCAAACTCCCTTCAGCTCCGACTCTTGTGATTATACTAGTCACTGCAAAGGTCAAATTCTTAGAAAGAGCTGGAAAAACAAAATTATCACATCGCCGACTTATTCTTAGTGAAACAGTTTTTTTTTTCCAAAAACCGAATTGAGTACCGAATGCCGTTAACACTTGTGGACTACCTCAAGACATTGATCGTGAAATTTATTTCTACGGCTCTCTTTACAGTAAATACCCTCAGGCCGAATATCAAATCATGTTGTTCCGACTCTGAAAACCGTCTCTGTGTGCAGAATTCAGCAAAGTAAAAAAGCTTAAAAACAAATTAACTTGCAATAACTGAAGTGATCTGATTTTTGGCCTATAAATGTGAAGATTTTTGAAGTCCTTTCATAGACAGTGTTGTCCAAGTTCTGATAGACAAGTGGGCAAGTTAACTGGTGTTGCTAATTATGGGCCACAGTTAACACCAAGAATGCAAGATTTTGTAATACTTAGTTAAGACAAATTAAAGTTGGTTCATAAAAGATGGCTTTACAAATTCGTTTGAGAATATTTAGACTTTTAAATAGAGCTCCAAATCACTGCCAGGATTTCATCTTGTTTTCATGAAGTTGCTAATTGTTTTTCTTCGATTGAAGGTGACATTCAGTAATATTTCAGCCAAATTAGGTGTATTATTCCATGGATTAAAGCGACTTCACACCCACGAAGTGGATGCTAGCCATTTACAGGATGTGTATATTTTACTGTTTTTGTCAGTTATTTTGATGGATTATCATAAACTTGAGAGGCCTTTATTGTCCCAATATTCTTTGGCCTCAGGAAGAACGCTATGAACACGCGATCAGACCGATGAAATAAAAATTATAAATAAACAAATCGATCTCAGATAGCTTTACTTCGATTTTTGGGGGAAATATTTGGTTGTCATATGGTGTTTTTTTTAAATGGATAAGCAGTAGGCCTTAGCTGAGAAAGAGTACTTCACTCAACGGTGGGGGCAGCAAAGCTTGAGATGATAAAAATTTAAGGACGTCAAGGACGGGTGCCTACTAATTCAAAGGCATTTTTGCGCGCCTTATGAATATACAGAAAAGCAGATCTTAACAATTGTTATAAAATCCAAAAAGGAAAATTGGGGGTAACCACGTATTTTTCAAAGATAATTAATCAACAATATTTGTAAACACCTTTAAAATACAAAGCAATGTATGGCGTTCTTTTCCAAATTGAAGCTTAATTACCTCTGAAAAATGCGTGGTTACGCCCAATTTTCTTTTTGGATGCCAAGGGCAATTGCTAAGTTCTACTTTCTCTGCAAAGTTTTAAACCGGACAAAAAATATCCTTGTAAGTTAGTAATTAAGCACCACCCATAGGAAATCCGAGTATCTCGGAATGCGCAGAACGTATGCGCATTAACAATAGTAGGCACCGTCCTTAAGTAACACTTTATTTCATATTTACACACGCTTGTCTACGTCAACTATTAATTTATCTGCTCCAATTTCTTCCATTCTTTTCTTTGATACACACCAGTCCACCAAACAAACGCAAAGAAAACTCTCTACTGATCGCAAAACAAAAAATATTTTTAACGTGTTTAATGATTCTTGTGCAGTCAGGTCAACCGATAATGTATTGTTACTACCAGATCAGAACAAGCGAGAACTCATTCACAACATCCGCTGCATCCGTCACTGAACCGTTGTGTATAACTTTTTTGTGATTGAATGTCGTAATCTAAATTAATTAGCAGCGCGGTTTGCCTTTGAAAAGACCGACAAGAGAATGAATCAACCAAGAAGACTAGGCTTTGTCAATAGACCTCTTTAGCTTGTACGTTTTGTTTTCCCATTTCAGACCACGTGATGCTCTCAAGGGATTTTCATAAGTTTGCGTACATATTCACGTGCATAGGACGACATTTGAAAGAAAGTTTTCCCTAGAGTAACATCACGTGGTCTGAAATGGGAAAACAAAATGTACAAGCTAAAGAGGTCTATTGCTTTGTCCCCTGAGCTGCAATTAAAAAAAAAAAATAGACGCCTGGTGTTACACAAAAATTAGAAGGCACTGAGTTGGGTGGTAATGAACTGCAGCGTTCCAGTTAATTTTTTTCGAGTGGGGTGATCATTAGACCATTTGAGGGGTCACCCAGACGTCGTACCAGCAGTGGCTATTTGGCTCACATGTTCTCACGTTGATTATTTTGTAATGTCCTGTCCCGTTTTGAGGTCTTTTACGTTTTTAAGCGTTGGTAACAAATTCAGATCGAAGATAACAAAAACACCCTCTTGAGTAAAACTCACTCAATTCTTCTTTAAACAGTCTGCAAAAAAGCTAACTGCAAACTGCTCTGACGGACGTTTTCCTGCATGTCAGGCATGTCTTGCAGTTGTATTGAGGAAACGTTTATTCCCGCACCAAGGAAGGACTGAATATGGCAACCCAGCAATAACCAGCCTGATAACCGGGCAGAAAATTGACAATCCTAAAAATTGTAAGAGTGACATCCGTCGCGATGTCTGTTCGGTCAATACGCTTGCGTTGGTCCCGTGGGAATGAGAGAAAATACTAGTATTGATTAAAACCCTCTTGGCGCTCAAACTTTGAATATTATTGCAAGAATGAATGGATTCCTGGTCGCATAGCACTGAATAACCATCGAAGGTAATTTGTACAGTAAAAAAGGTAGTCTCTGTACGAGCCTAGAGAGGCCCATCAGGCCGGCGATTTTCTCCGGTTTCCGTAGGATGAAGCGACTAGTAGTATTTCTACTCCCTCCTGGATGGGATACTAG
>OX421451.1:40620515-40640515 GCA_949126865.1 Montipora capitata
ATATATCTATCTGTAATTCTAACGAGATTTCCAATACCTTTAACGAACATTTTTCAACTACAGTATTGGGCCCAGACTAGCCCGCGAAATATCTTCTACTTCGGACGAAGTGTCTACTTATTTAAACAATTTTCCTGAAAACTTCAACAAATTCTCTTTTCGTCC
This sequence comes from Montipora capitata, assembly GCA_949126865.1. NCBI lineage: Eukaryota > Metazoa > Cnidaria > Anthozoa > Scleractinia > Acroporidae > Montipora > Montipora capitata. The sequence continues at coordinate 40,620,681 of OX421451.1, forward strand.
AGCTACTAGCAGTAATGTTTTTACTCATCTAAATAGATTGTCGAAAACTAAATCTACTGGGTTAGACAATGTCTCTGCTAAGTTAATTCGTGAGTGTGCTGATATTATTTCAGGTCCGTTGTGTGACCTGTTTAATAAATCTTTGATGTCTGGCATATTTCCTGACGATTGGAAATGTGCCAGAGTGATTCCGTTGTTCAAACAGGGCGAGTCATTTGATTTGAACAACTACCGACCTATCTCTGTCATTTCAGTTGTCGCCAAAGTGTTCGAGAGGATTGTGTACGATCAGTTATACAACTTCTTAAGTAACGAGGGAATCATCTCTAAACAACAATCCGGTTTCCGGTCTTTGCACTCAACTGTTAGTGCTCTTCTTGAAGCCACTGACAGTTGGGCGTTTAATATCGATGGTGGCCACGTAAATGCCGTAGTGTTCCTCGACTTAAAAAAGGCCTTCGACACTGTTGATCATGAGATACTATTAACTAAAATGAATCAGTACGGAATTCAAGGGAATCGCTTGATTGGTTTAAATCATATTTAACGAATCGCACACAACGGTGCTCCGTTAACGGTTGTCTCTCTGATTTTACCACTCTTAACTGCGGTGTGCCACAGGGAACGATCCTTGGCCCTCTTTTATTTCTAATTTATATTAATGATTTGCCTAACTGTCTATCGTTCAGCGTTCCTAGAATGTATGCTGATGATACACATATTACTTATGCTGGCTCTGATTTACATCTGATGCAGTCAAGTATATCTCATGACCTTGAAAAGCTAAGCAAATGGCTTGTGTCTAACAAACTTACTTTGAACGCCACAAAGACTGAATTTATGTTGATCGGATCCAGGCAAAGATTAAGCACTCTATCTGATACTCTTGAACTCTCCATTGATAATGTTCCAATTGAAAAAGTTTCCTCAGTGAAATCACTTGGAATATATGTTGACGCGAAAATCTAACATGGCACTTCCACGTTGATAAACTGTGTAACGAGTTAAGCCATTTGTGCCTCAATCAACCTTACTCAGTATATACAACTCACTAGTTCAACCCCATTTTGATTACTGCAGCTTAGTCTGGGGTAATTGTGGTAAAATATTATCTAACAAGCTACAAAAACTACAGAACCGTGCTGCACGAGTGATAACTTCATCGAGCTATAACGCTGATGTTAATTCCTTGTTTCACAAACTCAGCTGGAAAGACTTAAATTCTCAACGTCAAATTCAGAAAGCTTTAATGGTTTTCAAGTCTTTAAATGGTCTGGTTCCCGAATATCTCACGTCTAAATTTGTAATGCGAAGTGTATCAAACTATGCTCTGAGGGACTCGGCAAATAAACTTGTTGTTCCCTTTCCGAGAACAAATTACATGAAAAATAGTTTTAGTTACAGCGGCGCAACCCTTTGGAACAGCTTACATCATAACATTAGGGAATCTAGTTCCATAGATCAATTTAAACGCCTTCTCTATCTAAATTTTTTAAATACTGTAGTTTGTCCACATTGTAGTCAAAACCTCAAATTTGGTAATTTCACGTAGTAGTTGACGAGTACGGGAGAGGCATGTTCAAAAATGCGTGCCGCACGTGCAGCACGATCATTTTGGTTCTTTCAACCAATAATATTACTGCTTTTTGGGGTTATCGTTGCCGAAGCCGTTTTCGTTTCTTAAACTCCCTATTTAGGAGATGACGGCAAAGAAATGTACCAAAATGTAAAACGCACTTGCAGAGCCACTGTTTTTGCTCACTAAAATTATTGTTTTGTAGCGTCGTCGTTGCCGTCGGCGTCGTCGTTTCGTAAGCTCCCTATTGTTGGTTTTTACTCATATGATCAACAGGCATGTTTTTCAACGGAAACAAAAGAAAGCTTTTGCATAATAATAGAGTTAAATTCCCGGAGGATTTCGTCGGGGCTCCAACATGGCGGCCGTGACGTCATGTGAAACCGAGAATAAGGGAGCTTTAGCAAAGACAACAGGGAGTTTAAGATCTACGACGCGACGGCAACGAAAACGTCATTTAAAATTGCAACTTCAGGTTAATTTATCTTTTTCGTCATTATGTTGGCTTTTCTAACTTCTAAAAACTACTGTAACTTTCGAGGAACTGAATTAGGAAGTGCGGTGTTGAAGCGACGACAGAAAATTCAAATTCGCTGCCTTGTGTTCGCGTTCTCTGAAAAACTTGAGAATTGGTAATTTCACGTCGTAGATTTGCAGAAAACGTGAAAGAAATGTACAAAAATGAAAAACGCACGTGCAGAGCGTGCAAAGCTATTGTTTTTGCTCACTAAATATGCATAATTTGTGACGTTTTCGTTGCCGTCGCGTTGTAGATCTTAAACTCCCTAACGGCGACCTCAACGAGAACGTCACAAATTTGCATATTTAGAGGGCAAAAACAATAGCTTTGCACGCTCTGCACGTGCATTTTTCATTTTTGTCCACTTCTTTACCGTCGTCAGCAAAAAACCCAACGTGAACTAGCCAAATTTGAGGTTTAAGGGTGTAGTTATTTCTACCGGTCGTTCATCGCGGTGCATTCTGGGACGATGTTGCGTTAAAAGTTGGAGGCGGGGGGGAGGGGGGGGGGGGGAAGGGAAGGGGGGTTCCCCGCACCAACACTAACAAAATTCGGGCAACAATGTTGCAGGTTTTTGAATCGCTTTCAAAAACCTGCAACATGTTGCCGCAACAAAATGTTGCGTTAAAAATCGACCTGTGCACCCTGTTACACGAGGCAACTTTTAACGCAACAATGTTGCGTTAAAAATCAGCGTTAAAAATCGGCTCGAGTAACATCACCTTTATGGAGAACGTCGGCACTCGGAGATATATTTTCATTCTCTCCCCTAAATTAAGCGCCACTCATAACGGTTTCGTTCCTGAGGGACTGCCACACCTTTGTCTTATTAAAAAGCTTGGAATAGTCGCAAAGTGATTGCAATAACACGAATTTATGTTTTGAGATGACGTTCTCGTTGCCGTTCCCGTCGTCGTTGCTAAAGCTCCCTATTAGAGGATCTAGTACGGCCGTTAGAAAAGGATAGATTATTTTCCAAGTTAACATTACAAAAACCTTTAATATATTTAAAAAGTTGTCTTAACTAATCACAACGAATTTCCAAGTCCATCCATCCTAACTTATAGTCTTTCATTATAAGCAGAGTCCTTGCCGAGAATCATCCATCTGGACCCGTTTCGTTGGATTCGTTCTAATTTGTCTGAAAATATTCAGAATATTGCTGACGCGGCTTCCAAGGGAGGTACGCATGTTCTAGGATTGGACGAACCAGTGATAGATACCCATACAGCCTCAGGACATCTTTAAGTAGGCCCAAGACGCAGTTAGCTTTTGCAGCAATTGCAAGCACGGGTGTCCTCCAAGACAGATATTAGAAATGGTTACACCTGACCAAGAAGTTTATGCGAGATATTTATGTTACGTTAAGATATTTATGTTTATGTTGTGTAAATGTCTTTAGACTGTTAAGAGCAGTTCAAGCGATCTTTGTATGGAAAGAAGGATATGACGCTAACGCAACAGTGGAAATTGTAAGAAAGGAAATTGTAACAAAGGATTAGCTTGAATTTGAACGTAGGCGAGATGACTGGATACCCTCGAATGCTAGCTACGTGACTACAAAACTACACCCCTAGGGCAATAGGACCATCTGCGATGAATACATTCATGTCCGCGGAAAAAAGGATAAAAGCCGAACGTTTTTCGCAACCAGTATTTTTCAGCAACGCTGTCGTTTAGTCGCAGTAACCGCCTGTTACTTAAAGAAAGCCAGCTGTAAAAGATTATGAAGACATTTCGTCAGGATTCAGCGAGCGACGGCTAAAATTTACACCATTATGAAGTTTCTATTTGCCTGATGTCCATTGTAGTATTTTTCTTTTGTCCTTTCCTTTATGTGCAATAATTCACAAAATGTTGACCGACTGGGGCCGATTGTAAATTTTACTTGTTGACACTACAACTACAGCTAATTTAACAAAAATGCTTTCCCACATAGCAATGACACAGACATCCTACACCCTGTCCCTGACCACCGGCACACCAAAAATACCTGTCACTTTCCAAGCATTTATTGTCAATTTCAATTACAAATAACAGTCATAATATATTCAACAATCAGACAGACAATACTAATCGGTGTAACATTCATTTCCCATAACCAAGGACATCGATGTCCTCTCTGTTGATTATTTTTCAGGTGTATAGGACAACTACAGACGTCTGCAGACCGCACACTGTAGACTGCCTACAAATAGTGCAAATAGTATTCAAGTCTAAGCACTCATTTTAAAACAGTTAGCTTTCAATAACTGTGATTTAGGGTTAGTCTCCAGTCTGCGGTCTCAGAGCTCTCAAGTCTTAAAGTTTCCAAAGAGTGAGGAACTTGCTGTGTCCTGTGTTTCTTGTGCCGGAGGCGCTAAAAACTTCTAGGGGGGTCCGGGGGCTCCCCCGGATAATGTTTGAAATTTGAACGACTCAAATCGCTGGAAATGCACCGTCGAGTTCGCCGTTTTGGTCAGCCTGAGCTAACATATCGGCCTATACTTCGTATATTAACGTGTGAAACTTCTGCAGAAACAAAAAAAAAATGGTCGCACCCGAACAGATGGAGCATTGGCCGGCGTTCTGTGGCAGTGAGGGAAGGAATTCAGAATTCATGAGCACTCCTGAAAGCTTAAAGGGTAGAGTTACCTACAAGAAGAGTGCCAATGCGTGAGAAATGCTCGTGTCGGCATGAGATTACATCGAAAAGCGTGAGACTCGTGCTCAATGCGTGGCACTTGAGAGCTCTGCCCGGTCTGCAGTCTGCAAGTGTCCGACACTGCTTTTTTTCCTAGCTGATTTGTAAAACATGTTAGAAAATGATACAAAATAATCCTGTTTCTTTTCACTCAGCCTCCTTTGCAGGCCACTTGAGGAGCAACAGGATTGTCAAATGGTTTTCGCAGCAGGTGGGTGTGAATTTATTTTATCTGCTAACCACCAGAGCAGTAGTGGGTGATTTTTTTGCAAAACGTTTTTCCATTAGTTATGCAATAACACTTAATAACATCTGTTAATAACAGATGGTATGCATCAAACTGGTTAAACTGAGCCTGAACATTTACTCCCAGAATTCACAATAATTCCTTCCCGGAAATCCTGCTTAAACTGACGAGCTTGTGCCATGGTGAGGGAAATTACCCCTATTTTAGACATCCTATAAACTGATATATCCAACGAGTAATAAAATCAGAGCCATATGTAATTGAAAACAGAGAGTATGATGACCACGATGAGAAGAGTGACTCTGATGATGACGATGATGATGATGATGATGACGATGATGTGTTATATTGGTGTTATTTGCAATACAAGAAAATAAGTAAACCCTTTTTGTTTGTCATGATTGGTTAACTCAAGGGTGATCAGCTTCGCACTACTCACCTCCAACCAAAAGGGCTTCTGTATTTTCTGTTTTGGTGAGTAATGTTTTGGTCAGTTTTTAATGGTGACCACGCCCCTTGGCTGCATTCTAAACAGCCACCCGGATATTCATTACCCCTTAGGCTCTTCGAGCCAGTGGGCCCATTAGGCTGGCGCTTATCTCCGGTTTCTGTAGCATGAAGAGACTAGGAGTATTCCTACTCCCCCCTGGATGGGATGCTAGTCCATCGCAGTGTTACCCCCAGGCATTAAATTCACCGGTACCCATTTATACACCTGGGTGGAGAGAGGCACCGTGAGAGTAAAGTGTCTTGCCCCCGGCCAGGACCCGAACCGAACCTGGACCACGCGATCTGGAATCGAGCGCACTAACCATGAGGCCACCGTGCCTCCCAACCCTTAGGACTTGTTCATGTTAAAGTACTGAACGGGAACGGGGTAACATGACAGTTGCGATACCCAATTTTGATTCCTAGTGTTCGAACACGCCCATTGCCTATGCGGACGCCTCTGAAAACACTTCTCTAGGGCGGGACCACGCCCTCACTTCCTGTAACCTTAATTCTCTTGGTCGTCATGATATTCAACCAGCTTCAAATATAGCCTTGCTTTGAACAACTACAGTACGTTTCATTACAGGGAAACAGCGCCTAAAATTAGTCACCGTTCTCACCGCTTAACAATCAGATTTAAAAAACTCCGCTTTTAAAAGACAATTAGTTGAACATTGAAATTTATCTTGTGTAATTGACAACAATTAAAGACAACAAAGCTAAGATAGTCCTAATGTCTTGAGCTTGGAAAGAAGAACTTCATTCTTGTGGCACTCCTACAAGAAAAGCAACTCAACAGTTACACAGCGATTAACTCCCATTTTCATTTCAAGCTACGGCAACAAAAAAGTCATTTCAAAATAGAACTTTGCGCAACTGAAAGTCTTTCTCGATTGTTCCGTACTCTTGACGCTGAATTTCATTGGATTTGTAGGAACATTTAAGCAGTGTTATGTAATTACTGTTATTAAAGTTGTCTAATGCCATTTCCCCGCAACTATTAACTTCGCATAAATTATATTTTGAATTTACGTCACAGACATAATCTATCGCTCACGCGTGCAGCCGTCTCTTCCCGGGGAGGATACCCGAACTCGAATGAGCGGCGGAAATCGAGCCTAATGTTTACCCCAGCAAATAAAAAGATGAGATGTATTTTTTTTTCTGATGATGATTCGGTGATATTCGGAACACATCCGAGTGCTCCTTTGCTGGAATCGAACCTACGACGACCTTCCGATTACTAGTACAGTTCGGATGCACCACTACCGAGGTACAGGAAACGTCGTTGCACGTAGTTGTCGTCAGCGCAGTAATAAACGAAAATGTATGCTGTTGGTCAAGTATGGTTATTTGTATAGGTAGTAAACGGTTGTATAGCTGAAGTAAACGTTCCAGCAAAAACTATCCAATTTATTTAAATAGATCTCAAGTGAAACTATGATCCTCGCAGTTATGAACGCAATTTTTATAATTGGGTAGAGAAGCCTGAAAAATTCAGGACTTCAACGGGGTTCGAACCCGTGACCTCGCGATACCGGTGCGACGCTCTAACCAACTGAGCTATGAAGTCACTGACCTTGGATCCCGAGGTCACGGGATCAAACCCCGTTGAAGTCCTGAATTTTTCAGGCTTCTCTACGCAATTGCAAAAATTGCGTTCATAACTGCGAGGATCATAGCTTCACTTGATTTCATATCCGCAGTTCAAATATGATCCATTTCATATATCATTTCATCATAAAATAAATATGTTGGCAATATTGGATTTTGATGCAGCCATATAATTAGGAAGAGATAAGTACGAGCCGGAGCCCGTAGGGTGAGTGCAATTCGTTACCCTTAACAGTACACAAGAAAAATTTAAGCGCGTTGATTGGTTGAGAGAAGTATCGACGTAGTTCGACGAAGTCATCAAAATCCAAGTAGTCTCTACAAAAAATAAACAATTCAACTTACTTCGGTGAAATCTTTGACCGTTTTGTAATACAGCCGTTCTTGTTCTACAATCTCGAGGTATTGCTGGTTTAAGGCGTCCCTCTTTTGCTTCTCGGCCACCTTCTTCTTTTCAATCTAAAGAAGCGATAAACAACGATAAACTCTAGAGGGTCTACTGCTTATTTATCTGGTACTATTTTGAAAGTGTAACCGGAACAGTAGAACGGTCTTCAACTGAATGCCCCACAATCGAACAAATGTCAACACTTTAGCCAATAACAGCTACAGAAAATCAAATACGCCAATCAGAACGAAGAGCAGTAACGTGCAGCGCGGGTAACGCGTCACGGTATTGAATTACCTTTTACTTCCGATTGGCTGATCGGCTGAAACTTTTAAACCCAATCAGCGAAGCAAATAAAAAACAATTCCTTTTCGACATTCAATGAATGAGTTGCCAGTGATTGGAACCGTGCTTTATACGCAAAGGGTTCTGGGATCGCCAGGGGGCAAACATTTCAAGTCGCTGTGAGAAAATGTATGGCAGAAACTTATTCGACGTCCAAAAAAATGATTTTGGAGAGAGATCAACGCTTTTTTCGACGCAGTTTTATCAGAAATCGATTTGGAGAATGTTGATACGTGGCAAGTGTAAGTTTTTCTTTGAATACCCGTCGTGTGCACTGTGTTTTGAAGAATTTTCTAGACTGCTAGAACATGTTTTATCTGAGCCCTTAGGTAGTCTTATGATTGCTGGGAATCTAGACTTTCATATGGAGAATTCTAACAACGCCCTTACTAGGCAGTTCATTGAAATTCTTGAAACCTTTGATCTCAAACAGCACGTGTTTTCTCCAACTCATGCAACTGGCCACACCCTAGATCTGCTAATAACAAGATTAAATGAGGAACTTGTAAAAAATGTTAAGATCCATGACTCGATGATCTCTGATCATCTTGCAGCATTCTGTAACTTATCTCTCAAAAAACCTAAGTTTAGGAAGAAAGTTGTTAGCACTCGAAAATTGTGCTCCTTGGATATTGACTCCTTTCGCGAGGATGTTCGTAATTCTTCTCTATTTCAAGAAGAACCCATTGACTTGGATAGTGCAGTTGCTCAATATGATAATGGTCCCAGATTGTTGTTGGATCAATACGCCCCCGCTAAAAAGCGTTTGGTGACAATAAGACCTTTTGCACCGTGGTATTCGCCAATAGTTGCTACAGAAAAACGGAAAAGACGTCCCTTAGAGAGAAAATGGCGGAAGACACGCCTACAGAGTGATAGGGAAGCGTACCAGTATCAGTGTTGCGTTGTCAACGAGTTGATTAGTTCACTGAAATCTACGTATTATACATCATGAATTAATAAGCATTCCTCGGATCAAAGAGTGCTGTTTAGAACTGTAAACAAGCTTATGCAGAAATCTCATGCCGAGACACGATATCCACCTTGTCTTACCAATTTTTTTTTTTTTTTTAAATAATAATTATTCCTTACAATTACAACACTTTTTTCACTTATTTTAAGCCTATTTTACAATAAAATACAATTAATTAAATACATCTATACAATCATACTTCTATTACAGTTATATTAAATGTATGAAATAGCAGATGGAGGAGCTTTTATGGCTATTAAATAATTTTTTCAAGCTTATACTTATATTTAACTTTGTTGATGAAATCCGAAAGTAATAAAAATGGTGAGTCATTCTGGAGTTTTTTCTTATAAATATAATAGCGCAGAAAGAGGAGGGTGTAGTTCAATTTTTTTTATCAAGGTAGTTGAACTTGGAAAAATACCAAAAAGAAGATCTTCAGTGTTTAGATTAAATTCAGAGTCATTCTCTGTATTAAACCATTGTAACACTTCTTGAGTAAAGGACTTTGTAAACTGGCATTCTGAAACAGTATGGTCTATAGAATCCAGATCCCCGCAATATATACAATTACTATCTGGTTTGATATTAAACCTAAAGAGTTCCTTTTTGGTCACCACAATTCTATGAATGAATTTGAAATGAAATTCCCTAACTTTATTTTCTCTACAGGTCTTTTGTACCGATTTGAATATATTTTTCCAGTTGGTTTTGTCCATGGGAACGGTTTGATTCCATCTCTTTGGACCAGTTTGTTTTTCTTTATACTTCTTATCAACGATTAACCAGTAGAAGTCTTTGGACCTTCTCTTAGCAATGCTTTACTTGCTGATTCGTTTGCTGACTTTTTCACTGCTAAAGTTGAAAAGATTCACACTGCCCTTGTGGCAAGAAACAGAGATCTATCGTTAGCGGATGATAATGAATTGTTTACCAACGTTGCTGAATTAAATAACTTTCCTGAGGTCAGTCAAGATGACGTTAAGGAATTTGCTTATAAGCCTTTAAGCAAGTCCTGTTGTCTTGATCCTCTGCCGGCATCAGTCACTACTTAAGGATTGCTTTCCTGTACTTTTACCGACTATTACCAGGATGGTTAATTTGTCATTGTCAACTGGTTATATGCCTGATGCCCTAAAGATTGCTTCTCTTTCACCTACATTAAAAAAACCAAGTGCTGATTTCAAGCAGTTCACAAACTTTCGGCCAATCTGAAATTTAAAGTTTATTTCTAAGCTGGTTGAAAAGTGTGTTGCAATTCAACTGACGAAACATGTCATGACCAACCATCTTGACGAGACGTTTCAGTCAGCATACAAAGAATTTCATTCAACTGAAACAGCACTACTTAGAGTACAATATTGTGTACCGTCCTTTTGGAAACAGGCGATGAAATTCATCGCCTGTTTCCAAAAGGACGGTACACAATGAATGCAAAAATGATGAGTCATTTGAAAGACTTGGGCATTACCTTATCTTTATGACTGATACTGGTTCAATACAACGGGAAATACGGCGAAGGATCACAAATGAAGCGAAGATGACGAGGCAAAAGTGTGGCGATGAAGTGAAGAAATTGCAAGGAGCAGAGGCACTTCGAATCTGCAACGCCTACTTTCTAACTTCCAACTTCTACTTCAAAACCTACTGAAAACACTGTACATACTGACATCTTGTGTTCTTTGGATCAAAACAAGTCGGTTATATTACTCTTATTAGACCCGGTTTCAGCAGCATTTGATACGGTGGATCATGCAATACCAAGGGCGTAGCTAGGGGGGTCCTGCGGTGCCCGTGACCCCCCCCTCCCTTGGTAAGCCTTTTTTTTATACAAACAATCTACAATATTCAGGTTGCAAAAATGTGAGTACCCTCTGTTTGACACAGTGTGACCCCCCCTTTAAAAAGTCCTGGCTACGCCCATGAATACTAATATCCCGACTCTCGAACCGTTTTGGGGTGAGGGGAACTGCATTGGCTTGGTTTAAGTCTTACTTAAACTCCCGCCAACAGTTTGTTAATGTAGAAGATGGCATGTCATCAAGGCGACCGTTATTGCGTGAGGTGCCTCAGGGGTCTGGGCCCCACTGCTGTACCTTGTCTACACTGCACCGATTGCTGACATCATCAAAAAGCATGACTTACTATATTATCTGTACACTGATGACACGCAACTATATATTTCCTTCAACACCAATTGTTGTGCTGATCTTTATGAGGCAAAGTTGCGTATTGAGCGCCGTGTTGAAGAAATTCAGACCTTTGGATATGCAAAAACCTATTGAAACTTAACCAAGATAAAACTGAACTTGCTGTTATTAGCTCCAAATTTCGAAATAGACCAACTCTTGAATATGTTCGGGTCGGTGATGAGTTCATTGCTCCTAATTTGTCTGTACGTAACTTAGGAGTCATTATGGACAATTGTTTTTGCATGGAACAACATGTAAAAAAGATATGTAGTGAGGCAAATTATCATCTCAGGAATATATCAAAGATCCGCAAATATCTCACACAGGACTCTGCTAAATTCTCATCCATGCTTTTATTAGCTCTACGCTTGACTATCGTAACTCACTTTGATATGGTATTCCAAAATACTTAGTTTGTAGATTACAGCGTGTTCAGAATACGGCGGCTCGCATTGTCACGTTAACAAGGAAGTACGATTCGATTACCCCAATAATGTTCAAGCTACACGGGCTCCCCGTTCATTCACGTATTATTTCTAAGCTCCTGTTATTAGTCCATAAAGCACTCAATGGCAAAGCACCCTCTTGCATTTCTAGTCTCCTGAGCCATTGTAAGTGCTCTCGGTCTTTACGTTCCAGTGGGGAAGAACTGCTCACTGTGCCAATGGCTAAACTAAAGACTTATGGAGATCGAGCGTTCAGCATTGCTGCGCCAAGGCAATGGAATAATTTGCCTCTTAGCATTTGCAAATCTCCATCAATCGCTATTTTTAAAAGACATTTGAAGACTTATCTTTTTAAAGAAGCCTATGGTTTTTAATTCTTTTCTTTTTTAACTTTTATTTTTTGTACAATAAATATACAAGCTCTGTAACTATTTATCTCGGTATTTTAATTATTTTTTTTAGCGTTGAAGTTCTATGTCAATCTGTTCATTGTAAAGCGCTATGAAAGAGTAGCTGAATTGCGCAATATAAATTATTGTTATTATTATTATTATTATTATTATTATTATTATTATTATTATTATTATTATTATTATTATTCAACTCTTTATTCATCCCAAAGCTTAAAGGGGCTATGTCACGCAAAATGTAGTGTCATGACACCCAAAATGCACAAATAGTAGAATGAAACATTGCAATAACCACTTAAAACTGTTGAACAACAAAAGAAATACAGTAAAAGGAAAAGAATCATCTTGTTTTTGATGTAACAATTATTTTATCAGTAGAAGATGTCCATATTACCATTTTCGAGTTTAAAACGCGGTATTATTTAAAGGTTACCCCTAAACACCCTAAAATAACGTGACATAGCCCCTTTAATCCTGTTTGTGAAAACTGTGAAATTGTACTCTAATAGATGGTTTTTACTTGACGCCATAACGGCCATGTTGGTGCACAGAACAATAGAGAAAAAAAGTCTTTTGGGAATTTAACTCCATTATAAAGCAAAACATGAGCCATAATTTACTATTATTATACATTGGTGTCGCCAGCTCGATTTTGATTGGCTATAAGCACGCAGGTAATTCTTGCTTCCTCTGTTTCTCTTACGTCATAGCTACAGACAATAACCTTCGGCTTCGGCAGATAACACAAACATTGGCCTTGATAATTATTGCTATCATGCTCAACCTCATCCAATAATTGTTAATTATACGAGGGCGCGCTGGGTATGAAGTGATACATGACCAACGGCGCCTCGTTGGTTATAATCATTTTATATCCAGCAAGCCCGAGTAGAATAATTGTTTTATTAAAAAACTCCGCAGGATCAACAACTCTTCCACTGAAGCATCGATTTCTGCATCGGTCAATTCCGTCCTAAACAGCTTTCGTCGGCAATTTTTCCTCAGAGCTGCAAAAATGTATTCAGCTCTTTTCATTGCTGGCGTGTTCTTTGACCATATTAGGTACAGCAGGTATATGAACTGATAGCCTGCCTCCGGGGAGCCAATGAAAATGCTGGAAATCTGATATCCGTAGTTCAGTTTTGAATCATTCGTCTTACACGAGTCAATCGTCTCTAGTATAAATTCGACCACTGACTAGTTATTTCATCCCCAATGAAATGGGTCAAAACGGTATAAACTTCCTCCAAAAAAAACTCTAACTGCCACATTTTGCTCGCTCTAACATTTTATATTTAGAGTTCCCGGAGACATTACCCGAACACAGCGAGCAATGAATCAATGATTACACACTCCGACTTGAATTCTGCCATGCTCACCCTTAAAAGCGTTACTATGATCAAAAAACCACTTCCTTTTTTCCTTCAGATTTTGAAAGTGTGATTGCTTAATACTTGACAGGCAAAATTTTGAGCTTTTGATTTGTATCCAAAGGCTGTTTACTTTGAGTGTAAGTTTTGGATTTCACGGTCCGCCATTACTCACGTTCCAAAATGACCCAAGGGACCTCAGAGGGTTGGATCTAGGGAAAAGTGACGTCATTTACTCACTAGCTTAAAATTTCATGCAGCGTCTGATGCTTATTATAAATGCAAAACACGAGTTTAAAAGTCTGGAATCCCGAAACTCCCGTGAGCTTTAGCAACAGGGAGCTTTAGCAACCACGACGACGGCAACGGCAACGAGAACGTCATCTGTTATTGTAATCACTTTACGACCATGATTCCAAGCTTTCTAATGTGACAAAGGTATTGCAGTCCCTCAGGAATGAAAACGTTATGAATAGCGCATAATTTAGGGGAGAAACTTTTTTCATGATGAAAATTTACCTCCAAGTGTTGACTTCCTCCATAAAACCTCAAATTTGACTATTTTACGTTGTTGTTTTGCTGACGGCGGCAAAGACATTGACAAAAATGAAAAACGCACGTGCAGAGCGTACAAAGCTATTGTTTTTGGCCACTAAATATGCAAATTTGACAACGCCGTTGTCGTTCCTAAAGCTCTCTATTAATTCAGCTGCCTACAAACACATTGCAAACTATTGAGTCATTGACGTCATTGTTCTCGATCCAGCTCTCTCAAGATTTTTAAGTTAGTAATGGCGGACCATTGAAAAATTCCAGTTAAAATAAACAAGTGTCTTTGAAATCAAGGCTTAAAACTTGGGTCACTTACTGTTTAGTTAACATAGCCTTGAAATCCAAAGAAAAATAAAAATAGTTTTTTTGATCATACATGTAGTAGAACTTTAAAGCCTAGTTCCCAGTAGCGACATAACGATCATAATCATAATCATAAGCACGAACATAACGCTGTTATGTCGCTTATGTCTTAGTGGGAACGTCCAGAAACATAATCATAGGCGCCCTTATGATCAACATAATCATAATCATAAGAAAATGATCGACCATTTTTCTTATGATTATGATTATGGCTTTGACTATGACTATGTCGCTTTTCTTTGCAGTGGGAACGCGAAAATCATAACGACATAATGAGAAACATAATGACGCAACGGGGTCATTGTGTTTTGGCCAATTAAAGTCTAGGACCAGTACTTTCGGGTCGGTTTTCAAGATGGCGGCCAGCATCGAGGAAAAGTTTTACGTTTTTAGAGCGGCCGTCCCCACTAGAACATAAGAAGCTTATGTTTATGTTCGTGATTATGATTATGATTATGCTTATGATCCTTATGTCGCCAGTGGAAACTAAGCTTAAGAGTACAAAACTAAAATGCTGGGCGCTGTGTGAACATCATCGCCAATATTGGTTATTTATTTTCAAACTTACTTCCTCTCTTAAGCAAAGTTTGGTATCATCTAAAGTGTTATATAAAGTGAAGAACTGTTTCGTTTCCTTGTGAGTTTCAAGCAAGTTAACTTTGAAGTGACAAACTTTGCGAAATGCCGATCATTTAGATTTGAAGAACCTGACAGAAGGCCAGTTGGACACGGTTAAAAGTCCTCTACACAAACACAAATATACGGGAAAAGAAACTTTAACTCTTGATTATGAATACTTTACAAATTCTCTGTTGCATGCTTACGTTGTCAAAAAAAACCTCAAATTTGGTGATTTCACGTCCTCGTTAAGCCCTGGCCAAATGGGAAATGTTTGACGACCAAACATCATCAAACATTTTATCGTTTGGCCACCTTGTTTGATGATGTTTGATCCTGTTTGAACTCCATCAAACATTCGATCAAACAACATCAAACATTTCTTTTGTTCTCATGTTTGTTTGGTGATGTTTGGTCCGTGGAGAGGCAACGGTTTGGCCAGGTGTATCCCTAATATCATTGGTTAAAAGAGGAAAAAGGATCGTGCTGCACGTGTGGCACGCATTTTAGCACATATTTCTGCGCATAAGCTGCAAATTGAGGCCGGTTTACACGGTACGATTTGTCGGCCGGTTTTGTCGGGCCGATAAATCGTACCGTGTAAATTGTGTAAAAACGTGTCATTTTTCCTCAACAAAATATTCCCGTTGTCCTTTTAGTATCCGCCATTTTGAACTCTGTAATTTATTTATGCGCATTACCCACTCGCATACCCTTTGATTGACATAGCGGTTTCTCTCGGAGTGTCGGCCCGACTTCAAAACATCTGGCCCCAGTTGTTCGAAGGGTGGATAGCCCTATCCATCGGATAAATCACTATCCAGCGGATAAACACTAGCAAAAGCAATTGAGTTATCTAGTGGATAGTGATCTATCCAGTGGATAGCACTATCCACCCTTCGAACAACTGGGCCCTGTTGCATTGAATCGGACCGATTTTCATTTCCATGAATCGGACGTTCATCGGCTGTCAAAGTACACGCAAGATTTGCTCTCCGACACCGTCGGGCCGATAAATCGCACAAACCGTGTAAACTGGCCTTAACAACGACACGAAATCACCTAATTTGAGGTTTTGATGACAACGTAAGCATGCAACAGAGAATCCTTCATTCTCTATTGAGCCACAAGGAAGGTTTATCAACAAACGAAGATGTGGTGGTCCCTGACATTTAACAAAAAATTATTCTCTATTCTAACTTTGAAACCGCTCGTACCAACTTATTTTTAGGATACTTCGCCCACATTGTAACACGTGAACGATATGGAATAATCGCCAAAGAATTACAGTAGTTTAAAGTAATATTATGAGGTGACGTTTTCGTCAACTTCGCCGTCGTAGATCTTAAATTAGGGAGTTCAACCAAAGACAACGGCTACGGCAACACAACGCCACAAAGCAAGAATATCATTGGTTAAAAAAGGAAAACTAATCGTGCTGCACGTGCAGCACGAATTTCCGTGCATTTTTGCATTTTTGCCGTACTTCACAAAACAAGAACGTGAAAAATCACAAAATTTTAGGTTTTGACGAAAAGTTGAGCATATAACAATGAACCATTCATTTTCTATTTTTAGTTAACCATTTGTACCCATCCAGTTACGTAATTACAGGATAGTTCGCCCGTATTGTATAACGGCAACAAGACGGAATAATTTGTTATATTTTGGTGTGATGTTTTCGCTGCCGTTACCGTCGTCTTTGCTTAAACTCCCTAATAATTTATGATTTACGACAGCGACGTGTACCAAAACGTCACTTAAACGTCACTCTTTCGCGATCATTGCATCTCGTTCACGTCGTACAATTGTGGGCGAAGTACCCTAAAAATAAATTGGGTACGAGAGGGTTGAATTTGTACCACGTTGTCGTAAAAGCCTCAAATTTGATGATTCCACGTCGTTGTTACGCAGAATATACCGCAAAAATATGCGCTAAAATGCGTGCCTCACTTCCAGCACGATTATTTTTTCTCTTTAACCCAATGATATTAATGCTTTGTGGTGTCTTCAGTCGCCGTAGCCGTCCTCGGTTCTTAAGCCCCGTTCAAACGGTCATGATAGTTGATGATAGTTGATGATAGTTTCAACTATCATTCACTATCATTGACTATCATGTTTGCGATCATACGGTCCATGATAGTTCATGATAGTTGACGAAATCGCGCAATGTGCTGGCGTAGCTAACTGGTACCTAGTCTCCTACCGCGCGCGATTGTAAATAAATAAATAAAACATTTGGCCATGAACATGATGCAATTCACTTTGACTTACCTCCAGTTCTTTCTTCGCTTTTCCAGTTACATCCCGATTGTGGTAGTCATCGCAAAAAATGTTCCACAAACATGGCCGTGCCGCGTACTCATCTATTAGGTTGCATATCAAACTACTACTCCACTTCTCGTTGTCTGGTTTTTTAGCTTCTTTAGCTTTTCTCACTTTCTCGCTTTCAGCGTCACTGTCGTCCGAATATTCGTCCAAATTATTGTTTTGTTGTTCCTCACAGGACGATGGCAAACTTGCGGTAGCCATATTGCATTGAGCCCGCCTTGGTTATCCCCGCTGACCGAAAAACTATCATGCACTATCATCCGCTCGGTCAAACGGAAAAAACTATCATGAACTATCATGTCGAATTTGAACATGTCCAAACTGCATGATAGTTGATGATAGTGAATGATAGTTCGTGTTCAAACGTGCGTGATAGTTGAAACTATCATCAACTATCATCAACTATCATGACCGTTTGAACGGGCCTTTAAACTCCCTGGTCCCTAATGAAGCAACGGCTTGAACGGAACTCAAACTCATGATTGTGCAACTGCACTGCACTCGCTCTACCATCAAAGTTATCAAGCCCGTTGGAGGGTGTCTACAAAACGAAGACCGAAGAGCCAAAAACGAAGACTTGAATCTCAACTCATTTAAAAGCTGTTAAAAGGTGCTGAAACGCATTGTTCGGCGCTAAAACAATAAAATCAATACGGTCTTCGTTTTGTAGAAATGCCCCACCTCAAACTACAAAACGAAGACCCTCGCTAAAAGCGCTTTATTTCCACTGGGACTTTTGCCCCCGAAAGAAGGTCATCCCCTTTGACTTAATAGTCTCACATAAAGAACGATGGATGTATCCCGTCAATGGTGATTGGTCAAATTGCAGGTCTTCCCATCAAAAAACCGTGAGATACTACCACGCGGCAAAAAAGTGTGTAACTAACAGATTTACCTACTTTTCAGTGGACTACATTGAAATCCCCAATGATATTAAAGATAGCCTTCGAGATTCACACAAGAAGTATCTCACGAGTGAGTTTGGGTTGACGTGCGACTAACACCTGGCACTGCGTTCCTAGCTGCGAAAATAAAGCTTTTTGGCGAGGGACGTCTTCGTTTTGTAGCTTGAGGGGGGCATTTCTACAAAACGAAGACCCTATCGATTTTATTGTTTTAGCGCCGAACAATGCGTTTCAGCACGTTTTAACAGTTCTTAAATTAATTGAGATTCAAGTTTTCGTTTTTGGGTCTTTAGTCTTCGGTCTTCGTTTTGTAGACACCCCCCGTTGGGAGCTGGCCACTTTCAAGTTCGTATTGGTTGCGGTCGCATTAGGGAGTTAACAGTACTGTTAAATAACGTTCTATTGTTCAGTGTTCCCCTAGGGATTCAAAACACCAGAGGGTCGCGGTCACACTTGAGAGAAACGCAGTGTAGCACAAGTGATGACACTACTCCAGTGTCCACCCTCTGGTGTTTTGAATCCCCAGGGGAACACTGAACAATAGAACTTGCCTTAACACTGCAAACGCAACCACTAGAGTAGTGTCAACACCAGTGTTACGCTGTGATTCGCTGTCACCGCAACCATTATCTCCAGTGATAGATGAATGTGTGAATTACATAAATGTAGTTCAAATCGTAGTTAATTGAGTAATAGAGGCGACTGGTTTTGAAGATCGGCAAACATCAAAGGAGCAAACAAAGATGCCAAGATTTTGGTTGGAAAGTCCACGACCGGGCAAAATCTTTTGTTTTGCGCTCATACGTTATGCATGAATTACGTAACCGACACGTTTCTATTGGTTAGTCCCTTAGTACGGAGTAAACAACTATTTCTGTTTTGTGCAATATCAAGGCCAAAGAAGAGAACAACCTACAACAAAGAAATTTGTCGGGTTTCATAATCATTCCCCTCTATTAACTATGTTCAAATATATGACAGCCCCCTTCATTTGTGGTCCTTATCTGAGGAGACTAAAGAATCTTAGGGCGCGTTCGATTGACCGTATTACGGTTTAGGAATACACGGAATAGAAGTTAGAAATCCTGCATTTTTACGGAGATTCACTATTTTAAACATATCTTTCTTACTCTTGTTGCTTCGAAACGCCAGACATAGCGTTTTAAATCATCACTCCACATATTTTTATCCCGATCAATTGAGCGCACCCTTAGTATTATTCTGTACTTTCTCAAATCCCATAAAAACGATGCCTATGCAATTTTTTTAGAGGGGGAGGGGGTATTATGGGATTTGAGAAAGTAGTGAATGGTTGAGTGGGAGATTAATCCTCCACCTCCCACACTGCAGTTCAATGCACGACCAATTGAGTCCATCGCTTGGTGCAAGTGGACAGAGGTTCAAAGTCTGGCCCAACAACACTCCGTATCTTTAGATACCTTTGGAGAAATCACTGCCATTGTACTGACATCTGCCTTTCCAGTCACCCATTAGACACTTTTTAAAACATTCCCACTGTTCAAAAAGGGTTGGTGCAAAAGTCTCTATTTCAGTTTAGTGTGATCAAATTAATATGGACTGAATTTAGCTGCCTGACTCACTTTTTTAAAATCTCTTGACCAACAGAAGAACAACTTCAGTATCATACAATTTTTGGCAACCTACGTTTGAAAAATCCCAAACAATCTGTCAGTACTTCGAGCAAAATTATCACCATGTTCCATACATACCCGTTCAGCATACTCAGACGCAATCTGTGAGATTTCCTCCGATTGAATTCCAACTATTGATCCAACTGTACTGGATGATA
>OX421451.1:40645515-40668015 GCA_949126865.1 Montipora capitata
GCAAGTTTAACTTCCCTTACGTATGTAAACATAAAAACAGAGGGAACGTATGATCAGGTCGGTTTTCCATATTTGGGAATCACTATGCAACCCAGTCTCCGTGCTCTACCAGGAGGTAATGCTACGAAAGCCCTTAGCAATGTTATGTTAATGTTAACATATTTACAAATCAAAGAGTCGTTTATTTGTGGAATTTGCTTGGCTGCCGTCTCTCCAAGCATATAGCTTTTTTCATCGTTTAATCTCCAGCAAGAAAGTGAGGATGATCACCTCGTGATAAGTTCGGCCCCCGTTCGGGCTACTCGTTCAGAAACTTGGTCGCCCGCGCGCTCGCAAATAAGAGGCCCCAGGCGACCGGGCTACCGTTAGGCAGCAGCCTTGAGTAACCATTTTTTTTACTGCAGCATCTATTTGACTCAGGATTGATTTTGTCATTTATTGTCGTGATGAGGCATGTCCACCGCCGGTAAGCTTATATAGAGATGTAAAACACTATGGACAGCACATGCATTTCAAGTCTGACCATCTGCCTGTACTTATCTGTTCAAAATCCAAGATATTTGCTTCATTGCAGAAAGGGACTAGAAACAAGACTGTTGCCATGGCAAGATCTTAATGGGTGTCACTTTGTGTCTTATCTTATGTGCATTTCTGGTGCATTTCTCAATTTTGTGTTTCATTACAGTCATTTTGCAATGTTTGTGACGTCACCAATTTTTAACAAAAACTTGAATATCTCTGGAACGAAAGAAGGAATTCCAAAATAGAAAACACCATTCTTCATCATTTTGAAAGGTCTTCAAAATAAGCAAAAGATATTTTTACATCAGAGGCACTTTAAAACTCACCAACAAACAACAAAGATCAAGTGAAGCTATGATCTTCGCAGTTATGAACGCAATTTTTGCAATTGCGAAGAGAAGCCTGAAAAATTCAGGACTTCAACAGGGTTTGAACCCATCACCTCGCGATTCCGGTGCGACGCTCTAACCAACTGAGCATGAAGCCACTGACATTGGGAGCTGGTCATTTGTGTGTTCTAATGATCCCGTGAGGAATGAATCAATGATGAAATGGTATAAGAAATGAATCATATATGAACTGCGGATATGAAATCAAGTGAAGCTATGATCCTCGCAGTTATAGCTTCACTTGATTGCATATCTGCAGTTCATATACAAGGTGAATCATACACTGTATGATTCATTTCATATACCATTCATCATTGAAACAGCAAAGACTCTTCCATTTGACTTGCTGAAATAGACATGTTCAAACTTTTTTATAATTATTTTGTATACGAAGAAAAGAGAAGTTAAAATAGTTTTAAAAAGTGACCAATGT
This sequence comes from Montipora capitata, assembly GCA_949126865.1. Classification (NCBI taxonomy): domain Eukaryota; kingdom Metazoa; phylum Cnidaria; class Anthozoa; order Scleractinia; family Acroporidae; genus Montipora; species Montipora capitata. Next base: position 40,646,860 of record OX421451.1, read on the forward strand.
CTGTTTTTTTAAAAGAAACATTCCATGAACTAGACTAAACTGATTGGATATGGCAACTTTGAAAAAGAGAATTAATGTTACAACGACTTGCAAAATCCCATTCCCTGGACAACTGAAACAATGGTAATACTCTACCCCTACATGTAGGATTTCCGTTCTTGCAAAATCTTTCTCATCAAAATACACGCTTGTGGCAACTTGAACTTTCTCCCTTAAATACCCATAAAGAGGCCGTAAAGAGCATTCAGAAGATGTTCATTAAATTAATATATTAATTTTACAAGCCAAAATATTGTAAGTTACACTCACCAGTTGGACTTTTTTTATCCTTGAGTAGTTTGTCGAATGTGTATAGGATCTGGTAAGTTCTTTGTTACTCACTTATGCCCAGGATTGACCCAAATGCTCACCCAATTTTGACATCCAACACTTTCATACTCTAAAACGCAAATCATAAAGCCCTGAAAATGAGATGCCATGCACTCAGCTTCTACCATTGGCTTTTAAACCCTTTTCTTAATGCAGGGTTTTCAATAACTTTTCAAGCATATGCTTCGGGGCTAATCAAGGTAAGAAGCTGTCACTCTTGTCTTTTTAATACAAAAGTTTGAGTGAAAATCTGACAAACAGACTGCGATATAACGTCAATTACCGGCTTCCAAGGAAACTCCAGCTTTATAATGAATATATTTGTTGTGCAATGGTCATTATGACTGAAGTTACAAGGCATAACAGGACACACACACTTTTCTGCACCAAGTTACTTTTGTTTTAGTTTTCAGTTCCTGTTGACATTGTAATAACATGTTAATTCAACTGATGCAAACTTTAATTAATATTTAGCAAAATAATACCGAATGAGTAGGAGATCTGTAAAAACTGGGCATTTACAGTGGCAAAATCTGAAGAGCCTCTCTAGGATATTGGTCAAGTATGTCCCAATCTGTAGCATCAGAACCCCTATCTAGTTGTTAACATAAAAAAACATAAGAAAACATAAGAAAATTCAAACTACGCCTTCGAGCGAGAGGCTACCCAAACAACCTTAAAGAAAACACAAGAGTACGCAAAGAAATATTGCCCTTTGTAACGCAATTCAACCCATCTGTGCCTAACCTAAAACAAATTCTAATGGAGAAATGGCATCTTATAGAACTACAACCTAAACTTAAAGAAATGTTCAGGGAACCTCCGATCATTTCTTATAAAAGAGGCAGTTCATTGAGAGATATACTGGTTAAAGCCAAACTGTAGTTAATCTCTTTAACGCTACATGTAGAGAAGCAATTACATTCATGCGACACGTTTGCGGGATCTGTGAATGGCCTGTCACCATTTAATTACCATGCAAATGAAGTCGGATATTGATTTCCCATGATTCATCATTGTTATTTTACTTCAATCATACTTAGCATTATAGTAAATAGTTTACAGACAAATGAAGCATTTTATGTATTGAAGTTTCTCTTTTACAGAAAGAAAGCTCCTTTTTTCAGGTTAAATAAAAGAATTTGTACATCAAACTGCAGTCCAATAAGTGCAATTCAGGGTGAGAAGGTGGACAATAAAATTAATAATCTTGGCTAAGTTCCTGTAAAGTCCTAAATGATATTTAAACATAAACATCCTCAAGGATCTTGCAAATGATCTTAGCAAGGGTTTTTGAAGATCCTCAAGGATCTTGCACCAGATCTTTGAAGATCCTTAAGGATCTTGGATATGGTTTTTGAAGATCCCCAAGGATCTTTGGTTGGTTCCTTCAACATCCTCAAGGATCTTTGATGATCTTGAAAGATCTTGGTCAGGATCTTTAAAAATCCTTGAGGATCTTGCACAGGATCTTGGACAGGATCTTCGAAGATCCTCAAGGATCCTTGAAGATCTTGGCAAGGATCTTTGAGGATCTTGGCAAGAAAGGCTAAGATCTTTAAGGATCTTTAAGGATCCTAGGTAGGATCCTTGAGGATTTGAGAAGAGATCCTTAGAAAGATCCTCAAAAAGATCTTTGAGGAGTCTTTAAGGATCTTCAAAGATCCTTCAAAGATTTTCACCAGGGATTCTTATGAAGCATGCACTCACAGCTTTGCTGCTAGTCAGCCAAGTCTTGACAAAATTACCCAAATCAAGAGCCCACAATCCAAAGCATACAACTCCCATGCTAGAACTATGTCACCAGTATTTAAAGGACACCAGGCCATTTTTAGATGAGCTTTTTAGTACCTTCCATATCTCAGAAGCTTGGCTGGAAACTAAGATCTTTTTTAGCTGAGATTTCAATCTTAAAACAGCTGATCAGGACTGTAAAAATGCTAAAACAAATGAATCAAAATTGTATTCTTCTGGTTACTGTGGACTTCTCTCCATACTGGGCAAGGTAAGGACAAACACCTCTCGTAAACATGATGTCTAAAGTAATATCTTAAAAGTTTCTTACTATCTCAGCAACTCCAAATAGAGTTTAACCTGTAAGTAAAAGAACAGGATCATTGAGAATAATATCCTCTTGGGATGTATACCAAAGAAATACCACTGACTTGTTGGCTCAAGAATAAATTGCCGGTATTGAAAGACAATCACACTCGTCTACCCCTTAACCCAAGCCTCACCAAAACAAACGAAAACCATCCTCCCTTTGTAATTTAAATATGCAACTGCTTGGACAAATAAAGGTGAAATAAAGATGTAAAAGTTAAGCTGTGTCACGCGTGACCTGAATCGTTTGAAATTTGAACTGCATGCATGCCAGTTTTGAACTTTGCCCTTGAGATTCTCAATTCCCATGGATATTTTCCTTGATATATCAAAAATTCCTAGCTATGAACTTTCCCTTCACTATAAAATAAACAGTGATTGAAAAGTGAAAACTATTTCAAACATTTGATGAATTGTTCAGTTATTGTGCATTTTTTATACAGCAACTTTCAGAAAAATCTCCCATATTCCATTCAAGTCTCAGAAGCTCTGAAGATTATTTCAGTCTTGTGGATACTGGTCTTGTCCAAAAGAACTTAATAACAGAACAAGTTACAGAACACACACAGCCAATTCTCTTTTCACTGTGAAGATGACACTATTATTTTCATTACTACTTTTTATTTATTCCAAATGGTCTGGTATCACAAGTGTTACTAATACATGTATTTTTAAAAATACAACCACACTTTTGAGTTTAAGGAAGTCAACATGTTTCCACCTTCTCAAAACCAGCCGGTCAACGGCTCAATGAGCCACCTCCTCAGAAAGTTTGACCGTCTCCTTCCAGTCAGAAAATGTCTTATTTTTATTACGACAGGTGAGACAGAAAAAAAAAAAAAAAAAGACAACACAATTTTAGCTGTAAAGTTAAGTCACTGGAGATGATATAAAGGCTTGAAAAAATGCTTGTTTGACGTACAAATTCGCTTCCACAATATTTTTTTTGCGTGGTGCACGTGAAATGTTCATTTAACTAACATTCCAGTATTTCTTATCAGACACCATGCAAGTGTCAATTCCATATGTGAAATTTTGTCAATTTAGATCCCCCAGATTTCACTAAATTGCATCTGCGAGTGTCTAAATTTCAAAAATTTCCTACGAGAACATCCCTAGCTTGCGGCCTTTGGGCACTCGCTTGGTGGTCACCCCAAAATGCAGACTGTGAACTGTGCAGACCATACAGACCACGGGAAAAATATGGCGTTACCCTCACTATCATTGAGAGTTAACCGTAAACAGGCTAACATGAATGTTATTTAGGCCTAATTAGGCTAACCAAATGTTATTTAGGCCTAATTCAGGCTAACCAAATTTTAATTGTACAGACGGTCTGCAAAGTCTGCAGTCTGCGTTTTTCAGTGGCCCCTCGCTTGGGTGCCTTTGGCACCAAAGCCGTCTCCACTTTCCTTTTAACCTGCTCCCCAAAAACATTTTAAGAAGGCTGAACATTGCAATTTTTACAAGATAATTCGTATATAATTAATACCGGTATATAACTATCAATACAATGATTCTTTGTAGAGTAAATATTCGTTACAAGTACATGTAGATAAAATTCAAACGAATCAACAATATTACAGATGATACAACTGACATAACGGTAAAAGTTTAAAAGTGTAATGCTAAACTGACATGATCAACTTGTTTGTTGAGTTCGGGTTTCAAGCACTCAATATGGAAGCTCTCCTTGATTTTCAGTTGGTAGAAAGAAGTAGCATCAATAATTTTGAAGCAAGAAACATGACAATTTTTAGAAAAACTAAGATTATTGAAAATACATGTATGAAAATTTTTATCCCGGAAATGGCAACAATAGTAAAAAAGTCGCAATTAACATTCGGCTAGGTACGCTCTTAAGTTTTCTTTATGCTCATCTGTTGTCCTGCAAACTTTGTTTTCGCCCTGACTTTGGCACTGCTGGAATGCAAAAAATCATTGGTACTGAAAGACCTGCTTCGCCCGCTATTATGAAGAGGATTCTTACAATAACTATTATTGTCTCATAGGGTTATTTACAAACTTTAAGGTTATGATGCAGGACCTTAGTTTACTGGCCTAATAAAAAATCTTACAAAATCAGACCATTTGTATTTGTGAAAGCAAAGGCAACAGATTATGTCTGAGATATTCTTTACGCTAAGTTTTTGTGCAGTCAGGAAACAGGAACTCCCGCTCAGCAGATTTGGCACATGAAATGTGACATTAAAATGTGTTGCATAAATGCTTCATTATTTTAACAGCTACATTGCCGAGTGATGGTTAAATATAGGAACTTCCGCTATAGCCAGCCAGTTTCTAGATGAAGACCACTTTAATGCCTGGAGTTAAGAGCATTTCTCACCTTCCACAATTAAGTCATCTCTGGAAAATGTGTCCTTCTTATGGAGTCGTTGTAGCCTTGCCTGCAGTTTTGAATACCAAACCAACTGATGATTTAGTTTATACCCATGAGGTTGGTAACCATGTCTAGCAGCGGCAAATACCTGCCAGAGAGCGAAAATCAAAGTTGATTGACAGGCAGTCCAAGAGCTAATAACTCTTACCTACTCTGAGCAAGAGGCTTTTGTACCAGCTTCAAAACAAAAACACTTACGACAGTAAAACACTATGTAACAGGATGTGCAAATAGACACAAACACGATTTTGGCAATAGAACAATGCCATGTTCCTATGTGCAGAACTTTGCACATATCTGAGCAAGACTACATAAAAGTACATACTAATTATTAATGATACAATGATCATAGATGGTTTTGCAGTCATTTTGTGACCAAATCATGAGAAAATTCAAGTAAAGAGACCCATTTAATCATCATCATTATACTTTTATTCATTGGTGAGTAGGCCCTTCGCATGACCGTGTCATATGACCTTGTCAATTATAAAAAAATGGTTGTGGTACAAAACACATGCCAAAAATGGAAAGATCATGATTGAGGCCATTGACATCAAATTGTGTGATTTTAGAGGGGTTTGAAACTTTGAAAATTATAAAAGAATTGAGTGCTGGAGGCAAAGTTTGCCATCCAGCAGCTGTTTTCCATATAAATCTCACTTAAGCTTAAGTTTTTAAGCATTAAAATCAATGTAAAATCTCTCGCCTAAATGTCAGTGGCCTCAAAATTGACATTCTCACTAATTTCATCACGCTCCTTCCATTTCTGGCGTCTGGCATCTTTTTTGTACCACAACCATTTTTTTAGGATTCAGGCCCCGTCCAAACATATCCAGATATTTTTGAATCTGCAATTATTTTCTTTCTGGATAAGCCTTCTGTTCACACATATCTGGTGAATTCGCTGGCAAATCTGGAAGTTTTTGAAGACACTCTCCAGAATGGATATTTTTTAATCTGCTGTGAATCCAAGTGTGTGGACACTAAATTAATCCGGAATTCTTTAATTCGGATGATGTAACAAGATGGAGCCCAGTTCCTTTCTCAAGATTACTGTCGCCTTGAGGAGTCCCGAGTCCGGATAGGCATGGACAGGCAAATTTAATTTGAATTCGCTACGTGTGGATGGGAATATTTTTTAATCCGGAGAATAAAAGTTGCAGATTCAAAAATATCCGGATAAGTGTGGACAGCGTTCATACAAGGGCACCGTTCTCACGTGACACGATCATGCAAAGGCCCTATTACCCCTTCAACGTATGGAATGATAAAACGAGTTTTAAACTAAAACTTGCCACTCTCCCATTGCCACTGCCCAAATCCACCATCGTCGATCCTTGCCTTTTAGAGGTTTTTGCCGGTTTTGTAATATTAGCAACTTGTCTCTCTGTCGCTGGCACATAAGGAAGGCAAATTTTTCTCAGAGCTTGCGTGACAAACGGTACATTGACAAGAACAATTCCAAGTGCTGTGGCTCCTGTGATTCCAAGAACTACTTTGCCAAATTTGCATGATTTATTGGGGAACTTGTTGTCTTCTTGGAGCTCCATACCAAGATGGCTTTCGGAGTCCATTCCTCCAAAGAAGACAGGACTGTTCGCGGTCTAATAAACATAGCCAAACGTAACATGAAGAGGACTCCAAAGTTAAGTATCGAAAAGAAACACGAGAAAGGAACACTTTTGCTCTTTTGTGGAAAGTTCCCATTCCATTTAAGACGCGATAACCTATCTCAAGAGTGAAGTCCTGCAATTTCCCTTGTTGATTCTTCGGTAACTCCAACTGCAATGGTGGGTCTGTGCCTTCTTCTAACTCGTGTAAGGGTGGGGAAGGGAGGGGGACTTGTATTCGCGAATGATTTTTGCGTGAAGAACACATAAAGTCATAAAAATCCGGGCTAGATTGCAGAATCCGAAAACAAAATCGAAGATTTAAAAAAAACCCACGAAATTCCTGCGTTTTCCGCTGTAAAGTCACAACTTTGCCTAACGTGGGTGGGGTAATAGTGTTACATCACAGCCTCGCTTGCATGATAAGAAGTACTGTTGAGGGAGGGAGGGTGAAAACCAGAGTTGGTGTTGTTGAAAGTTGACTGCGGGTCTTTCACGCTCCTTCGCGTTTATTGGGCTGTATTCAAGTTAACCATCGGGTAAAAATAGCAAAAGCAATAAATTACTAAAGGTGGAGTTTCTTTCCAGTTTTTAGAATTTTTAAATGAACAATTTTCAGGGGAGTAGGACTCAAAAACACAGGGCAGTAATCACCAAGAATGGGGAACGTAGCGTGACAGGACAAAGTCAATTCATGCAAACACACAAAACTTCATCTCAAAAGTTTAATTCAACCAGAAGTACTTTTACAAATGTTACAAACTATTACTTACAAACAATTTCAAGCATGCATTATGAGAAATCTTCCGTTACAATTGATAATAGAGTTTTGCAATGCAATTAAAAAGTCAAAGTTGAAATATTATTTACAAACTGTCAAAATATTTTGTTGTCTATGCCGAAAGGCCATTTTTTTTTTTTTTGGATCTACTTTTTTTACTACCTTTAACACTACCTTGTGGTGTGGTTACTAGTATTCAAATTTTTCATTAACTAAAAAATGTGAAAGTTGTGAATTTCACCTCAACTTTTGTGATTGGTTTATTTCAGTAAAGAGTTGGACCTCTTAGAAAACAAGACATTTTTTGAGTCTTTTTGTGATTGGTTAATTGAACAACAAACTTCTTTTTGATTAGTTCATTTGGATCCGTAGATTTCCGTAGATGACATCAGCAAAGTAGTTGAATGTCAACTCAGAATTTTTTTTTATTTACAAGAAAAATATACTCCATGGCGCCTTTGAAACACGATCCTGTGCTATCAGTTTACAATGGATTTACAAATGGTACAACTAAAGAATGAAACTAAAGAAATCATCAGTACAAATTCAAGTTACTTAAGCATTGAATGGTCAAACGTTCATTGGGAAGAAGTGCAAGGAGCTGAGCTTTGAAATGTTTTACACAGAGACTATGCACACTTCAAAAAAGTTGTTTGGTTTACGAAATAGTTGGACATTTTGTCTTTGTGAAGCTATTTTTGGTAAGCTGGATGTTAAATGAAATTGCTTGTATGTCACAGTGTAATAAACAAAATTTACTGTCAAATTTGTTTGACTTTATTGCTCTTGTATTGTTCATTCATCTGTTATGTTTGAACCTATAATAATTTTGTTATTTAAAAAAGCTTTCATCGAATTCTCGTACTGATTTAGTTATCGTCCTAACTTCAAACTTTCAATTTCGTAAGCTAAAAAACATCGAAATGAAACGACTGCGTGTTTTTAGGGTTTAAGTTTATTCAAACTTCAACTTCGCAATTAATATGCTCCACTGATTTACGGAAGGCGGCTTTATTAGTTATATCGTTATACCTGAGGTTTAAGCTGTTTAGTTTACAATTACTGTGCTTTAGTGCTGCTGATAAATGCTCGGCTGCTTCATCAGTTAACTTGTTACCCCAGAGGTTTAAGCTGTTTAGTTTGCAATTACTGTGCTTTAGTGCTGCTGATAAATACTCGGCTCCTTCATCAGTTAACTTGTTACCCATGAGGTTTAAGCTGTTTAGTTTGCATCCAGTATTGACAAGAAACTTGTGCACTTCTTTTGCACCCAATGAACCGAGATCATTCCCCAACAAATTCATACTCAAAACTCCCGAAGCATTTTCTAAGAAATGCGAGACAGCAGCAAAGTCAACAGGCCCGAGTGAACAGAGACTAAAATCTACGGCGTTAAAGCCAATTTGCTCAATTTTGTTTTGTAACACTGCCTGCTGTTTTTCATCATCAATCTCGTACAAACACTTACATAAGTTCACTGCTAGCTGTCTGTCTTCATAAGCTGGCCAACAGGTCAGTGTTTTTGTCTTTGGTAACGAGTCATCATACATCATTCCCCTTTCGGATCTCTTCTCAGTCGGCATTGGAAGCAGTTTGATAAAAATATCGCTGTTTGAGCTCTTTGTTTTTTGATCAGATCCGAGTAATCCAGCCACAAACTGCAGCACCATTTGCCATGTACCATCGTTAATGTGTTTTGACACAAAGTTGTTTAGTTTTCTTTTACTCAAGGACTCCACAACATTTTTTGCAGCGAAGAACTCTTGCAAAGTTAAGTGTGTGAAGCAGTATTGGGCTTTGGGCGGCTCATTAAAACGGGATTTCGCGTCTGGCAATCTGTGAAGAAGTCCACAATCTTCCAGTCCAATGACTTGGCTTGACTCAAAGAGCAATCTTCCTTGTTTTATTCCCTCAAAAGCAATTTCTCCCAGTCTCTGGAAAATTTCTTTGTCATCATCTGGGAGCTCGTTAAACGGCAAGTACATGTAATCTTTGAGATTCAGGTTACCTTGAGCACTGCTTTGCCGGTTGTGCTTAAAGAAGAGGATCTTTACAACCATCGTGTAAATCTCAGTCATTCTTGTAGGGAGCCGGGTATGTGCTGTATCCCTGATAATTTCCCAAAGACAAGAACAAATAAGAAAACAGTTCACTGGGATGTAGCACAATGAAAACAGGTTCATGTTCGACTTAATGAGTCCCCAAATTTTGTCCTTTGCGTCGCGAACTCCTTGTGTAAACTTTTCGACATAGTCCTCAACCTTTTCGGACGTAAATCCGAGGATTTCGACTGTTCTATCAAAGTTCACATCTTCAACACAGGTCACTGCCGTTGGTCTTGTTGTTGTGATTATGTTTAGACCATCAAGAAGTTCTCCTCCCGCTAGTCTGTTAAACAAAGCGGAAACAGGCATCTTCTCCTCCAAGCTATTCTTGTAACATGTGTGGTCTTTTCCAGCGATATCCTCTTTCGCAGAAAATTCATCGACTCCGTCAAAAATAAAAAGAACTTGGCTGGGGTTTTTAATAACAAAATTCCACATAGAATCATACAACCGCTCCACTGTTTCTGCTTTAGCCAACAGTTCACGGAGACTAAGCAATAGATTGCTTGTAAAGCGCCTGAATTTCAGGAGGAACACAACAACAATGTGTTTTTTGTCATCTTGATCTCCATTAAAGACTTCACCAGATGCCCACATTCGAAGGATTTTAGTGCTTTGCAATGTCTTTCCTATGCCAGGACGTCCAACAACAAGGACATTCTTGTGTTGTTTGTCAATGAGATCGTCTGGCGTGGCGTACAGACAGTCCTTAGAATTGGGCGGGTATTGTTTGAGCTGCTCGCTTCTATTTTGCGCGAAGACATGAAAAGCTCTGCCTTCATGGATTGCCTTATTGACATAAATTTGATCAGTTTTTAGATCATTGGGTTTTGGGCCTTCGCCTGGCTTCCGTCGAAAAGGTTGCTTCAAGTCATGGAGTTGCTCCGTGGAATTTAAGCAATCATCCTTCATTTTTTTAATGGCTTCTGTCAGCAAAAGTTGCTCTCGAGCGAGTTCTTCCGGTTCACCCGTATTCAGTGATGAACGAGCATTTTGGACAGTGACGGCTTCCTGAACCGCAGGTTGACAACCACTTTCTACCTTAGTTAACGGTATCTCCCCTTGAGGTGTTTCCTGTTGTTGATCCGCGTTCGATCTCAAATGATCAGCATAAAACTGTCGATTTTCCATAAAAGTTCTTCCTTTCTTAGCTCGTGATAAGATCCAGACAATCTCCATGACAGCAAAAAATGCGAAAATGCCGTTAACGACTGTCACAGCATTGATCCAGAAAGTCTTATTCGCTGCTCTCTGACTGAAACATTTGTGAAGTGTTGATTGTGTCTGGTTCGTAAATAGATCCCCCGAATCATTACCTTTTTCAACACGACAGGTAAAATCTGTGGGGAAGTGCCCGGGATAAAATAAGTCGGTCTCCAGGAAGACAATGAAAATGATTCCCAGAGCAAATTTTGCGGCAAGTTGAGATAAATACGCGACGAAAAGCCGACGCCTTCGTCTTGGATTCCTCCGCTCTCCTTCGGCATCTTCGTGACCGCCCTCGAGTCTATTGACTGTTGACTTGATGTACTGCGAGTATACTAGGGAAACAATGGAAATCGCGGAGAAATTAAGAATGATGAAGGCGTAGGGAGGAATGCCGAGTTTGTTGATTTTCTTTTGGTACTGGTCGAAGCACTTTCTTCGGATAAAGTCCTTGTCGCTGCCGGTTTTCACAACGCAGCCAAAGTCGAACCTGGGTTCACTGATTTCCAACTCTGAAAATATCCCAGTCGCTGCCAAACCAAGAAAAATCCAAAGTAAGACTGCTACAAAACTAAGGCTGTTAAAAGTTTTGGGAGTTAACGCCTCTCTTAAATCCATTTCGATCGTGCTTGATCGTTTCGAGTTTGCTTCTGATCTGGGTGTGGTGTAGAAGTGGCGTCGTTATAAGGCCAAGATTGACAGCAAAGGATTTAATTAATCTTTCTAAATAAGGCATGGCTTGGCACTCAATCATTTCATAAAAGATGTTCAATGACCCGCACTGACCTCACTGCGAGCTAAAAACAAAACTAGTTGCCAAGGCGTCAGTCATGAAAGATCTAATCAGTGTTACTGCGGCAAAAAAAAAAGAGTTTTGGAACAACATCAGTAGTGGGTTATTTTGAAAGTTAAAATAACTAATAAAATAGTTTTTTTAATGTATTGTATGCTTTAACAAACTGCACCCCCGCCCCCTTCGGCCCGACTCGTATTTTGTATTGATATAATTTGTCTTAACAGATCACCAAAGGATGAAATTCTGAGCAAGCGCTAGATAAAAAAAAAGGATCAATTTTTCATTCTGGTTTATCGACTATTTGAGTGAAAGGCATATGCCTTAGACGCTTTTTGGATCATCACTTGCGATATCTTTGTTTGTCGTGGTCTTCAGTTCTAATGATTTCCTTACTGTCTTTATCCTCAGACCGAATAAATACCAAATATCATCATTGACCTGTAGTAACCTTCGCCTGCTGAAAGCAAATTTAAACTAGTCGCCAAGGCATCAATTAAACGGCATTGAATCATCGTGACAAAGAAGAACTTGAAGTTTCGAAACAAAGTAGGTAGTGGGTCATTTTGGAAGCTGAAATAACTAATAAAATAGTCTTACCTAGTTTTTCTGTTTTCAGCAAAATGAAAGCTCCGTTCACTCCGACTCTTGTGATTATACGAGTCACTGCAAAGGTCAAATTCTTAGAAAAAGCAGGAAAAACAAAATTATCACATCGCCGACTTATTCTTAGTGAAAAAGTTTTTTTTTCCAATAACCGAATTGAGTACCGAATGCCGTTGACACTTATGGACTACGTCAAGACATTGATCGTGAAATTTATTTCTACGGCTCTCTTTACAGTCAATACCCTCAGGCCGAATATCAAATCGTGTTGTTCCGACTCTGAAAATATCTCTGTGTGAAGAATTCAGCAAAGTAAAAAAGCTTAAAAACAAATTAACTTGCAATAACTGAAGTGATCTGATTTTCGGCCTATAAATGTGAAGATTTTTGAAGTCCTTTCATAGAAAGTGTTGTCCAAGTTCTGATAGACAAGTGGGCAAGTTAACTGGTGTTGCTAATTATGGGCCACAGTTAACACCAAGAATGCAAGATTTTGTAATACGTAGTTAAGACAAATTAAAGTTGGTTCATAAAAGATGGCTTTACAAATTCGTTTGAGAATATTTAGACTTTTAAATAGAGCTCCAAATCACTGCCAGGATTTCATCTTGTTTTCATGAAGTTGCTAATTGTTTTTCTTCGATTGAAGGTGACATTCAGTAATATTTCAGCCAAATTACGTGTATTATTTCATGGATTAAAGCGACTTCACAGCCACGAAGTGAATGCTAGCCATTTACAGGATGTGTATATTTTACTGTTTTTGTCAGTAATTTTGACGGATTATCATAAACTTGAGTGGTTTATTGTCTCAATATTCTTTGGCCTCAGGAAGAACGCTATGAACACGCGATCAGACCGATGAAGTAAAAATTATAAATAAACAAATCGATCTCAGATAGCTTTACTTCGATTTTTGGGGGAAATATTTGGTTGTCATATGGTGTTTTTTTTTAATGGATAAGCAGTAGGCCTTATCTCAGAAAGAGTACTTCACTCAACCGTGGGGGCAGCAAACCTTGAGATGATAAAAATTTAAGGACGTCAAGGACGGGTGCCTACTAATTCAAAGGCATTTTTGCGCGCTTTATGAATATACAGAAAAGCAGATCTTAACAATTGTTATAAAATCCAAAAAGGAAAATTGGGCGTAACCACGTATTTTTCAAAGATAATTAATCAACAATATTTGTAAACACCTTTAAAATACAAAGCAATGTATGGCGTTCTTTTTCCAAATTGAAGCTTAATTACCTCTGAAAAATGCGTGGTTACGCCCAATTTTCTTTTTGGATGCCAAGGGCAATTGCTAAGTTCTACTTTTTCTGCAAAGTTTTAAACCGCACAAAAATATCCTCGTAAGTTAGTAATTAAGCACCACCTATAGGAAATCCGAGTATCTCGGAATGCGCAGAACGTATGCGCATTAACAATAGTAGGCACCGTCCTTATAAGTAACACTTAATTTCATATTTACACACGCTTGTCTACGTCTATTAATTATCAGCTCCAATTTCTTCCATTCTTTTCTTTAAAACCCACCAGTCCACCAAACAAACGCAACGAAAACTCTCTACTGATCGCAAAACAAAAATTATTTGTAACGTGTTTAATGATTCTTGTGCAGTCAGGTCAACCGATTTTTGTGTTGTTTTTACCAGATCAGAACAATCGAGAACTCATTCACAACATCCGCTGCATCCGTCACTGAACCGTTGTGTATAACATTTTTGTGATTGAATGTCGTAATCTAAATTAATTAGTTGCGAGGTTTGCCTTTGAAAAGACCGACAAAAGAATGAATCAACCAAGAAGACTAGGCTTTGTCAATAGACCTCTTTAGCTTGTACGTTTTGTTTTCCCATTTCAGACCACGTGATGCTCTCAAGGGATTTTCATAAGTTATGCGTACATATTCACGTGCATAGGACGACATTTTCCCTAGAGTAACATCACATGGTCTGAAATGGGAAAACAAAATGTACAAGAGGTCTATTGCTTTGTCCCCTGAGCTGCAGTTGAAAAGATCAATACTGAAAATTAAAAAAAAATAGACGCCCCGTGTTACACAAAAATTAGAAGGCACTGAGTTGGGTGGTAATGAACTGCAGCGTTCCAGTTAATTTTTTTCGAGTGGGGTGATCATTAGACCATTTGAGGGGTCACCCAGACGTCGTACCAGCAGTGGCTATTTGGCTCACATGTTCTCACGTTGATTATTTTGTAATGTCCTGTCCCGTTTTGAGGTCTTTTACGTTTTTAAGCGTTGGTAACAAATTTAGTTTGAAGATAACAAAAACACGCTCTTGAGTAAAACTCACTCAATTCTTCTTTAACTGAACAGCGAGGCTGCAAAATAGCTAACTGCAAACTGCTCTGACGGACGTTTTCCTGCATGTCAGGCATGCCTTGCAGTTGTATTGAGGAAACTTTTATTCCCGCACCAAGGAAGGACTGAATATGGCAACCCAGCAATAACCAGCCTGATAACCGGGCAGAAAATTGACAATCCTAAAAATTGTAAGAGTGACATCCGTCGCGATGTCTGTTCGGTCAATACGCTTGCGTTGGTCCCGTGGGAATGAGAGAAAATACTAGTATTGATTAAAACCCTCTTGGCGCTCAAACTTTGAATATTATTGCAAGAATGAATGGATTCCTGGTCGCATAGCACTGAATAACCATCGAAGGTAATTTGTACAGTAAAAAAGGTAGTCTCTGTACGAGCCTAGAGAGGCCCATCAGGCCGGCGATTTTCTCCGGTTTCCGTAGGATGAAGCGACTAGTAGTATTTCTACTCCCTCCTGGATGGGATACTAGTCCATCGCAGGGTTACCGGCCCCAGCATTTTCGCCGTTACCCATTTATACACCTGGGTGGAGAGAGGCACCGTGAGAGTACAGTGTCTTTCCCAAGAACACAACAATGTCCCCGGCCAGGCCCCGAACCCAGACCACTCGATCCGGAATCGTGCTCACTAACCATGAGGCCACTGCGCCTTGTAGAGTGCTGAGAATATAATCCGAGGAAATGCATCTGAGCATTTATAGCAAAGTTCATGGAAATGGGCTTCTAACCAGGGTGGGAAATTATCCGACGGCACCTTAGGATTAGATCACCTTCACTATACCGATTGAGATCCATAATACCCAAGGTATTATACCGTGTGTTTAAAGTCCGGTTGATATTTTACATAATTCACACTCGCTTCTCACTACCCGGCTTACGTCCATCGCCTACTCTGCCGATTATATACTCTACTACAAAATATCTCAGGACCATACCTGATATGCATAATATTCCCGCCACGCAGCGCGTCTTGCATGAATTCACGCCATTACATCTCTCCCCCATAACGCGAACAAAGTGCAACGGTGCAATTATCTAAATGTGCCACATACAGAAATAATAATAAAAAACAAAAGAAAATTAAAATAAACATGGCTTTTTTAAAACAGATATCGTCTTGGTGTCCTTTGTAGACGCTTATATAGTATACGTATATTTGCTAATCAGAAATATCAAATATCAGTTAGCGTCCTTTGTAGACATTATTTTCCTTCTGGGCCTGTCACAGGGCGCATATCTTTGTTCTGTTTCACTGTCTGATCTTGGCTGATTTGTTTTCTTCCTAAGTTGCTCTTCCACTGTGCTACTATTTTCTCCGGGCTGCTCTTGACCTTGCCAAAGTTCACGTGGCCTATCCACTGGAACAGCATCTGCGGACTCAAATGCACCTTCATTGTCCGAATAATCAATTACAAGGAAGTGATTCCCTGCACCCATTTTCAAGCAGCTTCCAATCGGTAGAATTCCTGAAGCGAATCTTAACATTGTCCTTTGATATCATCATGCTTCCCTTGACTCCGATAACTGCCATTGGATCCGGATCGTACAGAGGCGTCAGGCTGTTTTTCCGTTCCTGCTTGCTTGCACAGTGAGGTGTCCCCAGCTTTGATTTTCATCATGGCTGTATCTCCTCTTATCAGCGTATTACTTTATCTTCTGTTTTTGTTTTCTGTCACGATGGCGGATCATCTTGTCGTCGGAATGTTTAGGTAGTCCCTTGACGTCAGGAAATTTTCCCTGTAGTTCCCTTCTGAACATGAGTCTGTTTGGGCTGACTCCAGTGGTTGCATGTTCAGTTGCTCTGTATGCCCTGATTCCCCTGCACACACCATCCCTTCCCGGGTTGCCTTCCAATGCAGCGATTCGTGCGGTCTTCTGTATCCTCTGCATAAATCCTCCTACGTCGCCGTGGGCCTCGACGCATCCTGGTGTCACTTTCAGGTGCTTGAATCCCTCTTCGCGCGCGTATTCTTCAAATTTATGGCTGTTGAACGCAGGGGCAGTTTAAATAGCTCCTTGTTGAAATAGCCCCCATGCAGACGTCTCCTATTTCCTTTATCGCACGCGGAAAAGGGACGTCTGCGTAAGTCCATCGCTAATCGTGTTCAGGGTTCTATCTAGGAGTTATAAATCTTGCTAGATTTCAGTTTTTTAATGCGGTGCAGCAAAATGTACAATAGAAAGAACGTGGCGCTGTTTTGATTGGGCAGTGCATAATAGAAGGAACCCTAACCACGTATTCCAAAATCATCGAGAGTACTGTGCTGCGTTGTTTGGATTACTGAAGATCAATGTTGCGTTGGCTTAATCGATTTCTTCTTGGGGCGCTCAAAACACAGACAAAGAAAGGCACACGCTTATCGCTGTAGACCCACACTAAAAGATGTCGAGCGTCAGCTTCGAAAAGGGTCGTTCCACGATTCGAACTGAATGAAACTCAAATGTAACTGAAATGGACGCTACTATTGAAAGCGATACAAGTCAACATACTTATTCTTCTTTAAAAAGCAGCGGGTACTTTATTGAGAACTACTCTGAAGATGACAGCGACAAAGAAATAACTCGACAAACAACATAGCCTCCATATTGGTCCATATTGGACTTGTTCTGAAGACAAAGTAAAAACATTGGCACAGCGAACAAATAGCCTCACGCTCGTACCATTTTCATAGCGAACATATAGCTTCCCGCTCAGTGTACCATTGACTAAGAAGATAAGTTTTTTATCTGTTGTGTTCTTTAGTTTTTTATTGTTAAACAGTTTGTCTCTTTGTAATAGTCTTAACATATCTTTTGTTTTTAGCTTCGATGTATGAACAAGTACCTGTCCTTCTCTTTTATGGTCATGAACTATGATACATGTAATGGACATCAAAATTTGATTTGATTTTCGATGATTTACAGCGTTCCTAATTTGTTCCTTTCCTTTCCTTTTTTTGACAATCAGACTAAATTTATCAATCAAAACGGTTCGACAAACAAACAAGGTCGCGCTGTTTTACTGTCATCCCGTGGTACATCTCTGCAAAAGCTAAGATAAGTTGCCTTTATCTATTTTAGTGCACGAAAAGGTAACTTTCAAGCTATTACCTTGTAAAATATTTCTCAAGAAGGCAAATTATTATGACAGATCTATAATAATAATAATAATAATAATAATAATAATAATAATAATAATAATAATAATAATAATAATAACAATAATAGAACTTTATGTTCACACGATAATCTTTAGTTTAGTTTAGTTTAGTTTTACCAGTTTCAGCACTTGGACTCCTTCAATTAGACTACTGTCTGTTTTGCTGTTATCTGGTCTCATCGATCAGTAGTCCATTCAGAAGATTACGCCAAGCTGACAACATTGCTGAACGAAAGGGCATACCACAACACCGGGAACTTCATACCCTACTCTTTTCGACAAGTGTATAAGATCTTTAACGTCCCACAGGTTTTATGAATATTGACGGTTTGTGAAACGGGGCCTACGGTTTATAGTCCTTATCCGAGAAGACTTGATAGTCTAACCATTTTGCAGATGTGATTACCAAGGCAGCACTTTCTCCTCAGTTGTTTTAAGACCCTGAGTGTTGGTCCGGCCGGAGTCGAACTCACGACCTCCCGCATGGCAGCCCGGTGTTCAACCAACTGAGCCACCGGTGCGCGGTGAATAGCTTGTGGGATGCTACACAAATGAAATCAATCAAATTAACATATATCAACTCAAATGTCGGTTTTTGAGGAGAGGGGAAAACCGGAGTACCCGGAGAACAACCTCTCGGAGCGCAGTAGACAACCAACAAACTCAACCCACATACAACACCGGATCTTGGAATCGAACACAGGCCACATTGGTGGGAGGCGAGTGCTCTCACCACTGCGCCAGCCCTGCTCCCTCCCTCCCCTCCCGTTCGAGAAACGAAACACAATTTCTTTTTGAAATAGTCTGGTCCACGGCATGGCATATTGCCGGTAAGATCGACCTTTGTAGGGACATAGCCTAGAAAAACCCTGGTTCACATCCCATTCATCGCAGTAAAACAACTGTCAAGGTGGTGTTTTAGTATTTGGATCAAAATTAATGCTGGTAGTCAATGCGCAGCTATGTCACTATTGTTTACATTACTCATTGACACGAAGAGCGATAGCTTTGGATTTTTTTCAACAATATATCGCTTTAATCTAACCCAAAATCATTCAGATAGTCAAAACTTCATATTTATGATCCATTTCCTTCGCTTTTTGTTTGTCGCCATTGTGATTTGCGATACGTTAGGTTCACATGTTCATAAGTTTGTTTTTACATATCATAGATGTTTAGATTTTCAATTACAAACTCTGTTTTGATTGGCCACTCTACCTCACTGTGTAAATAGTTCACCCTGAAGTCAAAATACGCAGGTTTCTGACGAAACGAAACGAAAAATAGGCACGCACTCTAATATTGAGGATGTGTAACCCAAAACAATTTTAACTCTTAAAAAATTTTATCAGATTTGGGACAACTGAGAAATCCTGTCTTGGACCTACTATTTGGAAATAGGTGAGGTGTAAATCACTTTGTTTGCCTATTTTTATGAATATTACAGAAATAGTAAACAATTTTAACAGTTCATATGGTATATTGGGGGACGCAGCCTCAAAATTAGTGACGTTTGTATGGATTTCTAACTATGTTTAAAGTCCGTAACTTGGGGCGCTTTCCATTTGACAGAACTGACCGGCCACACCAGGTATTTGGAAGGACAAACTCTACAGCACCATAAAATTAACACACATCGAGGATAATATATACTTCTCCGGAACAATGCGAGGGATTATCATGCAAGTGTTCCTTCAAATTGTTGCATTTTCTATGCAAACTGACTGGTCTGCCCGGACAGTTCTGACAAAGGAAAAGTGCCCTTGGTCTCTGTTCGACCTAAAGGCATCAAACTTGTACGGACGGCCAATCTCAATGTGATGGTGCCAATTTATCGTTTAATTCAAAAGGAGTGTGGTAGTACGCCTCGAAAGCGTTGGGTCTCGGAAACGCTTTCAAGGCAGCAAAAAGCAAATAACGGTGATTCCTTCGTAACAAGCTCGATGAGGGGATTTCGCCTTTCGTTACAGTGGCAATAGTAGGGAGTTTACGCAAGGACGTCCACGGCGGCTACGAGAACGCCACAAAATAATACGATTAATGAACGGAAAAAAAGGCCCTGCACGCCTTGCACTCGCGTTTTGCTTTTTTACACATTCTTTTGCCGTCTTCGTCCTGACAACGACGTGAATTGACCAAATTTGAGCGGGTTGTGTAGAGGACGTGAGAACCTGACGAAACATTTTAAATTTACATCCCAAACAACCATACCCCTCATGCCAATGTTGAAACACAATTTCAATTCCGAACGACTTATAGATACCACGAAATTGCTACAATGAACGGGAAATAAAACTCTTAGGCAAAGTTCTCGTTGGCGTCGTCTTCGTCCATGCGTACGATCCCCAATATTGGCTGTAACACACCAAAGAGTTGTGCCGATGGAAGCATTGAAGAAAGGTTTTGGCGGGAAAAATAGCTAGTCATTGCAAATCTTAAAGTGCCCTTATCGAAATGTTGTTTATTTTCCCATCTGAATCTAAGTACTCGGAATAGCTGAAAGGTATCCGAGTTCTAATCTCGGTTGACCTTTTTGGGTGCAGCAAAATGCAAAATAGGATTAGTGCACGGGGATTTTATTGGTTAAAAGCTATGCGCGATAACCCCTTGGTAAAGGTAAAGTCTCTGTTACGAGCCTAGAAAGGCTCCCCAAGGGATAGGTTGTAATTGAAAATACAAACACCATCCAGATGCAAAACAAACTTGTGAATAAACGAACCTAAAATCTCGCAAAGGGTAAAAACACGAGGAACACAAAAGCGAATGAAAGAAACTTTAAGGAGAAACCTCGTGGGAACGGTGAGCATGCGCTTTTTGACATTTTGCAAGATAACCGCTGATAAAATAAACCGTCTTGCAAATATTGCGTATATTGCGTATTTTACATATTGACATCGCGGTACATTGTGTTGCGTATTTTACAACAAGCCAAACATCGTAATCAAATAGAAAAGATAATTTTACGTTTGATAAAATGACCTAGTCTTCTACGCAGCCGTTATTTGTGTGGTCATGCAACGTTCCTCTCCACACAAACAACGGCTGCTTTCTTTCAAACTACATTCCTTTCCCTTTGTTTGGACTGCGTGGCGAATGTACGTGATAATGAGAGGTTGGACCAATCGCGGCTCGCCTTTTGATTTGAAAATCGACGGCCTGTTATTTTCGCGCGTATCCTCAGAGATTTCATCCATGTGAAACTCCAAAGAAACTTAGACGGTCGCTCAAGATGCTTCACTTGTTCTTCAGCCGCCTTTGCAAATGACAAGATAGAGATTTTTTGGAGACTTTCTGTAGATCTTGCTGAAATTATTAGATCTGCGATCGGTGTGGATGAGCGTATTGACTGCTCGGAGAGCAGCGACCTGTTTTTGTGAAGTTACATGCTACCAGCGATTAGTGAGGTTTCAACGTGTATCATGTAAGCTGGGAAATATGAAGAAAGAAATAGAAGAGGACTTCAATGCCAGAGAAAATCTAAAGGAAAAGCGACTACGGCGATTGAACGAGAGAAGAGAACAGTTATGAACCTGAGATTGGCGAAAATCGGGTATTATGAAAACATCAATATTTAGTATTGAATAATGTATACATCATGTGAACAACATTTCGCTCTAGGCCCCAACATTTCCTTGAAAATTATGTTTTAATAAATACACACACATTGTGTGGTTTCCCATGGATGGTCTACCGG
>OX421451.1:40678015-40680515 GCA_949126865.1 Montipora capitata
CATAGTCGTCGTGGTTTCTTCAACTCCCTAATATCATTGGTTAAAAGAGGAAAAAGGATCGTGCTGCACGTGTGGCACGCATTTTAGCACAAATTTCTGCGGGTAGTAGGCTGCACAAAAACAACGACGCGAAATCACCAAATTTGAGGTTTTGATAACCTGCGATCAGGCGTACTTTTCTTTCGACAGGGCGGAAAAGGAACGCGTTCCTTTTCCGCCCTGTCGAAAGAAAAGTACGCCTGATCGCAGGTTAAGGTTTTGATGACACCGTAAGCATGCAACAGAGAATCCTTCATTCTCTATTCTAACTTTGAAACCGCTCGTACCAAATTATTTTTAGGATACTTCGCCCACATCGTAACACGTGAATGAGATGGAATAATCGCCAAAGAATTACAGTAGTTTAAAGTAATATTATGAGGTGACGTTTTCGTCAACTTCGCCGTCGTAGATATTAAAATCAGGGAGTTTAACCAAAGACAACGGCTACGGCAACACAACGCCACAAGGCATGCAAGAATATCATTGGTTAAAAAAGGAAATTAATATAATCGTGCGGCACGTGCAGCACGAATTTCCGTGCATTTTTCCATTTTTGCCACACTCCACAAAACAACAACGTGAAATTACGGGGACAGCTATTATTAGAGTTATTTTCATAAGGTTATGTCGTAGAGTTAGAGTTAAGTTTCCAAAATCCTGAATTCAAGATTTTGGAATTCAAGATTTTGGACTTCCAAAATCTTGAATTCAGGATTTTGGCAGTCGTTAACTCTAACTCTTAGCCATAACTCTACTGAAAAAACTCTATCGATAGTTAACCTCTGAAATTACCAAATTTTAGGTTTTCACGACAACGTGAGCATATAATCATGAATCATTCATTTTCTATTTTTCCTAAACCATTTGTACCCATCCAGTTACAGGCTAGTTCGCCCGTATTGTATAACGGCAACAAGACGGAATAATTGCGAAATACTTGCGATAACGCTAAGTTATATTTTGATGTGATGTTTTCGTTGCCGTTACCGTCGTCTTTGCTTAAACTCCCTAATAATTTATGATTTACGACGGCGGCATGTACCAAAACGTCACTTAAACGTCACTCTTTCGCGATCATTGCATCTCGTTCACGTCGCACAATTGTGGGTGAAGTATCCTAAAAATAAATTGGGTACGAGAGGTTTCAATTTGTACCACGTTGTCGTAAAAGCCTCAAATTTGATGATTCCACGTCGTTGTTACGCAGAATACCGCAAAAATATGCGCTAAAATGCGTGCCTCACTTCCAGCACGATTATTTTTTCTCTTTAACCCAATGATATTATTGCTTTGTGGTGTCTTCAGTCGCCGTAGCCGTCCTCGGTTCTTAAACTCCCTGGTCCCTAATGAAGCAACGGCTTGAACGGAACTCAAACTCATCACCGTGCAACTGCACCGCACTCGCTCTACTATCTAAGTTATCAAGCCCGTTGGAGGGTGTCTACAAAACGAAGATCGAAGACTTGAATCTCGACTCATTTAAGAAATGTTAAAACATGCTGAAAGGCATTGTTCGGCGCTAAAACAATAAAATCAATAGGGTCTTTGTTTTGTAGAAATGCACCCCCCTCAAACTACAAAGCAAACTCTCGCTAAAAGCGCTTTATTTCCACTGGGACATTTGGCACCGAAAGAAGGTCATCCCCTCTGACTTAATAGTCTCACACAAAGAACGGTGGATGTATCCCGTCAATGGTGATTGGTCAAATTGCAGGTCTTCCCATCAAGAAACTGTGAGACACTACCACACGGCGAAAAAGTGTGTAACTAACAGATTTACCTACTTTTCACTGAGTGGACTACATTGAAATCCCCAATGATATTAAAGACAGCCTTCGAGATTCACACAAGAACTGTCTCACGAGCGAGTTTGGGTGTTCGACTAACACCTGACACTGCGTTCCTATCTGCGAAAATAAAGCTTTTTGGCGAGGGTCTTCGTTTTGTAGTTTGAGGGGGGCATTTCTACAAAACGAAGACCCTATCGATTTTATTGTTTTAGCACCGAACAATGCGTTTCAGCGCATTTTAACAGTTCTTAAATTAATTGAGATTCAAGTTTTCGTTTCTTGGTCTTCGTCTTCGTTTTGTGGACAATCCCCGTTGGGAGCTGGTCACTTTCAAGTTCATATTGGTAGCGGTCGCATTTAGTATTAGTACTGATCCTTAGAGGTTACCATTTTTCAAAAATTGCAAAACTAGAGAAAGGTTGTTGAAGATCCATGTTGTGTGATGTCATGTCATTTCATCCCCTGTCACTGAGCATACATGTCATAAACTCATTATACACACGTAGCTCAAAACAAATATGTTGTATGATGTGAAAATGACTTTGTCAAGATGCAACAGTACTTGTTCAGAAAACGTGTTTGGCAAATGTTCAGAGGTTGAGCTCATAATATCAAAGTTGGAAAATCTTTTCAAAATCAAAAAAGGATTGCAACTATAACTACGTGTA
>OX421451.1:40685515-40713015 GCA_949126865.1 Montipora capitata
CTGAACAGGCTATCATACCCAACTCTATGGTCAATTGACATACTATTGCTATTGGCAAAGAGCAAAACCTATAGTCTCCTTTGATATGAATGCATTTGCTTCAGATAGGAAGCACCTGCATTCCAGTCACCAAGACAGTGTTGCAGTCGCTCTTACAAGTCAGCCAATCACAACTTGCTTGTTGAATAAATGTACAGAGTAACTAATGTTCCACACATGTACAGTAAGTAATATCATGTTTCCTGTGAACAGGGTCCACAGGGGACCTTGCAATCAAAGTAGGCCAAGTGACTCCTGAATAAGATGTGGTACGTACTTGCCACATTCTCGTACCCAGGCATCATTCAGCTCCCTCCACTCCTCAGGCCCACCATATATAGATAGTGCTCAAAGGCTAACATGTGTATACATATGTCACTCCTTGACTATACCTATTAGTTCCTGTCTTCTTTTTGTACACTCTCCGACCATGTCCTCAGGAATGACACCTTCCACTACTTTGGACCTGTTTGGCCGAAACAACATTGCTCGGTCACGACATGTAACAAGAGAGACTTTAGCAGAAGGGGCATCTAGTTTACAACTGCTTTCCAGCACGTTAAACTATGGATTTTCATTACGCTTGTCATTGAAGTGCTGTTTGGACGCTTCAAAAGTTTTCTAGTACATGACACGGCTATGTGACATGCAAAACTTCAAAAACATTCACCTTTTTGTGTTTAATAGGCCAAAAGACGAACTTTGCATAGTCAGACGACGAGACTGCGTTTTATTTTGTGACATTACTTTTCGAACGCATCATTGAACCTTTTGTGATGCAAATGCTTCGGAAAGTTAATGACTTTGGTCAACGCGTTTGCGTTTGCGCTAAACGAACGAGTTGAAAGTCAAATGAAAACTAGCTGAAGACTAGTTTGAAACTAGTTTGAAATGCGTTCGGTGGTTTGCTTATCTCTGAGCGGTACTGTACGATGAACTCTGACCTGACGAAACTCTATGGGAACTGTAACAATAGGGGCTAATAAGAATAAACTGAATGACGCTACAAATGGTGTTCTCACTCAATTTGGGGTACCTTGTCTAAGTCTTTCTCCAGAAAAAAAAAGCTATTTGGTATCACATGACATTTTATGACAATCAATAAAGTAATTAATTACATGTGGCCTAAAAATTGATTTCCACATATCAACTTACCCTTGATTGCATTCAAAATAGTAAGCTTTCCATCGCACCAGGTCTATGACACCTGTAACCTCCGATTCCAAGCCAATTGGCAGCTGGATGAAGGCAGCTGTATGCTGAAGCTTTGCTCTGATAAAGAGTAGCAAAGAGTACAGTAACTATATTTTGCCACTAATTTGCGACAAGAGTGTACCTGAGAATTCTACCAAAATTCACTTGTCGTGACAGTCTCCCTCTGAGACTGAAGTACGAGAGGACTGTATATTAATTTAATTTATTTATTATTAAGAGGATTGTAACAAAAGGGGCTAATAAAAACAAACTGAATGTCACCAAAATCAACTGCTGCTACAAATTCTATTTTCATACCTGATCTGACTCAAAACACGGCTTGGGTTTGCTCCGATTCTAATAAAATAAAATAAAAGAAGTCACATTGGGAAAGGGCCTTTAAAGGAGCTATGTCACACAAAAATTATGAACTCAAGAATTTCATGACACCCAAAATGCCCAAAAAGGAGAATGAAACATTGCAATAATTACCACTTAAAACTGTTGGACAACATAAAAGAAATACAACAAAAGGAAGAGAAGCATGGATGCACACAAATGGACAAGAATGAAATGGATTGCATTTGGGTAATCTGGAAAAGAAGTCCTGACGTTTTTCAAGTTTATGGCAATTGGCCTGGATAAAGCTCGTTTTTTCTCAGAATCATCTTGCAATGACAATTTTATTAGTAAAGGAAATTCCATGTTACCGTTAAACACCTTAAAATAATGTGACAAGGCCCTTTTAATGTACTGTGGGTTATTGCTATATGTAGTTTCTTACACCAACCCCTTCTCCCCTTGGCCTGGCTCACCTGTCAAGTTTATTAATAAATGCAATGCAAGGTACATTGTATCGCTTCATTTGACGATTCACCGTTAATGTCTGGCTCTGATAAAGAAACAAATTAAATAACAGCCTTAAAGAGATATTGCCTTAAACTACTTCAACTCATGTGCACAGAGGGGGTGTCCAGATTGTGGATGGGTTTTCTTGCTTCTTTTGAATGTAGTCCTCTTATCAAGATTGAAAAACACAGCTCTGTTAATTGTCAACGAGCAGGCAGAGAGAAGATGCGAGGCTTGTGAGGCGGCCAGCTTAATGCCGCGCGAAGTATTGCAGCAGGCAGAAAAATTCTCGATCGTTGTATGAAAAGTGTAATGTAAGGCTACGTAGTGTAATGTAAGATTCCCTGGAGATTTTAGTAGGGACCAATAAGAGCGCGTGTTTTGATGTGTGATGTCATTAGACAAACTTGCATGACACGAGCGACTATTGATGATCTTGTGCTCGGAGGTGAGTGAAAACACATTTTTCGCATTTCCTTGACCATTGTGTTGTGTACGCTTGCTTTGAGTGTTCTTTAATATTTGAGTGAACGAGCTCAAAACTAAACCGGCGTACGTGTTCTTATCGGCTGCTGTTTCGGCCCGCGAGTAGAGCACTTTGTTTTTCGTTTTGTAACCATCGAGTCATGAACAATTTAATTTAATTTTCAAAGAATATGTTGTCTGCAAAGTACAAAATTAAACGATCAATTTGACTTGTAATTCATGGCTGCATCTTAGCGATAGCTACTACTAGTAATTATTTCAATAATTCTTGCAAAAGTGAATTGTGACGATCTTCAAGAAAGGTACATTAAAGGTCATGCGCCAAAAGGGACATTTTTTTGGTAAAATAATAAAAGAAAATAATTTGGACTTCATTTTTTGTCTGAAAAGTTAATATGATTGAAATGTGTTCATCTTGTTTGTACAACTGTATTTTAATATTACCAGTAGATCAAATTAAGTGCTACCTACATGTACGACACACACCAGTCCTACCTGCACTCCACCAACTGCACATAGGACCAAAATAGCTCCATCAAGAATTCTTAGGGCTCGTTCAACTTCTACTGTGAAGTCCACATGACCTGTTATTGACAGACAGTGAAGTTAAATAGCATACATCTAAACTAATGAGATTGCGTTAACTAATGTTACACGTCATGGTTCATCTATGATGATGATGATGATGATGATGATGATGATGATGGTGGTGGTGGTGACGTCAACAGGTTTTAGTGCCAGAGCAATGATGTGGGACTGCACTACATACATGTACAAGTATGTACAATGCCTTTAAATTACATTGGCTGAAATCAAGTATTGGGTCTTTTTTTTCAGAAAAAGGGAAATTTCAGAGTATAATGTACAGAAGAAAAACCTTGCAAAGCAGAACAAAAGCCAACAAACTCAACCCTTGGAGTGAGGCCCGGGTCAAACCTCTAATTTCAAATGGACATTACTAAACAACGAAAGAGCGAAACACCAAAACACCGGCCAAAATGAAGCACCAAAACACCATGCATGACCCCACGGTACCATTATTTAATACTAACCCACAAAGGTTTGATTTGAGATTAAACATCGTTTTAGGGCTTACCCGGGTAATTAGGCCTAAAAAGTTATACTTGCTCCTATCTCAGTCTTAATCTGAATCCTAATCCTAATCTCAATGAATTAGGAGCAATAATGTTTCAGGCCTAATTAGGCCTACAAAGATATTTAATCTTAAATTCAACCTTTGTTGATTAGTATTTAATGGATTGTGGGGTCCTACATGGTGTTTTAGGGTTTCGTTTCGCTTTTTCGCTGTTTCGGTGTTTCACTGTTTCATGGTTTAGTAATGCCCATTTCACATGGAACAAACCAATTAGTCGGAATTAAGTTTATGATAAGTCCGACGAACTGCATTTGGATCGACCAACATGTTCTATCCGTCTGCCTCGGACAGATACATGTATAACGTATGAAGAACGAGCCTGGGACAAACGTCAGACTTCTCATGAGTTGAACTTAACTCCCAATATTGAAACATTTGTATGATACATTTTTTGCTTTTGAGGTTCAACATTATGTTCAACGTTTAACCCAACAATGTTAATTTAGGTTGACCCAAAGTAATTTGGATCAATCCAAACTTCCACTTAGTTTGTCTCATGTGAAGTTGGAAGTTACATGTAATGGGCTGGACC
The DNA here is from genome assembly GCA_949126865.1 of Montipora capitata. Classification (NCBI taxonomy): domain Eukaryota; kingdom Metazoa; phylum Cnidaria; class Anthozoa; order Scleractinia; family Acroporidae; genus Montipora; species Montipora capitata. The sequence goes on from OX421451.1 coordinate 40,689,772, forward strand.
TGAGAGAAACGAGTCCCAGAGACATCAGTCGAAGGCAAGTGCTTTCACCACTATACTAACCCCTTCCGTAATACTTTAAAATCTGTATGAAATGCTTTTATCCAATTAATGATTATTCCATGAGCATGCAATCTCACACCCAACAAGCACAACAGGAAACTACTTCAGTTTAACAAAACAAATAAATTGTTTAAAATTTTTCAAAACAACAAAATTTTTCAAAACAACAGGCGCAATCAGTGTCCACATAAGGTCATAATTATGTGATATACATGTATGAGCTGATAACTGAAATGAGGAAAGCCAATCAAAATGCTTCATGTAGAAATGCAATATCTAAGATTGATGATTTAATAGCAATATTATATGTACTCAGGCAAGAGCTGTTTTCATTCCCTCAAGTTAAACCAAAATTTACCTGGTGTGTCTATGATGTTGACCTTGGTGTCTTAATTTCTAGTTAATGTATGTTGCTGCAGACTAGAAAACAAAGAAGAATAAAAAAGGAAAAAAGCATTGCTCCAGTGATTTGGTTAGACGTTGTTCACAAACTGATGTTTATTAAAATCCTTTAAAACTCTATAAACACCGTGAGAACTAAAATAAAAGATACAAATAAATTACAAAATAAGATTGCGAAAATAACAGGATATAAAAATGTCTTACACGCTTCGAAAGTTACAAAAGTAAAAGGAAAAACTTAAGATCAATCTACAAATAACGGCAAAACGATGTCGTATACAACTTGACTTTAACTGAAGCCTTAAATCTTAATTTTACAATTATAAGCGATGAAATTGAACTTAAGCGAGTAAAGCTACAAACTGCGTACATAAACAAACTAAAATAGCGTCAAAGATAATTACCTTGGTGCTGCCTTGATCACCAGAACAATGATAAACTTGGAGAAACTTGTTAACTTGTGGTGAATTAACATATCTTGCGTCAACTGATCTTGTAAACGATAAACGTAACCTTTTATAACGGTAGTTGGGTGTCGCGGCGCTTACGCGTGAGTTTTTGCGACACCATAGAACTTACTCGAAAGATCTAGAGACTACGGTAGCGTACACGAGAAACTAATACTCATGAAAACGCCTTACATAACTGAATACACGTTAAAGAAACTTTCAACAACTAGGAATAGTACTCTTAACGATGCAAAGTCTAGAAACTGAGCGTTAAACAGCTTAAATAAGAAACCTGTTGAAAACTTGCGCAATGTTGCAAGTGCAAAATTTGTTGCTGAAGCGCGCGCCGCTTTAAGTGTCCTACATCACGCGCGCGCAATTTAACTGCTGTCGCTACACTCCCACCAAATTATTGATGATTTTAAGGACGGTGCCTACTAATTAAAGATATTTTTTCCCCGGTGTGTGATTATGCGGGAAATGTAGATCTTAACAAGTGTCATTGAAATCCAAAAAGAAAATTGGGGGTAACCACGCATTTTTCAAAGATAATTCATGAATAATATTTGTAAAAAGCTATATAATACAAAGCAATGTAAGGAGTTCTTTCTCAAATTAAAGCTTAATTATCTCTAAAAAATGCATGGTTACCCCCAATTTTCTTTTTGGATACCAAGGACACTTACTAAGATCTACTTTCTCCGGATAGTTTAAAGCTGCGCAAAAATATCCCTGTATTAGTAAGCATTACCGATAGGAAATCCGAGTATCTCGAGATGCGCAGAACGTATGCGCAATAACAATACTAGGCACCGTCCTTAAAGGAAATAGCAAATCCTAAATAATTTCACGCAGAACTTTAAAGCTTTCCAAAAACATGACATTAAATCTTTAGCCTACTCCTTCCATAAGCAGAACAACTTTCTGCACTGGTCGCTCGACAACAGAGCATTTGGCATGACTTCCCTTCTGGGGGTTTCTGGATCCCAGCTTGACTTTTACTGCACGAACGAGACCTTCCTGATTCATTGAAGTCTCCACGACCATACCAAGAGGCCACTCGTTTCTTGGAACCTCGTCTTGCACAATAACGACGTCTCCTATTTTCAGATTTCTTTTGGGCATGAACCATTTCTGTCTTGAACTCAGGTTAATGAGGTACAGTAACTCCTTTCGCCATCTACTCCAGAACTGCTCAGCCAGGAATTGAACTCGTCGCCATCTCTTTCGAGCGTACACTTCCTCTTTAACGAAATTACCGGGAGGTGGGAGAAGTGTCTTATTCTTCATTGTAAGCAGATGATTCGGAGTTAAGGGCTCCAAACTCTTCGGGTCATTCAGGCACTGGCATGTCAATGGTCGACTGTTGATTATGGCCATGACTTCATACAAGAAGGTGCGAAGTGAAGACGTATCGAGTCTTCCTTTGTACTCGTTAAGGATGGTGTTTAGGATGCTTCTTGTGGTCCTAATCTGTCTTTCCCATACTCCTCCCCAGTGACTGGAACAGGGAACATTCGTGACAAATTCGCAACGATTGGCTGTCAAATAGGTTTGAATCCTGTCCTTGTCCAGCTCCTTAGTGGCGTTTGCGAGTTCATTTCTTGCTCCCACAAAATTAGAACCTTGGTCGGATCTCAGCTGTTGAATGGGTCCTCGAATTGCAGCAAAGCATCTCAAAGCGTTGATGAAGGCATCAGTTGTCATGTCGTCTAATTGTTCTATGTGCACTGCTCGGGAACTCATGCAAGTAAATATCACTGCATATCTCTTCAACTCTTTCCTTCCTTCCTTAATCGTGAATGGTCCAAAACAATCCATTCCACAGAATGTAAAGGGCGGGGCTGATTCTACTCTATCTTCAGGAAGGTTTGCCATCTTTTGGCCTTCAGTTGGTCGTCTCTGACGTCTACATTGTACACATTTATAAATGTACGAGGCTACTGCGGCATTGAGACCCAGTATCCATAATCCATTGGCACGAATTTCGTTCATGGTCATTCCTTTCCCTTGATGCTTGACCTTCTTGTGAAAATGATCGATGATCGGATTAGTAACTTGCGAACTCCTTGGAAGGACTATCGGGTGTTTAACTTCAAAAGGCAAGGTTGAATTTTCTAGCCGTCCACCAACTCTTATCAGTCCCTGTTCATCGACAAAAGGATCCAACTTTAGGAGGGCACTTTCCCTTGAAATCTTGGCGTTCTGTTCCTTCTGGCTTAAACTTGTAATCTCGTTCTTGAAAGCTATGCGCTGTATCTCTTTGAAAATAAGCCTTTCAGCATCTTGTCGTTCAGCTACTGTTGTGGCGACTGTCCTTGGCTTGTTCTTCATGAAAGGTCTCTTAAGGTAGGAAACCACTCCCACTGCCTTTGTCCAACTGGAACATCTTGTAATGAAGTCAATGAGATAGAAGGGTTCCTTGACAGTAGTCGCGCGTACGGTGGCTTTAACTTCCGGATCTCCAATTTGGATGGAAGGAATCTCTTCTTCACTGGGCGGGATTTCTTTCTCCCAGAGAAATGCAGGTCCACTGAACCAGTTCGATTTCATTAGTTCTTCTGCATTTAAGCCTCTGGAGGCGTGATCCGCTGGATTATTATTGGTATCGATGTATCGCCATTCTTTGATATCAGTGTTCGACCTGATTACTTGTACTCTATTGGCAACAAACGTGTGGAATCTTTTGGCGTCGTTATTGATGTAGCCAAGTACTACCTTGGAATCAGTCCAAAAGTACTGCTTCATATTAACGTAATTTAATTCTTCTTGAACCATCACAGCAACCTTCGCTGAAACAACTGCAGCGGTAAGCTCCAATTTTGGTATCGTAGTAATCTTCGTTGGAGCGACGCGGGACTTTCCCATTACCAATGAAACATGAACGTTTTCGTCTTCATCCTTAACTCTTAGATAGGAGCATTGTCCATATCCAGACGTGCTTGCGTCAGCAAAACTGTGTAGCTCATAGGTCTTCTTGCCATTTAGGGTCTTTGGCTCAAAACATCTTGCAATTTCTAACTCATCTATGTGTAGAAGATCACGTTTCCAACGCTCCCACCTTGGCCGAACTTCTTCAGGGAGAGGCTCATCCCAGTTGACACCTTTGTTGCATATTTCTTGCAATATCTTCTTTGCTCTTAGGACTAAGGGAGCCAGGAATCCAAGGGGATCATAAACAGAAGCTACGGTTGCCAACACTCCTCTTCTAGTCAAAGGCTGGTCCTTCAGAATGATGGAGAATCTGAAGCAGTCTAGACCCACTGACCATTGGACACCAAGCACTCTCTCTATCGGAAGTTGCTCGGACGGGAGATTCAGGATTACATCGACTGCTCTCTCACTCTTTGGTACTGATTCAAGAACGTGACAATCGTTTGAAACAAACTTGTGAAGACGAAGTCCGCCCTTCTCACAAATCTCACGAGCTCCTCGGATGAGGTCTTCAGCTTCCTGTACGGATTCAACGCTAGTCAATCCGTCGTCTACGTAGAAATCGTGCATGATAAACTGAGCTGCTGAGGGATGTGCTTCTTTCTCTTGACTTGCCATATGTTTCAGGCCATAGCTAGCGCAACCAGGTGACGATGTTGCCCCAAACAAATGTACCTTCATTCTGTATTCTTTAGGCTCTTTCTTAACATCGCCATTGGGCCACCAAAGAAAACGCAGATAATCTCGGTCGTTTTCACGCACAATGAACTGATGAAACATCTTCTCCACGTCACAGATAATGACGTAAGGGTATCTTCTGAACCTGCATAGTACTCCCACCAAATTGTTGGTAAGGTCGGGCCCACTGAGTAGATGATCGTTCAAAGAAGTTCCTTTAAATCTCGCTGAACAATCAAAGACAACTCTGATCTTGTTTTTCTTTGGATGATAGACGCCATGGTGAGGTATGTACCACTTCACTCCTTCTTCTCGCGCAAGCACTGATGCTTCTTCGGCATCACCCCTGTTTAGAACTTCATTCATGAACTTGACGTAATCTTCTTTATACCTTGGATCTTTCAGGAACTTTCGTTTGAGATGCTCCAGACGAATCAACGCCATCGAATGGTTGTCAGGTAAAATAGGGCGTTCCTTGAATGGCAGAGGCATTTCATAGTGTCCGTTTGCAGTCTTCTCAATTCCTTCTTCCATGATCTTCAGGAAATTTAAATCCTCTTGAGAAGTCTTCTTATCATTCTTAGCTCCCTGAAAATCTGACTCAAGGACTCGAATAATGTCAGTCATTGTTACAGCGGGTATTTCCTTTACTGCAACCTTGTGGCAAAGAGAACGTCCACTCCTTACATCACTTCCACCAACGATACTCCATCCAAGATCAGTTTTAATGCCGTAAGGTTCGTTATTGCATCCAGCAAGAACTTCTCTTGGGGTCAACGCCTGCGAGCAGTCGTATCCAATAAGCAACCCAACGTTGCAGTCGAATAGGTCATGCATTTCGTCTTCAATTGATCTCAAGTGTTCCCAGTTCTTAGTTATTTCCTTAGTAGGAATGTGTTCTTCGTCTGCGGGAATAGACGTACTTGTAAAGGCTACCGGAATACAAATTTTGACGTCAGAATTATATCCTCTTACTTGTAGGCTTGAGACTCTTTGGCTCTCGACGAGTGAGTCTTGACTTGTGATAGTGCTCAGTCGAAGCTTCGTTGGCTGAGTTTCTACATTAAGCTCATCGCAGGTTTCCTTGAGGATAAACGTAGCATCGCTTTGCGTGTCCAAGATTGCGTAAACCAAAACTTCCTTGTCGGGCTTCGATAATGACGACAGCCAAACGGGAACTATCATAGAGGTGCTGGCAGTGGAGGCGCCTTGCGATGTACATGAAGTAGTCCTGCGAACATTGGTGGGTTCCTGTTCTTCACTTCTCTTCTTTTCTTCTGGCTTCTTATGAGATCTTTCTTCGTGAAGACAGGTGGGGTGATTCTTGTTACAGGTCGCACAGGTCAGCCTCTTCTTACAATCACTAGACATGTGTCCCTTTCTCAGGTATCCAAAACACAGGCTGTTTCCTTTAACAAACTTCAGTTTGTTTTCGCGTGTCTCTGCCTTGCACTTAACGCAGGCATTCAACAGATGGTCGGTCCTTTTGCAGAATGAACATTGCGGTTGCAACTTTGAGGTTCTGTTTGGTTCTTTTGAACTTTCTTCGGTCATCTTGGTGTTATGAACTGACTTTTTGCCGTCGTATCTTGAGTTTGGTTCCTGGTGAGTGCTGTCTGTTGCCCTTTCTACGTCCTTTACGGCATGACACGACGAAATAGGATTGCATAGGAGATCTGCTTCAGCACTGACGAAGGTTGTGAAGGTCCTGAAATCTGGATACTTCTTCTCTTCTTTCATTTTACTTGTAACTTCTCTGTTCCATCGTGAAATAAGCCAGTATGGTAATTTAGTAAGTAACTTCTGGTTTTCCATGTAGTCATTCAAGACGTTTAAATTCTCAATCACTTGCATAGCAGTTTCCACACTTGTTAAGAAATCAGCAAATCTTCTGAGGCCTTGGTGATCTTTCATTCCAATCTTGGGCCATTTACGTAGCTTGTCTCTATACGCATTTGTTACTATAAACGGGTGACCAAACCTCTCGTCTAGAATGTTCCATGCTCGTTCGTAGGCTTCCGATGAACTTTGCAGGAAAAGCCCGTTAATGGCTTCTTTGGCAGATCCACTTACGTATCGCTTCAAATAGTACATCTTTTCACTTGATGGTAAGTTCTTTCGGTGTATGAGGGCATGAAAGGACGACTTCCAATCCGGATAAAGGATGGGCTCACCGTTAAAGATGGTTGGTTCAGGTGCTGGAAGGCGACTCATGCTGAATGAATCGGCTATCGCTGTGACGATTGAGGTGATAGTATCTACGCTTGCTGGTGACGCTTGCGGTTGAACGTGTGCAGGATGGGTGGTTTCACCTTCTACAGGATGTACGTCCTGAGGCTGTAGAGCGGGCTGCGCTGTTGAGATTGGAGTGTTCGCATCTGGTACTGAATACTTGGGTTTTTGAGGTGGAATGAAGGACGCTGCTTCTGTTTCAAGGTTTATCTGGATTGGAGAAGTTTGTAAATAATCATCTTCCACGGAATCCATATCGTCTTCGAATTCTTCTACTTCCTGGTATACCTTTAACTTAGCCCTTGCTATTTCTATTTGTTTCTTGGCTTCCATTTGTTCCAACTCCAGTTTTCTCTGCGCTAGCTCTGCTTCCATTCTTGCAGTGGCTTCCTTATGTTTTGTTTCTTCTTGGAGGGCGTTAAATTCGACTTCCCTTGCAGCCAGTTCCGCAGCAGCATCAGCTTTCTTTAAATCGATGAGAGAGGGTGCCCTTGAGGACCGACTGCTTCTTGACCGGCGTGACTTTGTTGATGCTTTACTCGATCTACTTCTGACGGATTTAACGTCTTCATTGCATGACGCAGCTATGGATTTCCTTTCCAGCGTTTGCGTTAGTGCATCACATCCGTCCATTTTCTGACGAATTTCTTGTCCTGGAGCCTGTTCGATCCGTATTTTATAGTATATCTTCGCAATTTTGTTACGGAATTCCCTCAAACGGAGAATCGCTTCTTCCTTTTCTACTTGCGACGACGGCGTCTGTTTAGCCATTAAAGACTCGATTTCTGTTGCTTGCGTTCTCCATGCGTCGTACGCTTCATGAAACCTCGCGACGAGCTGATCTTCGTCCTTCTCATGCTCTTTCTGACGCTGCTCTTGATAGGCCCGGCCCTTTTCGGTAAGCGTTCGAACTCTAGTAATTCGTGGTTCGGACTCCGACTGCTCCTGGCATAAGTTTACGCTATTTTTAGCTAACTGATCGCCATTTACTTTAATCGCGAGTTCAGCTTGTATAGAACTCGGTAGCTCTTCTTGATTAATTAAATCTACTACTTGACTTCCTGAGCTAGACATTCTTAATTAGCAAGTCTTAATGTTGCTTGAAAAAACTTCTTCTTAAATCTTAATGCTTCCCAACCAAGAGGCCGCGCGTAACGTGACAAAATAATTGTCTAGAACGCGCAAACGTTAACTTAAGTATAATAAAGTTATTTCGGCGGGACTTGCCGAATCTTCTTAAATAAACAGTGTCTCTGTAATTGTAATGTTCTTGCAAATGAGAAACTTTACTTAAATTACTTGTGTTACTTATGGTTTCCGACGCTGAACCTTCTTTCGTTGTCTTCGCACTGTTTGCCTTCAAGGATTTTTACGCTTCCTGACCTTTGGTTGTTTATCCTCCTGCTTGACTTGCAGTTGTCTTCTCTCGGACTCTTCTTGTGATTCAGCAAGTTCTCACTACTGCTCCAGTGATTTGGTTAGACGTTGTTCACAAACTGATGTTTATTAAAATCCTTTAAAACTCTATACACACCGTGAGAACTAAAATAAAAGATACAAATAAATTACAAAATAAGATTGCGAAAATAACAGGATATAAAAATGTCTTACACGCTTCGAAAGTTACAAAAGTAAAAGGAAAAACTTAAGATCAATCTACAAATAACGGTAAAACGATGTCGTATACAACTTGACTTTAACTGAAGCCTTAAATCTTAATTTTACAATTATAAGCGATGAAATTGAACTTAAGCGAGTAAAGCTACAAACTGCGTACATAAACAAACTAAAATAGCGTCAAAGATAATTACCTTGGTGCTGCCTTGATCACCAGAACAATGATAAACTTGGAGAAACTTGTTAACTTGTGGTGAATTAACATATCTTGCGTCAACTGATCTTGTAAACGATAAACGTAACCTTTTATAACGGTAGTTGGGTGTCGCGGCGCTTACGCGTGAGTTTTTGCGACACCATAGAACTTACTCGAAAGATCTAGAGACTACGGTAGCGTACACGAGAAACTAATACTCATGAAAACGCCTTACATAACTGAATACACGTTAAAGAAACTTTCAACAACTAGGAATAGTACTCTTAACGATGCAAAGTCTAGAAACTGAGCGTTAAACAGCTTAAATAAGAAACCTGTTGAAAACTTGCGCAATGTTGCAAGTGCAAAATTTGTTGCTGAAGCGCGCGCCGCTTTAAGTGTCCTACATCACGCGCGCGCAATTTAACTGCTGTCGCTACAAAAAGTTAAAAACAGTCAGAATCGTAGTGTGCAGCCTTGACTTCGTCTTAGAACATTGAAAACACGGAATTCCCGAAACGATAAAATAAGCTCCAAAAAGAACAAGAATACACCAGAGGTGAGTCATTTTCAATCCTTTTACAGAATGAACGTTAAATTGAGCGTTTTTTAGGCTTCATAATCAACGGTATTTTATTTCCCAAACAAAGTCTTATAACGCATTTAAATTCTCAACGGCTGCCTGTAACACATCACCGCTTGCACTCAAAGGTCATCTTCCCACCAGTAATTAATCATTACACGCTCTCTAGTGACGTGAACTTGGGCTGCCTATGATTGAAGCAACAGTTTGATGACCTCACTGAACATAATTCTAAATACTATTCTGAGAACGATAATAATTAAATATACAATGTAAACACTCATGATCAAGTTATACTAAATCCAGTTAGTCCAAATCTTGGGTCACCAATAAACAATTTGCTATAACTGTACATTACTCAATCTTAATATTTATAATTTATTACTAATTAGGTTTCCTAAAATTATGAAAAGGATTGTTGTCCTTAATTTATTTCCAGTCAAATGCCTGGTATTTCCAGTCATGTTCTGTCAATGTTGTTACTAATTATTATAATCTCAGTCTGCCACCATGGGCAAGCATAATGCCAGGAAAAGACCACGGCAAATGTACTTCAGGTAAATGTCCCACTCAGGAGGTCAAGAGAGGCTGTGGAGTGTCTTGTAGTTACATGTACATGTCTTATGGCTTAACAACCATAGGCAGCCCAAGCTCTCTTGTCTAGAGAGCACAAACAACATGGCATTAAATGTATAACAAGGGAATAAAAAAACATCACGGTGAATCATAAACATCATGAAGAATTTTGGAAGATAATGAAAGCGCTTTTGCCAAGTAAGGCAAAGACGCAGTCTAAGATTGTTTTGCTGGAGAACGACCAATTGATTACAGATCTCAAGTGTGTTGCTGAGACACTTAATGATTATTTTTGCGACGTAGCTGCAAGTAACGGGGCTCAAATGAGCGTGGATGAATTTAAGAAACACTCTAGCGTCAAGAGGTTTGCTGAACATATTGGACCTGCAGGCAACTTTGATTTTCAGCTGATAGAGGTGGAATACGTGAAGGGCATACTGCTCAAGCTTAATCCAAGGAGAGCAGTGGGATGTGACAACATATCGCAGTCCCTTGCGCATTACAACTCCCGCCATTGCACAGACGCTGACTTATTATTGTTTGATTAACTGTACCTTATAACTAGTTGCAGTTAACCTATGGTACATGTATGGAAGTGCAGTAATGTTTTCCCCATATACAAGAAGTCGGAAGAGACAGATAAGACTTACTATCGGCCAGTTTCACTATTGACTGCTTTGTCCAAAGTTTTTGAAAGAGCCATGTTTGATCGGATGTATGAGGCCTTTAGATGCAAGCTGTCTCATAATTTATCTGGCTATTTTAGTATTTAAGGGGACACTCTTGTTATTCAGCTCTACTTGAGATGACTGAAGGCTGGAGGGCAAGTCTAATGACAGGTGAGAAGCTGTCACTGCAGCCGCGGTGGATCTTAGCAAGGCATTCTTACTCAGTGTGTCATTCACTCCTCCTAGCTACAGTAAATTGACGGCCTACAGCTTTTCAGGGAGGGCATTACTACTCATGACTGCATATCTATGTGAGAGGAAACAGCGCATTAAGCTTGACAATACTTTTGCTCAGTGGAGAACTGTTAGGACTGGGGTCCCTCAGGGGAACCTTTTAGGTCCTCACATGGTGTTTAAAATATACATGAACGATCTAAATTATTTTATAGAAGGTACCTCATTGGGATTATATGCTGATGACACAACTGCTTATGCCTCGGATACCTCTCCTGTTACTTTAGAATATATTGTTAAGTCAGGTCTTCAAGTAGAATGTACATGGCTCCAGCATAATTATTTCAATCCAACAAAGACCCAAGTGATGGCCATTGGCCCAGTAAATTATGATATAATATTAATTTACAAAAATAAAATAATAATTAATATAGAGCTGACTGATAGTTTGAAGATTCTTGGTGTCACTTTAGAGAAAGGAATAACATAATTACGGTATATACTAGAACAACTCAAGAAAGCATGTGCTAAGGCAGCTGCCTTGCACAAGCTGCATAAGTTTACAGTATACCACAAGATGTTATGATTTAACTTTTTTTACGAAACATACGTACTACCTTACTTAGAGTACTGTAGCTCATTCCTGTTAGGAATAAGTAACGGCCTCAAAACTAAGTTAGAGGACACGTAACCACTTTATTCTAAGGACTATCCTAGAGCATTCAAGCTCAGTGTCTTATGATTTTCTTCTTAATTTAGCTGAATTATAGAACCTAGAGACACGGAGGCAATTTCAGTGATTAGATATTTTATAAAAATGTTTAAGAGGACAGGGAGCGGAATTTCATCATTTTAAATGTAAATTATAATTTAAGGGGGTCTGGGACACGCCTCATGCTGCCATCTTTTAATTTAGAATGCATGCAAAAGTCGTGGTCATATTTACAGTGCAATTCAGAAAACTTTTTACCGGTGATTTGCGAAGTTCGTTGTTTCAAAAGTTTGCTTCAACCTTGAGAATTTCAAAACGTAATTCTCAATCCAATGGCAAACTTTGAAATGAACTTGGGAATTTTGCGCTGAACTTTGTGGGAATGTGGCGAAGTAATTTCACTATTGCTCTCGGTTGTTGCTTCGAAATGAGTGCCTTCACCGAGCTAGGAAAGGCAATTCCAAGTTTTGTTCAGCAGAAAATTATTGAAAGCTGGTTAGAATGGAAAGGACCATCTCAAATAGGACGGGAACAAACCAAACCATTGCCAAGATTGCTGATATTTTCGTTCGCAGAGGGAATATCGAAGACAACAAATGAAGAATTATCACTCGGTCAGCGCGTGCTGAATGATTTGAATAATTATATGGAGTGTTGTAAAACTACCAACCCCAGCATTTACAGCAGTGAAATCCAAAACAAACTGGTAGAGAATAACATTCCAGTGTTTGCCCAAAAATGTCCTATCTCATGCATCGATCAGCCACAGCACAACGCAAGATCTTGGTTTATATTCTTTCAAGAAATCCAGCATTATTCCACAGGAATCACCGACTCTTGAAAATGAAAATATACTTTTCTACTATTTAGCAGCTTGCGCAGACAACACATTTTTGTGATGAGTGTTCAATGTTCATTCCCACGAAGTTCGGTGTGAAATTTCAAAGTTCGCCATTTGATTGACAGTTATGTAAAGAAATTCTCAAGTTTGAAGTGAACTTATGAAATTTACAACGAACTTCACAAATCGCCTGTCAAAAGTTTTGTGAAATGCACTGTAACTACTAAGCTTTGGAATGGTTTACCTACTATAGTTAGGGAGAGTCTGAACTTAGCTGCTTTCAGGCGCGTGTTGCAATCTTCTGTGGCACAGCTTTAACTTTACCGGATCATTATGTATCTGGGGTGGCTCTAACCTGCGATCAGGCTCTATTTTAGTTTCGCGTGGTAGGTAATGTGGAGTTGGCGAAACGAAAAATAGAGCCTGACCAAATTCCTCTTAAAAATTTCTTCCGCCCACTTTTTTTGATTGATTGACATGTCCTTCATCTGCCAATCAAATTTACTTCCATTACACCAAACATGCGTGGACGGCAGATTCACACTAGTTAATTACCGTGGGAGGAATATTATAAACGAAATCGAAAGTTACCGTTGGCTTTAATTTTAGAAAAACACATTTAAAGCTTGAGGACTGTTACTTTTCTGTACCTTTTCGACGACTATATTGCGACAAAGGCCGGTGTAATTCTTCCTCCGAACTTCACTGGATGTGCAATCTTTTAAGCTTGACATCTTAATTTGTAATTGAGATAACATAACATTTTGTCGTTGGACGGTTTGGCAATAGATTTCTAAAGAAAAAAAAGAGAAATACATTATTCCTTTATCGTGTTTGCCCATGAAGGTTTCTTTGGTGATTTTTTCGGGTAATATCTTCAGTTGCAGTGTATTTCTAGAATTGCACGCAGTAAAATTAAAATTATGATAAGTTTGGCCGTTAATTTTTTGATGGAGTACGAACAGTAAGATGGACTCCCAAAAGTTTCTTTTATTTTTGTACAATTGGTCTCTCTGGAAACATGCCATTTTAGTTTCTGGAGTGCGAGTTTTAAGTTAAATCAACTGGAAATATTATGAAGCAATCTTGACTTCAAATTGTGCAAACAAACCGTGTCATGTACAGTAAGTAAATAAAGCCGTTTGACACACAGATATTCAAAACATGCATCCTTTAACTTGCGATTTTATCAGCATCTCCTCCTGTTGATATATATGTCCGTTGTCTTATCCAGGAAACCAATATGCATCGGCTTTCATTGCCATTTGAAAGAACCAGCTATTTCGCTTTCAAAACATCATGAAGGTTGTGCCAAAGTACTTTCAACCACAATTGGCCACCGAGCTCCACAACGGAATCGCTATTAAATTTCACTCTTTCCAGAGATTCAAACCCGATTCTGGACAAGTGATGAGATGTTTCAGATGGAATATCTCCATTTATACAAATAAAATTGAGTTGCACCGTCCACGTCATTGTAAGAACAAAAGGCAGCAATTTTTTTCGTACACTTATGGCGGATTAGTCTCGAGGACTTCGCGAGACCTCAGCGCAATCATGATGGCATTTTCACTTCCGGCGTTTCAACAGCCAATCAGATCACGAGTTTGGTCGTCCAAAATTTGGCAGACCGTCCGGCATTCTTGAGAGACCTTTGGTCAGGCCCAATTTTAGCGAGCGACGACATAAGAGAACATATGGGCGAAGCTAAAAATGGGCCTGACCGCAGGTCAGGGTGGCTCTGCTGGACACTCTCAATGGTGGGCGTGGTTGGAGGTAATTACCTGTATATAGGATATAATTTTCAATACAAATGGCTTACTTTATTCCATGCATGTGTTTTCTTGTCCCTGGTGTCATTATGTTACCTTTTTGTAGCGATTTGAGTTCCTAGTCTCCCCACGTCAAGAGAAAGGACAAGGCGAAACACGCCAGTTGGGAGAGCCTACCAAACAAAGCCAAAAAATCCCAGACCAAAATGGCCCCACGGCCACAAATCCACTGTAGAATGCAAGGGCAAAGGTTTTTCATTCATTTCAATCTGCTAACTGCCCAATCAAAGCCCTGCCAGCAACATCAGGTGGCCAAACGCAACGATCAAAATTGATAATGAAGCCCCTCGTACATTTTGAACACAACACAGGGACCATTGAGTCTTTGTTTGTCACCCTGATGAGGTTACCAAGCCAGGTGATAACAAAGACTCCACAGTTGGCGTGTCGTGTTCAAAATGTATGAGGAGCTTTTCATCGCTGGCAGGGCTTCGATTGCATGGCTAGTGGATTAAAGTGAAAGAAAAACCTTTGCCCTTGAATTCTATGGGGGATTTGCGACCGTGGGAACATTTTGGTATGGGATTTTCTGGCTTCGTTCAGTAGGCTCACCCAACTGGAGTGTTTTGCCTTGTTGCCTTGTTGTGGGGAGACTTGGAACTCAAATCACCACAAATACATGTACGTAACATAACAACACCAGGGACAAGAAAACACACACATGGAATAAAGTAAGCCATTTGTATTGAGAACTTCATCCTATATATATATATATACCCCCATGAATATCATCAGAACTCCCACACAAACCCCTATATTACATTTGACATCATGTTCAATTGTGGTGTCCCCCACACCTCCTTTCTGAGGAGTGGCAGGTAGACATCAGGGATATCCCATCCCTCTTTGCGGTTCAGGCTGGCTTGGTTGAGCATGCAAGATGTGGAGTTCGAATGCAAGGCTCTTGATACCACCCCTCACCCACCAAAGTTCTGGGTAAGATATAATAGATGACACAGGGGTTGTCAACAAACAAGTATATGAAGACTAACTGTTTGAACACATTAACCAATAGCATCCCAGCATCAAATTCACCATCGAGCGTGAAAACGACTGCCGCCTACCGATGTTGGACATCATGATGACAACACCATCACCACTGATGTTTACAGAAAGGACACACACACTGACCACTACCTGCAGTGGTCTGCCGTCATCTAACCATCTGGTGCAGCAAAAACTTGGCATAGTTCATACCTTGATGAGTCGTGCAGAAACCATCATTGAAGACCCAGCCCTGCTCAACACCGAAAAGCAGAAGATCAGAGATGCACTCCAGGTTTGTGGGCTCTAAGAGAATGTGACACCACTGAGAAGCCTCACAAGACCCCTCCAACCAGGACTAGGGACCAGGATAAACCGTCGCAGCATTATGTGGTACTGTCATATGTCAAGGGAGTAACTGAAAGGCTCAAACAGACCTTAGCTAAACACAATGTTAGTCTGTACTCCAAACCTGGCTATACCCTTCGTAATGCCCTAGTGAAACCTAAGGACCCCCTAGATGACATGGAAAAGTGCGGAGTAATTTATAAAGTCGGATGTGAGGAATGTGGGCAGGTGTATGTCGGAGAGACTGAAAGATCACTGGGGGAGAGGACTTTAGAACATCAAAAGTCCCTGAACCGGGAGGACTGTACATGTGCCCTCAGTCAACACCAAATGCAAACAGGACACGCGGTCAGGAAAAGACCAATTACATGGCATCTGACAGGATGCGGCGATGCGGATCCGCATAATTCACTGAAATCCGCATCTTCCGCATAATTGCGATATTTTCCGCAAAAAACAGAAGAAATATCTGATATTAGGGATAAAGCAGCTCCTTAACATCCTCAAAAACATAAAAGCCGAAGAAATTGACTGTTTTGAAATGCTTATTTTCCTTAACATTGAAGAAAGCACACTATTTTGTTCGCAAGATGAAAGTTCGTAAGAAAGATCGTAAGCAGTTTCCGCGCATTTTTTCGGCAATGAGCCTGGACACTAGTTTTTGTTCCTACAATGCTTTCCATTGGAGGAGAAACAGTTACACTTCAGCAAATGACGTAACTGATAAGAAACCAAGGGCGCGTTCGATTGATTACATGGAATACAAGTTAGAAATCCTTCGTTTTTACGGAGATTCACATTAAAAATGTCGAACACCTGCTAAAATGCTATTTTAAACATATCTTTATTATCCTTGTTGCTTCAAAACGCCAGACATACCATTTTGAATTCACGTATTCTTATTCCGGAATACGGTGAATCAAACGCACTTTAAGTCAATGATCGAGGGAATTGATCGCGCTCCAAAGGTATTACAATTTGGTTCCATTATCTCCAAATTGAAACAAAATTCATGATGAGGAACAAAATAATTTTTTATCGCTTTATTTATTTTACCAAAAGTTGCGGGAAAATCCCAACTGCTAACCCTTTTATTTCAACGGTGAAAGGTGCTCGCAAATTGATGACTCCTCCATGTAATTTAATCACAAAGGGCAAAAATTAAGTCACAAATGCGATTGTATTGGTTGCAATTTCGATTACGGATTTACCGTAAGCATGTAAATACATTGGACGGGCCTAATTATTAGTTTTATAACTTGTTTAAGTTTCCGCATAATCCGGTGTAATTTCCGCATAATCAACGTATGTTTCCGCATAATATGGCCAAAAATTTCCGCATAATCTTTAATTTTTTTCCGCATCCTATCAGAAGCCATGCAATTATGGACAATTTGCAGATTCTGGACCAAGAACCCAGGAATACGCACCGAACGATCAAGGAGGCCATCCTCATCAAGCTCAACAAAGCCAGCCTGAACCGCAATGAGGGATGGGATATCACTGACGTCTACCTGCCACTCCTCAGGAGGGAGGTGGAGGGTGGGAAATCAGAATTGAGTCAGCCTCGTTCTGACCTTGACCTGATTCCCAGGCTTTTTAATTGGGGATATTTTCATTTTATTATCTTCTCAAGCCTTTTTTATGATTCCCATACAAATATATACCTTCTAAAATAAGGCTTGACCTACTCACCCCCTCTGAAGCTCCTCCCTCCCTCCCCCCCCCCAATTAAAAATGTACCAACTCCCTTGGTGTTGATATACAAGGTACGCACACTTCGCCTAGTCAAAAATCCTCACTGAGAGCGGTTTTTAATTGTGTGGAAAGTAATTAGCAAATTGCTTTGGTTTTGCATAATTTTACTTCACTCAGTGATACATGTAGGTTCAAAGTTCTCATGCCACTTTTTCAACCAATCAGAAGTGAAAGAAAAACCAATCATGGCTCTTGCATGCACATTTTCCCACGCTTTGTGTCGGCTACCTGTAATTACTTCGAGTTTTGATTGGTTTACTGGATTGCCTCCATCCTTTTTGATTGGCCAAAGTAATTACTTTGGTTTTGGTTTTACGACACTCAATTGAAAACCACTCTAGCATAATAGCAATAATTGATTAGGTTACTGTTTAACACCACATGGATGTCAAGACAAACCATTGGCCTTCAATGGCTTTTTATGAAGGAAAATAATGTCATGTTAGCTTACCAAAGACTGAGAGGATAACAGCCGCCTTACCCAAAATGCAAAGTCTGAGCCTACAAAAAAGAGAGTCATGCAAGGAAGTCATGTCACCTGATCTAGAAGAAATTGTACATTTCAATTTGCATTCATTTATATTCAAACATCTTTGTTAACTTACATTAAACATCAAAGTCACTGATCACTAAGCTAAAAATATCCAAGTGGTTAAATAATTTGGCACCACAGGACTATAAGAGAATCTGAACTATGTATGTCTGTAACTACGTCACTCAGTAGCACCACACAATTAACTCCCTGAGTATGAAAAAGATTGCCTGCAACATAGATAAAGTGTTCTCTCACAGGCAACTGTAACCTAAACAAAAGAATTTACTACTCTAATTTTTCCAAACTAAGATAAAAACAACCAACACAATGCTACATGTGTCATACAAACTGTTACCACATGGTACTATTAGGGAAACAAACAGCCCGTCTTCTTGTATGCAGTAGCTTTAGACAGTCCCGACATTGTGCAAGTTACATGTTCTTGGTGGATAAGACAAACTTCACGTAAAAACACAACTCAGTTTCTACATGTATTTCAACGCTAGAATGATATCTTACACAACGTTCACCAGGATGTGGGCTGATGCAACCAGCCTCAACCTATTGTTACAGGCTCATACATGTACTTCCGGTTACAAGTAGATTTACAAGTTGACTTTGCATCCAACAATATGTAGGGGAAACAGTTCAACTACTTAACATCCAATATGACCACAACATTAACAAAAATTTAATGTGCCCACTTTGACAGACACTGTTGAGTTATGTTTTTATACATTACGTCATTGTAAGTTAGGTGCATGATGGGTAATTCTCCCTCGTGCTCTTGAAAATTGCAATAAAAACACAGTGAAAGCAATGAGTTCAACAGGTTATGAGCCCAGGTCAGACTCGAGGTGGAAAAGACTGACTTTCAACGGATATGAGAACGACTACGAGTTGTGGGAAGCCAAATTCCTTGGGCACTTGTGAATGCTAAAACTGAAGACAACAATTCTACCGTCGGAAGACCCCCCAGACGAAGCTAAAAATGAAGAATGTTATGCGGAACTTATACAATTTCTAGATGACAAAAGCCTCTCATTAGTAATGAGGGATGCTGCCGATGACGGTAGGAAGGCTCTAAAGATCTTACGAGAGCATTATGCAAGCCAAAGTAAGCCACGAATAATAACGCTCTACACTGAGTTGACGTCGCTTGAGATGGGAACGAACGAGACAGTTACAGAGTACTTGATTAGGGCTGAAAAAGCAATCACGGCTCTCAGAAACGCCAAGGAAACCCTCAGCGATGGATTGATTATAGCCATGATCCTTAAAGGATTACCAGAATCTTATAAACCACTAGCAATTCACATCACCCAAAGCACAAGTGAAATAACATTGACCGAGTTCAAAGTCCAGCTGAGAAGTTTTGAAGAAACCGAGAAATTCAACACGAAAGCGAAAGCAGATCAAGTGATGAAGACAGTATCCCCAACATCCCCAGTATGTTACGGTTGCAGGCAAAGTGGCCATTTTATTAAAGATTGTTTGGGAAAATCTGAAGCGATGAAGTGGTGTAGTTATCACAAGAGCACCACTCACACTGACGGCGAATGCAGAAGGCACAACCGTAAGGACAGAACAAAACAAGCCATTTCCAGCGACCACACCAAAACCATTGAAGGGGAACACTCCTTTGCATTTCATGTCGAAAATCATACAAACCGACATCATAATAATCCGACAGGATTACTGGTTGACACAGGAGCTACATCCCACATTGTCACAACTAACATTTTTAAAAGAGTCGATGGAAATTTCAAACCGACAGAACATTGCATGGAGTTGGTGGATGGAACGAAAACTATGAATATAGCAGTCAAACGAGGAGATGCAGAGGTAATACTGAAAGATGTGAATGGGAGGCGTGTAAAAACTGTGCTGAAAGATGCATTGTTCATACCCTCGTATCCCCAAGATATCTTCTCGGTGAAAGCTGCCACATCAAATGGAGCAGAACTGAAATTCCAACGAGGCCATAACGAACTTGTTCATAAGGATGGCACCACGTTCGCTATCAAAGAACATGGCCAGTTATATTATTTGAACACTGTTGAACAGTATGATAACAATAGTGATAAGGTAAGCGTCTCGCATGACGTCCACACATGGCATGAAGTATTAGGCCATTGTAATTTAGAAGATGTCATAAAAGCACAAGGGGTAGTAGATGGGATGAATATATCTGGTAGTTCAGCTAAATCTAAGTTTAATTGTAACACGTGCATAGAAGGAAAGTTTGTCAATAATAGAAATAGAGGACCAGATGCTAGAGCTACAAAACCTTTAGAAATGGTACACACAGATTTTTTAAGTATAGCATGGCCTTCACCGATGATTTCTCTGGGGCCGTATTTGTTTATTTCCTCAAAAGTAAGAGCGATACTGTACAGGCGACAGAAAAGTTCCTGGCTGACTGCTCCCAGTATGGCCAAGTTAAGTGCATGAGGTCTGACAATGGGACAGAATTTACGAGCAATTCTTTTCAGACGCTCCTTAGGGAGAGAGGCATAAAACATGAAACATCCTCTCCTTATTCCCCACATCAAAACGGCACTGCTGAGAGACACTGGCGAACCCTGTTTGAAACAGGTTGGTGTCTACTCATTGAGAAGCAGTTGCCCAAAAGTATGTGGCCGTATGCCATTCAGACTGCTGCCCATATTCGGAATAGGTGCTATAATACTTGGATAAAGAATACGCCCTATTTCATGTTAACTGGGGGAAAACCTGATCTTTCCAGAATGGGAGTGTTTGGATCAGAATGTTACGCATACAACCATGATCATAAGAAGTTAGACTCGAGGTGTACAAAGGGGGTCTTTGTGGGCTACGATAAGAATAGCCCAGCATACCTGGTGTATTACCCAGATAATGGTAAGGTCATGAAACACAGACTTATCAGGTAGAACAGCAAACACAAACTGACTTGCCATATGAGGACTCAGGCTTTTGCAGATTGCCAGTAAACGAGGCTGAAACAGCCAACCTTGACTGCAAGGTTGACACGAACACCCCAACTGGTAAAGATCTAAATGAGAGGGTTGACATCCCAAACAGTGAAGCCAACACAGATGACCCAGACGGTAAGGATGAAAATGATGAACAGGTTGCAGGTAACCCCGTTCAGACTAGAAGGTACCCTTTAAGGGAAAGGAAGCCTCCTAAGTACTTAGCTGACCTAAATGATGGTAACGACTTGGCCTACAACAGCACTGATTGCTGTTATAGGGTTTGTGGAGTACCACAAACATACGCAGAGGCTATGAACTTGCCTCGTGCTACAGAGTGGAGACAAGCAATGGAAGAGGAAATGAAATCACTCAAAGAGAATGATACATTTGAGTTAACCACACTGCCTATGGGTAAGAACCCAGTGGGGGGGGGGGGGGGGGGTGGGGAGGAAATGGGTCTACACCATCAAAGAAAATGCAGTTCTAAGGGTCTGAAACACTTAAAGCCAGATATGTAGCCAAAGGGTATAGCCAAGTAGAAGGGATAGACTACCAAGAAACCTTCGCACCAACGGCTAATATTGCCTCAGTTAGAGTCCTCATGCAACTGCCAGCACAATACAACCTCACGGTCCACCAGATGGACGTTAAGACTGCATATTTACATGCACCTATAGATCAAGAAATATTCATGGACCAGCCAGAGGGCTTTGCAACGATGTCGGAGGACGGGGAGAGGCTAGTTTACAAATTAAGAAAATCCCTCTATGGCCTCAAACAGTCAGGCAGGAACTGGAATAAGGTATTACATGAGCATCTGGTGGGGGCTGGTTTTGACAAAAACCCAGTAGACCATTGTATTTATAGTAAACAGATAGATAACAACATAATCATTGTTCTTATTTGGGTTGATGACTTAATTGTAGCATCAGACAACATGGATTTAATGAATCAGTTCAAGAAAGGCATGAAACGCCAATTCCAAATGAAGGACTTGGGTAGAATCTCATCGTTTTTAGGCATTGATTTCAATCAATCTTGTGGGGAAATTAAGATGAATCAAAAGAGATATATTCTTAAGATGCTCGATAAATTCGGAATGAAGGATTGTAAGCCTAGAGCAACTCCATGTGAACAAAAATTGGGGGGCAACAATGATTTAATGACTGATCCCAAGAGGTATCGTGAAATTGTAGGGAGTTTAATATATGCAATGACATGCACAAGACCGGACATCAGCTGGATTGTCAGTAAACTTTCACAAAAATTGTCCTGCCCCAGAGTGGAGGATAGATGAAGTACCACAGGGTACTGTTTTAGTTTATCCAACAGTGGCCCCCTTATATCATGGAAATCAAGAAGGCAACCTACTGTTGCCCTTTCCACTTGTGAAGCCGAGTATATAGGTATGGCGGCTGCAGCCCAGGAAAGTCTGTACTTAACTCAGTTACTAAATAACATGGGAAGAGGATCATATAAAGCCACCAGGATCTATGGGGATAATCGAGGGGCAATAGATTTAAGCAAGAACCCAGTCAGTAGACAAAGGTCTAAGCACATTGACATCAGGCATCACTTCTTGCGTGAGATACTTGTAAATGGTAAAATTGACATTGTATATTGCCCTACAGAGGAGATGGTGGCTGATATTTTCACAAAGCCAGCAACCAAAGTTAAACTGAACATTTTTAAAAAATTCCTGTTTGGATGTTAGCTATAAGGTAGCATATCCTGTTATAATCACATTTACTGTGCAATTAGCTTTAGATGATAAAAACAAGTGGGGGTGTTGAGTTATGTTTTTATACATTACGTCATTGTAAGTTAGGTGCATGATGGGTAATTCTCCCTCGTGCTCTTGAAAATTGCAATAAAAACACAGTGAAAGAAATGAGTTCAACAGACACAAAATTATCATTTTTCCTTATAGTGCAGGGATTTAAAATATAAAAGGACTGCATGACAAGTTTTTGTCTTTATGCAAACAACAAATTTTGTGGTAAGATTCCTTATTACACCAACTGTAACCTTTGTTATGCAATCAATCAATAAAAATCGGTCAATAAAAGAGGACTTTGTATTTACTTTGTTTCAAGGCTCTTTTTTCAAGCTATAGCTGTTTATGAGAGAACAGTATCTTTATCTTCAGTATCTGAGGTGATTTCTTATTGGCGGGTAATCGTCAAGAAATTGAAAAATAATTGTCTTGGGCTACTTAACCCTTTTAATACTTGCACTGCACATTCTTCACTTCCAAGGATAAATTGAGTGAGTGGGCATCAAAATTGAAGAAAAAGGAATCAACAAGTGATGCTAAGGAACTCACCTTTGCTTTTTAGGACATGATATCCACATCGTCGAATCAGCAAGGTTGTTATGCCCATGTTTTTGCACTAAAATACCACATTTGAAGCTGTAAATAAAAATTAACTGCCTTCGTCGAACAATTTTCGCCAGGCGTCACAAACCGGGTGCACGTGCTATATTTTGACATAATGTTCGAAACGTCACAACCGGAAGTGCGTTTAAAGCTTGATACCAGGGAAAATGATGAAATTTGGCGTGAAGATGAACGAACCTGGGTTCCGAACTGGCTAGTGGGAGGCAGTGTGGCCCAGTGGTGCCTTGAGATCCGGAGATCTCGG
>OX421451.1:40715515-40723015 GCA_949126865.1 Montipora capitata
TGATACTGATACATAAAAACTACGTAAAAGAAAACAATGTCCTTTCTTTTAAAATTTCCAGAGCTTTGAGGAGAGGCTCAGAGTGTTCATCTGGTTTCGACAAGGCAGTAATTAATACATATGGCCCTCTTTTGTAGAATTGTTAAGTATCTAAGAGTAGAACTATAAGTATTTCCCCGAACTGATACACCGTAATTAAGGAACTTAAGGTATTTACAAATTCTTCTGTAGGGGCATGATTATCATAGTTTAAGAGATTAAAACCACCAGATATCACCAGAGCTTTTTTTTTATCCAAGACAGAATAAAAGTTATTCATAAATATTTGTAAATTTAAAGAGGGATAAAGGACCACAATGCAGGGGTGTAGCCAGGATTTTTCAAAAGGGGGGGTCCAATCCCAGCACAGTATTCACATCACACAACTGTAAACCCCAACACAAATCAACTGGGGTTGATGAATATTATTATTAAACAGTAGAATTAACTTTTGATAAAAACTCCTGCTCAGCTAATTAGTATTCATTAACTTTTGATACAGATCTCTACTGATTAAAATAACAATACTTTGCATTCAATTTAAAGTATTCATTTCACAAGCAGGATAAAATATTCGCGTCCGATCTGTATGGACGTTTACAATGGCTCGCCTATCGGCTCGCCATTGTAAAGGCCCATACAGATCTCCCGCTCATATTTTATCTACTACTAAATCATCAGTATGTTATAGAATTTAGAGTATCCTAAGAGCACAAACAGTCAGAGTTGGAGTTGAAAGAAGTTGAAAAAGCTCACAATCCTCAATTGTCAGAGTGAAATGGAAAAATTGAATGGCTGCAGAACTGACAGGTCCATCCATGGCTATGTAAAAAAAATTCAGGAGAGCAAAAGCAGTTTATTGCTGATCAAAATAAAAAGTTTTAGAGTCTTCAGTATGTGAATCGATCAATATCAAGAATTTACACTATAGAGTTATCGATAAACAAGAAGTCGCTGGAAAAAAGGCTTAAGTTTCTAAAAGATGTCGTAGAATTTTCCTCTTTTTTCCCTGCATAACAAGTTGTTTATGGAATAAAAGGAACCCCAAAACCATTTTTCGGTCAAGTCACACAAAAAATTCAATTTCATGGTTATAGACCGAGCATGCACCTTAAGCATATATGCCTACCCAACAGAAACCAAACAAGGGATGCACATTAAGCATTGCCCTTGAGTCTATTACTGCTTTTGAAAACATTTTTACCAAACCAACGCTGCAAATGGAAATGCTAAGACCATCATGTTAAAGTAAAACATGACTGGAATGAGGAAAGGAATCCCAGATGTTGGACCTGCCTTAACTTGTTCAGTCTGTAGTCATGTAGAAGTCATTGTAGGGTACTCGTCTCACCCCAGTGGAGCATCACCGATCTCCTTTCTTTGTTTCTTCATCCAGTCATACAAGAGTTTAAAATACTCAGTGATAGCTGAAACATCCACCTCCTTTACTTCCTGTCATCTTCTCCAGAGCATAGGCCCAAGGTCTTCTCTTGACCGCATCTTCAACATGTTACTGGAGTAAAAAAAAAATGGAAAGAAAGGAACTTTATTCAAGTGTCTAGTCATTCTAACGCTGGAGCACTAATTGGGGACACAGTACACTGAAATCAACAAATTGGTGCAAATAAAATCAAATGTTGGTTTTTGAGAAGAGTGTAAAACTGGAGTAACCGGAAAAAAACATCTCGGAGAAGAGTAGAGAACCAACAAACTCAACCCACATATGACGCAGAGTCTGGGAACACACTGGTGAGAGGCGAGTGCTCTCGATCACCACTGAACCTGAGCTCTGACAGGTTTCTGCCTATGATTCCAAGAGTATTATTGAACACATTCTTTTTAGTTGATGCAAACAATCATTAAAAACAGTTTTTCCCACTGTCAGCTTAAATTTTTAGCAGTGGGACTTATAAGGAGAGTTTTTTCTGATAGTTACCTTTGTTCGACACCTAACACGATTGTAGCTTGTATCAATAAAGTATTTATTAGCGACTTTATATATTCTTCCTATGAAACCCCATGCGACAGCTCTAACAAACAGGGTCAAATAACCAAAATAAAGTTGTAACCTTTGTTTGGACGACCTTACTTTGAAAAGAGCATTCGCCATCCTTAAACGTACCGTTTTTAGAAAGACAACTAATTGCATAAAGAAATTAACTGATTAGAGTGTAATGTGAAGTGCTAAGTTTGTACCCCATATGAGCGTTGGCCCTACTAATGGAAATGGGCCCACACAAGGACAGAGAAAAACTCTGACCAAGGTGGGAATTGAAGCCACAAACTTCAGGTTAGATCACCGCTGCTCTACCGACTGAGCTACAAGGTCAGACGGGAGCAGGCGGCTGTGGGAACTGAAGATGTTAAAGTCACGGCAATGAACATGTACAAGTACAAGGAAGAATTACATTCTTGCAAACGTTGGCCGTGAAGCAACGTTTGCAAAAATGTAATCCTTCCTTGTACATGTTCATTGCCGTGACTTTAACATCTTCAGTTTCCACGGCCTGCTCCCGTCTGACCTTGTAGCTCAGTCGGTAGAGCAGTGGTGATCTTACCCGTGTGTGGGTCCATTTCCATTAGTAGGGCTAATGCTCACATGGTTCATATGGGGTAGAAACGTAGCACTTCACATTACACTCTAATCAGTTAATTTCTTCATGCAATTAGTTGTCTTTCTAAAAACGGCACGTTAAAGGATGGCCAATGCTCTTTTTAAAGTAGGGTCGTCCAAATAAAGGTTATAGCTTGGGCTTGGGCTTTTGTCGCATGGGCTTTTGTATGGAAGAATATACAGAAGTCGCTAATATACTTTATTGATACAAACTACAATCGTGTCTTTAGGTGTCAGATGATGATAACTATCAGAAAGCACTCTCCTTATAAGTCCCACTCTTATAGTAGAATGCTACAAAAAGTAAAGTCTCTGCATACGAGCCAGAAGGCAGTGCGGCCATCAGGCCGGAGCTTATCCCAGTTTCCATGGCATGAAGCGACTTGGAGTATTTCTACTTCCCCCTGGATGGGATACCAGTCCATCGCAGGGCTACCCTCCAACAATAAATTTGCCAGTACCCACTTGGGTGGAGAAAGTTAAGCACCGTGAGAGTAATTAAAGTGTCTTGTCTAAGAACACAACACAATGTTCCCTGGAGTGAAGCACACATTATAACCATGAGGTGGGCACGCCTCCCACAAAAATTCTTTTTTTGAATATTGTTAAAGTAAAATTACACAAGCAAATCATGTATATAAATACAAAGGAAATCAGGAAGAGTAAATTGTCTTAAGTACTCTATTTTTGTTAGAGTCAAAAAACAATAGAATGACTTAGTACATACATCATCTTTTAATAAAGGACAAAAAATTATAAATAACTTCAAGATTCTCCTTTTCACGATAATTTAAATATGAATAAATTATTACTATTATTATTATAACTATTTCAATTCAACTAAGTTGACTAATTTTGAGCACTAACTCGAACAATGAAAGGCCTTTGCTGCCTTTGCAAAACCTTAAAGGAGTGCGTATGCGCATTTCAGACAACATGGTAAGAAAGTGGACTCCAAAACATGGTCAGCTCCAAGCGAGAAAGAAAATGAATTCTTTAGAAGTTTGGAGCTTAGTATTCTTTTTACAAGACAAATACGTAAGTTCAAGGTGAAACTAGACGTGTAACCCATTTGAAAATTCTTACCGTTGAGTCAATGATCCTGCCATAAACATGTTGACAGCAAAAAGAGATTAACCAAGTACTTCATGTTCTGCTTGTCCAACACAATTTAGAAAGCTGGCAAAGAGTTGTTCATTTTAATTGTGGTTTATCCCCATGATGTAGCTTCACTGGTTTAGCAGGCTTCAAAAAGCACATTCTCTCTGCCGACAGCACTTCCTCCAACCACAGTCAACTCGTCCCTGCACTCACTGTACGCACATCGGAACACCTGATACTGTTTCTAATAAAAATAATTGATATAATAATAATTAAAATAAGTATAATATTTATGCTAATTAATGCACTTGTTTGTTTGTCATGCCGTTTGCGTCTTAATTTGGATGCATAGTTCTGGTTTCGATAAAGACAGCAATCAATAAGCCTGCGAGCAGGCTCTCCGAGGGACTGGGGCTGGGGTTGAATGATCATTCAATCTCCCACGCAGCCCCAGTCCCTCGGAGAGCCGTGCAAGCATAGTCACGCTTCCCCTCCCCGTCTATCTGCAACCTCGTTCCCAGGGCTTCTCCCTCATGTGGGGGCGGGGCAATAAAAAAACGCCCCTCCCCCAAATGAGGGAGAAGCCCTGGGAACGAGGTTGCAGATAGAGGGGGAGGGGAATCGTGACTATGCTTGCACGGCATTATTGATTGCCGTCTTAATCGAAACCAGAACTATGCATCCACATTAAGACTCAAAACAGCGTGACAAACAAACAAGCGCATTGTTTGAAATTACTTACTTGGCGTTTGTATTCTTGTGACTCATGTTAACTAATTGTTGCTAAATTCTCTCTCCGACAGCACTTCCTCCAACCACAGTCAACTCGTCCCTGCACTGTACACACATCGATATCGGAACGCCTTTTAACTGCAATAAATGATATATTTCATATTTAAGTTTTTATTTTAATTATTTATGTACATTTTGTATTTTTACTGGGTTGCCGTAGGGCAATCCCAGTCGCAAAGTGGGTGGCATTTGTTCGGTATCCTTTTTTTTTCCGTGTCGGTAAGTCTTGCCTGTCACTCCCCTGCTAAGTGGTATCTTTGTGCATAGAGCCTTCTGCTCGTATTTTCTGAGGATCGAGAGGGCAGTTGAAATGCGCAGATTTCTCTGGTGGACACAGTAGAATGATAAACTTAACCGGCAATGGCGTCGAAAGTCATGTAACGCGAATGGCGTTTTAGTGGATCTTTAAACAAAATATACCCTTATGAAGTTCAATAATGGCAAGTCAATTGGATACTGAACAAGAAAGGCGGTGGAATCTTACAAGCGATGAGTAATGGACTTCGACAACTATCTGTCGCCCGTCGAGCCGAAATCAAAGCGAGCTGCATTTCTAATTTTACCAAGTGTGCTGTTATATAGAACACTGAAACCAAATGGTAACTTATGGGTTCAACAAAGACAGAACAAATCGAACACCTTAAGTGGATCTGTGATCAACTCTGCACAGTCTTCAGTAAAAACATAATTGGAAATGTGACAGTCAAGAATTATTTGAAAGAAAGCTTGTCGTCTATTTTGTGCTTCATTATTCAAGGAAAAGGTTCTTCATGGAAACGGTTTGATCCTGAAATTTTAATTTGGTGTAATATTGCACATATTTGACACAACTGAGTTTTTTCTCTTCACGCACGCAATGAAATAGGAAGGGGTTTTTTGCCTCTAATAGCAAATATGTTGTTTGTTTCAAAAAAATTGTTCTCGCTGTTCATTTCACTCCGAGGGGTGTTTCGCTCTTTTATGTTCCTCCAATGGCTCGATCTTCTACATTTGTTTGCCTTGTTCTAGTTTTTCCTGTCAATACTTTTTACAATATTTATTTATTTCAATATTTATTTTAAAGTATTATATTTGTTTTAGTCTCTGTTTTGTAAAATCATAAAAAATAATGAGTCTACAACGCACAATACTAAATGATTTTGACTTTAAAACGTTTAAGACTTTTGAGCGAAAGCCTCAACGGGAAGAAGGACTTGGACAGTGTGTCATCTGGGTGAGCTTGGCTTTCATGCTTTCGCCCAGTTGAGCGACTGTAGTCGAATCATCGTTGCACTTAGTTTAACTTGTGGGTTTTTACAAGTGAATTGGACTGTCTTTAAATCCTTCCTCCTATTATAGTAAGTGTCCCTTAGAACTACACCCTTATGAAACTGTATTATCGTTTAAAGGTGTTTATCTTTTCCTGGTGAGGTACCCTTTTCAATTAGCACCCACACTATGATCACATCGCCCAGTGTTGAAAAGTTAGAATGCGAGAATATAATCACCTGAACAATTGTACCAAAAGAAGTTTTCCTCTAAACAAATTTCCTGTAATATTACCAAGTTATCAAACGTTATTTCGAAGCGTGTTCTATAAAGGTCCTCCACTCTTACCAAGAAATTACTTTAAATCACAGGTACTTTTGTTTACCATCATTTTTTTTCCCGCAAAAAAGCGTTTGCATTGGAAATAAATGAATTTCATAATCGCTATTTTTTGCTTCAAATTACCCGGGCGCCACCATCTTGAATAATTGTGACAATTAATGTTACTAATTAGTGTTATTAACGACACAACTGAATTATTTAAGACGGCTGCGCCCACTATATTTCAAAGTTGTAAGCGATTCTACTAGTAATAATTCATACGAGCCAACTCTCCCGGATTATCTGGGAGTCTCCCGGAACGAATCTCCCGGTTTCCCGTAGGGGTCATTAAATCTCCCGGATAAAAACGACTCTGAACCTTTTACAGACGTTTCTCCATTCTAGACTCAAATTGCATCCCCAAGTTTTAAAAAAAATCGATTTTTTCAAACTCGTTTCATTGTTTCTTAATGCACTTCTTCATCTCTGAGTTCCAAACACGTTTTAATAGAACAAAACAAAATGACTTCCTTTAGCTATTATAGCCATATAACCGATTGTTTGATTGGATCTCCGATTAACCAATAAAAATTCTTGACGTAAGTACCCCGTTTTCCCGCAAATTCACAATGGTGGCAGAATATTCTTGTATTCTGATGGAGCTACTGGGGGATAGGTGAGTGCGTTTAAAGGGGGGGGGGGAGAGGAAGGGAGGGGGAGTGGGTAGGTTGGGGGAGGGGTGGGGAGACCGGCTGGAAAAAATCTCCAGATTTTAGATTTCCATTGGTTGGCATCTCTTATAATTCGTTTTTTCAGATGCAAACACTCGTTAAAAGTTTTCCCGAAGCTTAAATTTATTTCTCGTAGCAATGGAGAATCTCCGGGCCTAAAAGGAAAAGCAGTGGAACCTATAAGAAAAGTGCTTTCTGATAGTTAACTTCTGACACTTAAGGACGCGATTGTACTACGTATCAAATAAGGTATTTATTAGCGACTTCCGTCGATTATTACGTAAGAAAACCCACGCGACAGCTCCAACAAACAGGGCCAAATAACCGAAACGGAGCTATAACCTTTAATTGAATGGCCTTACTTTGAAAAAAGCATTCACCACCCTTAGTTTAAACCGTTTTTTGACCGACAACTAATTGCTTCAAGAATTGCCCTTGACAAAAAACCCCAGGACATGCCCCACGAAGAACGAGGTGCACTTTTGCACTGGAATACTCTTAATCATCGAAGGAGTATCTGCCCATAGTAGAATGCAGCATGACCTTATTTTGATTTAATGGCTTGAATTTTAACGATGCTTTCAAAAATTGTAAAAGTAAAATTTCGCGTGCAAATCATCTAATGTATATGCAAAGGAAACCACAAAGATACAA
>OX421451.1:40728015-40740515 GCA_949126865.1 Montipora capitata
TTAAATAAGAACGTGGAGAAAAAAAAAAACGAGTTCATATTTCAGTCTCGCATCTTACCGGTGAGCAATGAAGGAGGGGGACTAGATTTAGGCAAAATTTAGATAAAGAATTGTAATTTCGGGTTAACAACGGAAAAGAGGGCAGATTTCTTTCCGGTAACAACGGCGAGAAGTAGATCAGAACTGTGGAATGGACATAAAATAGATTTTAAAAAGATAATCGCAGTTACAAAAGCAGGTACATGTAGCTGCAAGTAAGCCGGAAAAAATATGAATGAAGGAAAAAAGAAGGCGAAATTTAGATAGTAAATTGTTATTTCCGGTTGACAACGCAAACGGGGGCAGACTTGTTTCCAGTTAACAACTGCCAAACGTAGGTTGAGACTGCGAAATAGATATGGAAGGGAAGTTTAAAAAGATAATCGAAGTTAGACAAGCAACTTTGGCAGTTGCAGGGAAGCCAGAAAAAAATGTGAATGACGAAAGAAAAGTTCATTCAAATTCACAGTTTACACATCTCTTACTCAATGAACCACAGGGGATGGAATATGAAACGGAGGCAGAATTTAGATGTTTGTTTGTTATTGTTTGTAATTTATTTGTTTAAGCAGGTTGAAGTTTTGGCAGCTATTCAGCTGATGTGGACCTGCTATACCCACCCACCCATATAATCACAGAGGACAGCCACAACACCGGGAACTTCATCCCACAGGGAACTAATGAACATGGAAGTTATTTGTGAGACGGGAACGTCCGGCTTATCGTCCTTATCCGAGAACGTCCGGGAACGTCCGGCTTATCGTCCTTATCCGAGAAGACTTGAGAGTCTAACCATTTGCGGATGTAATTACAAAGGCAGCACTTTCTCCTCAGTTATTTACAGAACCTGAGTGTTGATCCGGTCGGAGTCGAACTCCGACACGACCTCCCGCATCGCAGCCCGGTGCTCAATCAACTGAGCCACCGGTGCGCGGTTACTACAACGAACTATTATTTCCCGTTAAAAATGAAAAATGGCCACAAGTAGGCCAGAAAGTCTGCGGAATGGACATGAAACGGCACTGAAAAAAGATAATCGTAGTTAGAAAGCAAATTAGGCAGTTGCAAGCGCGGGAGGAGAAAAGATGAATGAACAAAGTTGATTCACATTCGAGGTTTACGCAGATCTTGCTCAAAGAGCCACAGGGGATGGAGTAAGAAATGGACGACAAATTTAGATAATAAATTGTTGGTTCCGCTAAACAACGCAAAAGTGGGCAGATTTAGAACTGTAGAATGGACAGGAAATGGCAGTTAAAAAGATAATCGTGGTTAGACAAGCAACTTAGACAGTTGCAAGCAAGCCTGACAAAAACATGAACGAGAAGTTCCTTCTTCGTTCACACCCGATATTTTATACACACGTTCCTTTTTCAGTGCTCCACGGGGGAAGAGGTCTGACATACAGGCAGAATATGAATGTCAATTAATTAATTTAAGGCGGAGACTTACTTCCGGTTCCGGCCAGAGTGATAAACCATAGGTCTTACAATTCTTGGTTTGCACTTGACGTCATGGCAGCCATGTTGATGTACCGAACAATAGCGAAAAAGTCTTTTGGGAATTTGGCTCTAATATTATGCAAAAAGCGAGCAGGATTTCGCTTTTGTTTGGTACAACTACCGTAAACGTCCATGTATAAGCCGCATCCGTAGATAAGCCGCACCCCGAATTCAGAAGCGCACATTTTGGAAAAAAATGTAGTACAATAAAGTTTGAAGTTCCAGTATGAACGTTCTATTGCTATAAACCAACAAGGACAAACAATCAAGGTTTCACCCATATAAGTTGAAATACGAACGAGTGCTTAGTAGCCAAGCTTTAAACGCGGAGAGGAGTCTGGGCCAGGGCCTGGGTATCATGACCACGTCTATAAAGATGTTTGGAAACCCGCAATAGGCCAAAAAATTCATGCAGAACAGGAGGACAAATTTGCCGAGGACAAATTTGCCGAGAAGGTGGTCAAGGACAACGAAACAGTTGGCCATTTACCTCGCGAGTACTCGCGAATTTTGTGGTATTTTATCGCACGAGGCGGAAAGATATGCGTGGAAGTGACTGGCCGAAGACGTCACTGCAAACAGCTGTGCGGAGGAATGGAGATTCCTTGTAGGTTGGTGTTTACTTGTTCGAGTAAAGCGAAAATTAATCGCTTGAAAGAACTCTTGCAGAGCAAGATTCGCCGATAAACAATCGAAGACACAAACGGCTCCTTTAGGAGCCACCACTCATTAAAAAGTCAATGAACAACAGCAACATGCTCTCAGTTTCTTTTATGTTTCGTTACATCCTCGGAGACCCAGGGGCAGTTAGTGGGGGCGGGAAAAAGTCTAAACGGGCGAGGAAAAAAATCGGGCGAAGAAAAGTCAAGAACGAAAATAGGAGCCCCTGGGATTCTTCTCTTAACCAATAAATATTTTTGTGCCCAATCAGAGTCCAGCTCTTTTCGTGTCCCTTTCGTGACTTCTTATTCGAAGGTGTTCACTGCCAAACTCTTTGATCGCCTGTTCGCCATTTATTTACTTGCTCGTACTCGGGAGTTCAGGAAACCAATCACAGGCAAGGACTTTAAATGGTGTCGGTTAAGAGAAGAATCTATTTTCGTTCTTGACTTTTCTTCGCCCGATTTTTTTCCTCGCCCGTTTAGACTTTTTCCCGCCATACCAAACAAACTGCCCCTGGGTCTCCGAGGATGGGATAATATATACTCCTCCGGAAGAATGCGAGTGATTATCGTGCAAGTGTTCCTTCAAATTGTTGCATTTTCTTTGCAAACTGACTGGTCTGGCCGGACAGTTCCGACAGAAGGAAAGCGCCCCTGGTCTCTATTCGACTTAAAGGCATCAAACTTGGACAGACGGGCAATCTCAATGTTATGTTTCATGTGATGCTGTCAATTTATGGTTTAGTTCAAATTTGAAACTCGCCCCAGTTTCCTGTGCGATTTCGCGATGGCCAATAAACTTCGCGTACGAAAAATTAAAAAATTAAACGAGACTTACCTGTAAGTTGAAGTTTGATTGGAATTCTATCGAGTCATCAAAGTGCACCAAGGGATCACATGAGATAGCTAGGCGCATGCGCATAATCAGTATTCACAGCCGAATGTGAGTGTCGCAATTGACACCAGGGTAGTAGAATACAAAAGTCCTCAAAAAACCATACCCAGTCTGGGAGGGTGAAATGTGAGGTAAACATGCTGCGGTGGGCATGTGATCCCTTGGTGCAGTTTGCTGACTCGATAGAATTCCAATCAAACTTCAACTTACAGGTAAGTCTCGTTTAATTTTTTAATTCTATCTCGTCATCACTGCCCAGGGATCCCATGAGATTTCAAAGACAAGACAGTCACATGAGGACAAATAGACTGCAGAATACAGTAACATAAGAACTTCCTTTAATGGAAGTAAGAAATAGAAACGCTCAGTATAACAAGTCTACAACAAAGCAAACAGTGGGGTGTTACATGTAACAACTACACCCAATATAAAACATGGCCTCAAATGACCTACTGGCCAGATAAAAAAGGTGTGTACAAATAATCGGGAGATTTCTCCTCCCGGGAAAAAACAAGTCCACATTAATGGACAGGACTTCGTTAGAAGTTACTCAATTTGTAGTACTGCTGATGCAAAGGTTGTGGATTGGACTGATTTATCGTAGAATCGATCAAAAGATCTAGACGAGGACCACCCTGCCGTGCGCAAAATCTCGTCCATTGGAATACATGCTGCCTTGGCTTTGGAAGTGGAGACACACCGAGTGCTGTGTGGTTTGACTGATGCAACATCAATTCCAGCAGAAGACATAACAGTTCGAATCCATCTTGACAAAGTTTCCTTTGAAATTGCTTTGTGTGGTCTGGTGAAGCTAAGAAATAACTGAGTTTCTTTTCCTCTCAAGGGCTGGGTTCGTTTAAGGTATTCCGTTAGGTATGAATAAACACAGAGGGACTTGTCATGAGGGTATGCATGCAACATCACTGACGGTGGCTGATAGCCAGGCCTACTTTGTTTAACGTGAGCGGGTAAAACAAACTCAAAACATGAAGATGTATCTTTCATGAAATTAATATTAAGCATATGCAAAGTCTGGCTCCTCTGTGCGGAGACCAGGGCAACTAGCATTGTTACTTTCAGAGTCAGTGTCTTGAGATCTAACTTCTCCATAGGGCTTAATCCTGAAAGATATGACAAGACTGGCTGCACATCCCAAGTGGATTGATATCGAGGCATAGGTGGTGTACATTTATAGATCCCTTTCATGAATCTTGATACTATTGGGTGACTCCCAATAGGTGTCCTGTCTGAAGATACAGTGAGTGCTGATATAGCACTTCTGGCTGTATTTAGTGTTGTGTACGTTAAACCTTGTTCATGAAGTCGAACTAAAAAATCCAGCACAGAAGTCACAGATGGGCTATAGGGAGAAACTTGTTGTTCACCACAAAACTCAAACCATCGCCTGAGGTATGGTTGGTATTGCTTCTGTGTTCCAACGGACCAGGAGTGTAAGATAATTTCTGTAGCTTTCCCTGAAAAGTTGCTCTGGAGGAAGCCTTGCCGGAGACTCTGCAAGCCAACAGGCGAAGTCGCTTTCGTAAGGGGTGTAGAGCACCGCTGTGAGGTTGTGTTAGTAGATTGGTGGATTGGGGGAGAAGGAGAGGTCTGTCTATCAGAAGGTGTAACAATGTTGTGAACCATGGCTGGGTTTGCCAAAGAGGGATCAGTATCACTCCTGTTGCCTCGTGGAATTCTATTTTCTGCAGGCATGAGGCAATTACACTGAATGGAGGAAAACAGTAAAAATATGAGTTAGCCCAATTCATATGAAAAGCGTTCACAAACTTTGCTCCAGGATCTGGCTTCCACGAAACATAGTCCTGAACCTTATAATTTAGCCTGGATGCAAACAGGTCAATTTGGAAAGGGCCCCATATATTGCTGATATCTTCAAACACTTTCGTATTTAGGGACCATTCTGTGGAGCCATCAAAATTCCTGGATTCTTGGTCAGCAACTACGTTAGTAACGCCTGGGATGTGGCATGAGCTAAGCCAAATATTCCTGCTATTAGCCCACTGCCAAATCTGCAATGCCATGTCATTGCAGTCATTCGACTTAATGCCCCCCATAGCATTGATGTACGACACTGTGGTAGTGTTATCTGACTGGATCCTTATGTGTTTATCTGTTAAGTCACTACACAAAGATTGCAAGCCAAACAAAAATGCTTTCATTTCTAAAATAATTGATGTGGAAACAGTGTTCTTTAGCACTCCAAAGTCCTCCAGTCTGCTGTTCTTCACACATTGCCCCCCACCCTGTGTTAGAGGCATCAGTAGTGAGGGTTAAGCCAGGGTTGGTTTGCATTATATTTTTAAATGCTGTATTCACGTTGATCACCCACCAGTGCAATTCTGATCTGGCCTTTGCACTCAAGCTCATGAGTGCATCATATTCACCCTTGTTAATTGTTAAAGTTGAAATCTTATTTCGTTCTAAATGTCTGTAGTGCAACTCGCCAAACTGCACTGCTGGAAGACTGGATACCAACAGCCCTATGACCCGAGCAACCTCCCTAATAGTAGGATTGCTCTGATTTAGAAGGTTCTCACAGGCCTGTTTAACAGGAATAGCTTTCCTGGGTGGAAGGCGTATAGTCATTGAGTTGCTATTCAGAAAGTATCCAAGAAACTTCAATTCTTGCGTGGGTATGAGCATTGACTTAGTAGGGTGGATGACAAACCCTAATTTGTTTGTTGTCTCCCAAATGTTTTCCCGCAGGAGGTATAGGTGTGACCCATGAGAAAAGAGTCATCAATGTGTCCCATGCAGAAATGCCCTAGCGATCTGAGGTGAGCATAGACTGGCTTCAACACTTTGGTAAACAATCGTGGGGCAGATGCTAACCCATTTGGATGGCAGGTAAATCGAAAATAATTGCCTTGCCATTCAAACTTGAGAAAATTACGATCCTCTACTGAAATAGGGATAGAATAATATGCATCCTTAAGATCCACTGATGCCATAAAGCATCCTGGTCGCATGAGTTTGAGGGCGGCATGGATGGTATCCATTTTGAAATGATAGTATGCCCCAAACTCGTTGAGGGGTTTTAAGTTCAAAATAAGCCTATGGCTACCATCCTTTTTGGGTCTCACAAATATGGTAGAGATAAAGTCTCCATCACTGGGTTTAGATGGTTCTATAACCCCTATTGTGAGGAGTTTGGCTATTTCAAGGTTTATGATGTCTTTGTCCGCAGACGAAAAAATAATTTGTCTGGGTTGGGTAGCCTGCACAGGTCTACAATGCCCCTCAAACTCTATGTGATGATGCTGGATGGCATCAAGAATAACAGGATCAGTAGTAACTGCTTTCCAGTTTGTTATGTGCTCCTTAACACAGCCTGCTTTAAAGTTAAGGACCAGCTGGGATAGCAATTCTGCATTCACAATAGATGGGACTTTTTCCCTCACCTTGTCTTTCATTGATCCTTCCGGATTGGAGTGTGTTGTTTGGTGTGGGCACCCCTTGGTGCCCGGCTGTTGGCTAAAAAATGCCTTTGGGAATTTGTCTTCTGTGTGGCGAATTGCCCATGTGCCCTAGCATATGGCTTTGCAAAATGTGGTCTGTTAAACCTTTGTTTAGGAGCCTTGTAGCCCTGGGATGATGTGCTGGTACTTGAGGGTTTTTGCATCTGTATCCCCGCCATATCTTTTAAATGTTTAGAGAGATCATCTCCAAACAACTTAGATGTTGTTTTAATCTCTTCCTTGCAGAGTCGAGTGTAAGGCGGATTTAACTCGGGTTTAATTAATTCCCGTCTCTTCATGTTCAACTTGTGGTGCGTATTGCACAAAAGAGCAATGCTATCCATGATAACCGTGAGAGTTTCTCTCGCATTTGGCGTGTCGCCAGATTGAATGGAGCTAACAAGCTTACCACTCAAAGTACACAGCGCAGATAAGCCAGGCAACAAAAATTCCTGTACTTTTTGGAATGCTAAATCCACCGTTCGACTCCGACGGGGGAGCAAATCCCACACCTCTTCATTGACACTGGTGACGTTAACACGCTTGACATTCTCCGGTGGTGAATATTTGTCGGCGCTCTCTTTGACCGTGTCGGTAGAGAGGCCACCAGTGAGCATGTTGTCGACGAGGGTGGCAATCTTTCCCTCGATGGCCGGGGATGTTTTCGTGTTGGGTAGGTAAGCCTGGGTCAGGCTATCTACGATGCTGTTATGGCCCTGAGGCTCCGAGTCGGAGCGAGTGTCAGAAGCCATGTTGTTTGATGCGTTTGTGTTCGCGCCTGAATCGCGCGTGCAGTCATTCACTACTGCTGTGATCTGAGTGATGTCCAGTGAATCGGCTGGTCTGTCGGGATTTGGCCCGGCTGCATCATCTTGGAGGAAGATATCTTCCTTTAGGTCCGCCAATACTGCTGTTTGTGCCTGAGAAGCCTGGCTTAACTGAGACAACGTGGTGGTAAGATTTTGGAGAACGACCGCCAAGCTGTTGCTGCCGTCCGGAACAAACTCCCGGAGTTCTGAGACCGAGGGTGTTGTTGAGCTATCTTCCGTCGTTACCGACATAGCTGCCTATGTAAGAAATCGACTGGCCAACTATTTTCCTGAGAAAAGAGTGAAATAGGCTAAAAAACAAGCGAAATTTCTATCCGCAAATCTAAAGCTGCAAAACTGATTTCGCGCGCCAAAAGCACTGATTATGCGAATGCGCCTAGCTATCTCATGGGATCCCTGGGCAGTGATGACGAGATATAATCACGATTCGCTCGCCAAAATATTTTCTCCTGGGATTATCATGAGGTCGACTTGTGGCAAGTCTATAAAACTCCTTGACTGCCATTCTAGCATTCCGTAGAGGCAGGTGGGATTTTAAGTGACAAAGCCGCGAAAGGAGCCTGTGCTAGAACACCTGGAGAGCGTTGCGTCTCGGAAACGCTTTCAAGGCAGCAAAAAGCAAATAACGGTGATTCCTTCTTAACAAGCTCGATTTTCTGATGAGCGGATTTTACCTTTCGTTACAGTGGCAATAGTAGGGAGTTTACGCAAGGAAGTCGAAGACGGCTACGAGAACGCCACAAAATAATACCATTAATGAACGGAAAAAAAGGCCATGCACGCCTTGCACGCGCGTTTTGCTTTTTTACATATTCTTTTGCCGTCTTCGTCCTGAAAACGACGTGAATTGACCAAATTTGAGCGGGTTGTGTAGATGACATGAGAACCTGACGAAACATTTTAAATTTACATCCCAAACAACCATACCCCTCATGCCAATGTTGAAACACACTTTCCATTCGGAACGACTTATAGATATCATGAAATTGCTACAATGAACGGGAAATAAAACTTTTAGGCAAAGTTCTCGTTGGCGTCGTCTTCGTCCAAGCGTACGATCCCTAATATTGGCTCTAACACACCAAAGAGTTGTGCCGATGGAAGCATTGAAGAAAGGTTTTGGCGGGAAAAATAGCTAGTCATTGCAAATCTTAAAGTGCCCTTATCGAAATGTTGTTTATTTTCCCATCTGAATCTAATAACTCGGAATACCTGAAAGGTATCCGAGTTCTAATCTCGGTTGACCTTTTTGGGTGCAGCAAAATGCAAAATAGAATTAGTGCACGGGGATTTTATTGGTTAAAAGCTATGTGCGATAACCCCTTGGTAAAGGTAAAATCTCTGTTACGAGCCTAGACAGGCTCCCCAAGGGAGAGGTTTTAATTGATAATACAAACACCATCCAGATGCAAAACAAACTTGTGAATAAACGAACCTAAAATCTCGCAAAGGGTAAACATGAGGAACACAAAAGCGAATGAAAGAAATTTTAAGGAGAAACCTCGTGGGAAAGGCGGAGCATGCGCTTTTTGACATTTTGCAAGTTAACCGCTGATAAAATAAAACGTCTTGCACATATTGCGAATTTTACAGATTGACATCGCCGTACATTGCGTTGCGTATTTTACAACAAGCCAAACATCGTAATCAAATAGAATAGATAATTTTACGTTTGATAAAATGACCTAGTCTCCTACGCAGCCGTTATTTCTGTGGTCATGCAACGCTCCTCTCAACACAAACAACGGCTGCTTTCTTTCAAACTACATTCCTTTCCCTTTGTTTGGACTGCGTGGCGAATGCACGTGATAATGAGGGGTTGCACCAATCGCGGCTCGCCTTTTGATTTGAAAATTGACGGCCTGTTATTTTCGCGCGTATCCTCAGAAATTTCATCCATGTGAAACTCCAAAGAAACTTAGACGGTCGCTCAAGGTGCTTCACTTGTTCTTCAGTAGCCTTTGCAAATGACAAGATAGAGATTTTTTGGAGACGTTCTGTAGATCTTGTTGAAATTATTAGATCTGCGATCGGTGTGGATGAGCTTATTGACTGCTCGGAGAGCAGCGACCTGTTTTTGTGGAGTTATATGCTACCAGCGATTAGTGAGGTTTCAACGTGCATCATGTAAGCTGGGAAATATGAAGAAAGAAATAGAAGAGGACTTCAATGCCATTGAAAATCTAAAGGAAAAGCGACTACGGCGATTGAACGAGAGAAGAGAACAGTTATGAACCTGAGATTGGCGAAAATCGGGTATTATGAAAACATCAATATTTAGCATTGAATAATGTATACATCATGTGAACAACATTTCGCTCTAGGCCCCAACATTTCCTTGAAAATTATGTTTCAATAAATACACACACATTGTGTGGTTTCCCTGGATGGTCTACCGGTATTTATCACGGGAACATAACTCACCATGCATTCAAGTGAGTTCACTGATTTAGAGGCGATCAATGATTACATGCATCCGGATGGTCATGAGCTTCTATTACATATGGTTTGGAAAATTTGACCATTTATTTTTAGTGTTCATCATTCAGCTATATTGATATATTCGTAAACTACTATTGTCTAAAAACATCAGCTTCATTGACAGACACAGCACATAAAGTTCTCACGATACGCGTGCTTTCGCAGCATCTCAGTTTCGGCATCTTTTATTATTTTAAAAGCATTCATAATTATTTTAAAAGCACGCTTCAGGTGAAGCAAAAACCAACGAATAGCTTCCACTCTCTGTACTGCGGGACGGTCGACCGCACCTTTAGAGCTTATATTAACGGCGCTAATAACTCCAATAACAGTAAAATAATTGATCTGATCCTCCA
This sequence comes from Montipora capitata, assembly GCA_949126865.1. Classification (NCBI taxonomy): domain Eukaryota; kingdom Metazoa; phylum Cnidaria; class Anthozoa; order Scleractinia; family Acroporidae; genus Montipora; species Montipora capitata. The sequence goes on from OX421451.1 coordinate 40,738,260, forward strand.
TGAGGTTTACAAGCAGAGGGGAAACAACAACGATATCGATTTCATCTCAAACGAGTGGAATACTGAATGGCTTGATAAATCAGGGATTTTCCAACTCCGTTGTTAGATTAAAAAATACAGTTTTCTTTTTCAAAACTACACTTTTGATTGAAAGCGTCTGATGCCTATTTAACTGTAATTTGCGATCAGGTGTACTTTTCTTTAGACTTGGAGGAAAGGTACCTTTTCCACCCAATCTAAAGAAAAGTACGCCTGAGCGCAGGTTATTTTAACTGTGAAATTTAAACTTTGAAACTCCACAATGGTGGTGGGCGTTTTCCATTTACAAAAAATTCCCGGAAATTTCGGTGGAAATTTCCATCGGGTGAAAAACGTGTTCCATTTAACTCAGGTCCGTTCGCCGCCCAGTGATTGCGATTTTACGGGCGAAAATTTAAAAATGTGGCCGTGAATAGCCTGGAAGTGGTAAGACCTTTACCTTTCAAAAGTTGTAAATGGAACACACATTTCCATCGGAAAGTTTCCAACGGGAAAACAGGACTACCTTTTCAGAAGTTCCGTTCATTCCGGAAATTTTCCAGTGGAACGAACCAAAAACGTGTGTTCCACTTACATCCCAACCGGAATTTTCGGAATTTCTTGGTAAATGGAAAACGCCCGGTGTCGCCGATAGAAGTGAAGTTAAGACGTGCGCTCTGATTGGCTTATTCGCTTTAGCGCGAACGGTTTCAGGATATGAGAACCAAGCTCTGATTGGTCAGGTAAAGGAAAGGAATGTAGTTCGAAAGAGAGCAGCCGTTGTTTGTGTCTGAGGAGCGTTGCGTGACCACATAAATGACGGCTACGTAGGAGACTAAAAATGACCCTAACGTGCAATTAAACATTTGTACAAAAGTTTCTTGAACTTATTAACATTATCAGCGTCTCTAAAATTATGCAGCCAAGCATTTCCAGCTGTCAATATATCTATTCAAAAAAGAATACTATTTGTTCGTCCATATCTTACATTTATTAGGGAGCTTGAACGAAACGAGGACGACGACGGCTACAAGGACTTCATTTAAAAATACAAGTTCGCGTTATTCATACCACTACGAAACTATTTCATGTCATTTCGTGTTAAAAATGCGTAGTAACTGTCGAGGAATTAAACTGGTATGAGTGGGTTGGAAGCGTAGAGAGAGAACTGAAAATTTATCGTCATGTGCTAACGTCCTTCAAAAAACTTAAAAGTTGAATTTGGTCATTTCACGTCATTAGGGAGTTTAAGAAACCACGACGGCTACGGGGACGAAAACGTCACTTCAAAATATACATTTGAGCTATTCTAAGTATTTCGGGATTATTCAATCTTGTTTATATTATACAATATGTGCGAAGTATCCTATACCTGGATTGGTACGGACGGATTTGAAGTAAAGAGTAAGACTGAAAGATTCACTGTAGTTTGTCCACGTTGTAGTCAAAACCTCAAATTTGGTAATTTCACGTAGTCAATTTCATACCGCGTTTACATGGACGACACAAATATTGACACAGGGATGACGCATGAACCAACATGACATACAACGCATGCGTCAATAGTCCCAGTCCACCACGATTTGACGACTCGTACCAGAATGGGAGTCAATGTAGCGTTTATATGATACCGGTATAACTTTTCATACCGTTATGAGAATTTCGATCCGGTACAACTACCGGGATGAACTCATACCGGTATGAGTTGTACTGGTATGAGGTTTTTCACCGGTATCATGTAAACAAATACAGAGCGATAAGTAAGAACCGGGATGAACTCGTACCAGAATGAAACTCGTACCGGTATCATGTAAACACCCCCTTAAACTCCCAATTTAGGAGACGACGGCAAAGAAATGTACCAAAATGTAAAACGCACTTGCAGAGCGTGCAGAGCCACTGTTTTTGCTCACTAAACTTAATTATTGTTTTGTAGCGTCGTCGTTGCCGTCGGCGTCGTCGTTTCGTAAGCTCCCTATTAGAGGATCTAGTACGGCCGTTAGAAAAGGATGGATTATTTTCCAAGTTCACATTCCAAAAACCTTTAATATATTTAAAAAGTTGTCTTAACTAATCACAACGAGTTTCCAAGTCCATCCATCCTAACTTATAGTCTTTCATTATAAGCAGAGTCCTTGCCGAGAATCATCCATCTGGACCCGTTTCGTTGGATTCGTTCTAATTTGTCTGACAAATATTCAGAATATTTCTGACGCGGCTTCCAAGGGAGGCACGCAT
>OX421451.1:40748015-40760515 GCA_949126865.1 Montipora capitata
AAACCTGTCCGTGCAGAGTAGAGAACCAACAAACTCAACCCACATATGACGCCGAGTCTGGGAATCAAAACCGGGCCACATTGGTGGGAGGCGAGTGGTCTCACCACTGCGCCATCCCTGCACCCCTAACCATTTCACTTATGATAGAGCCAAGTTATATTTTGAGGTGACGTTTTCGTCGACCGTGAAATGGTTAGGATTAGCTTGCAGTTAATCGGGAGTTTTATACTAAACCACGACCGCTACGCCAACGATAACGCCACAAAACAAGAATAGGGAGTTTAAAATCCACGCCGGTGACGGTCGACGAAAACGTCACCTCAAAATATAACTTGGCTCTATTATAAGTCTTTCGTTATTCAGTCTCGTTCACGTACTACAATTGCCACATTCATTTCCATAAAAGGTCAAACGCAGGTATAATGGCTGGTAACCGAGATCCAGTGAACCAATTAGAAAGGTAGAATTGCATTATACGAGGTTGCGAATTTAATAAATGATGTTATCGTTTTGTGGCGTGGCCGTAATCGTAGACGTCGTGGTTTCTTAAACTCGCTAATATCATTGGTGAAAAGAGGAAAAAGGATCGTGCTGCACGTGTGGCACGCATTTTAGCACACATTAACGACGCGAAATCACCAAATTTGAGGTTTTGATGACAACGTAAGCATGCAACAGAGAATCCTTCATTCTCTATTCTAACTTTGAAACCGCTCGTACCAACTTATTTTTAGGATACTTCGCCCACTTGTCCCGGCCTTTACAGTAGTGCACAGTAATATTATGAGGTGACGTTTTTGTCAACTTCGCCGTCGTTGATCTTAAAGGCCGGGACACACTAGGCGACAAGTCGCAGCAACATGTCTCTGCGACAAGTTGCTCCATGTGTACTACTAGGGAGTTTAAGATCTACGACGCGACGGCAACGAAAACGTCACAAATTTTGCATATTTAATGAGCAAAAACAATAGCTTTGAACGCTCTGCACGTGCATTTTTAGTTTTTGTACATTTCTTTCACGTTTTCGGCAAATCTACGACGTGAAATGACCAATTCTCAAGTTTTACGGAGAACGTGAACATGAGGCAGCGAATTTGAATTTTCTGTCGTAGATTCAATACCGCACCTCCTAATTCAGTTCCTGGAAGGTTACACTAGTTTTTCGAAGATAGACAAGCCGACATAACGACGAAAACGATTAATAAACCTGAACTTGCAATTTCAAATGACGTTTTCGTTACCGTTGCGTCGCAGATCTTAAACTCCCTACTTGCAAAACAAGTCGCTGCGACACGACGCCTGTTCGGAGCACACGCAGTGATGTCGTATGAGGGGGGATGTGAACTAGTTTTCTAATTCAATATGGCTGACCATATGACGCTCTCTCATTGGTTCATTTATATTTTGTCGCAGCGACTTGTTGCGGGAAGTGTACACACGATGCGACAACGCTGCTTTCGCTAATTTTGTCGCTGCGACTAGTCGCACGAATTCAAACTGGTTTGAATTCGTGCGACTAATCGCGGCGACAAAATTCTGCCGCAGCGACAATGATTTTCATGAAATTAACCGTGTCACACAAGGCGATTTGTTGCGGCGACTTGTCTCCGGGACGTGTCGCAGCGACTTATCGCCTAGTGTGTCCCGGCCTTAAATTTCGGGAATTACGGAGCTCACGAAACGAGGACGACGACGGCTACGAGGACTTCATTTAAAAATAGAAGTTCGCGTTATTCATATCACTACGAAGCTATTTCATGTCGTTTCGCGTTAAAAATGTGTAGCAACTGTCGAGGAATTAAACTGGCATGAGTGGGTTGGAAGCGTAGAGAGAGAACTGAAAATTCATCGTCATGTGCTAACGTCCTCCACAGAACCTTGAATTTGGTCGTTTCACGTCGTCATTTAGGAGATGACGACAAAGAAATGTACCAAAATGTAAAATGCACGTGCAGAGCCATTGTTTTTGCTCACAAAACCTACTGTTTTGTAGCGTCGTCGTTTCGTAAGCTCCCTATTAGGGAGCTTAAGCAACGACAACGACGACGGCAACGAGAACGTCATCTCACAATATAAATTTGCGTTATTTTAATCGCTTCGTGACTATTTCAACGTTTTTAATATGACAAGGGTGTAGTGATTCCTCAAAGATGACACGAGTCGGAACGGCACTCCATTTTAGGGGAGAAAATGAAAATTCATCCTCAAGTGCTGACGTTCTTCATAAAAGCAAAAACTTGGCTATTTCACGTTGTTGTTTTGCTGACGACGGCAACGAAATGGACAAAAGTGAAAAACGCACGTGCAGGGCGTGCGAAGCTATTGTTTTTAAGACTGAGTTCAGGAGAGGACCAGGCAGATGTGATACAAGCCATCTCTCCGATTTCAATAAAACTTGGTCAAAATGAAGGATATACCAAGAAAACCTTACAGATAAAGTGGGTTGGCTTTGGGATTTTTCTCAAGGTATTTAGCCCACCCCCCCTTGGTTTTGGGGCCAAGATCCTCAAAATTGAACCAAAATTAGCAGTGAAATCAGAAAAGCCTCCTGACCACAGAATGCAAACAATTTTACTATCATTTTTCCTGACGGAAGACTAGTCCTTCAGTAGCTTACCACAGCAGTTTCAAATCATACAGATTGACAGGTGACAATCAAGAGCTGTCAACACCCACGCATGTCACGAAAGATTTTGCTATCATGAACTTTAGGTCATCTTCTGATCCAAATACAGTAAAAGTTCAACCTTCTTTCGGAAAGCAAATTAATTCATCATCAACATGCACCCTTGCTCTGACAAGAACAAGAATAAAATTTTTGGCATCTATTCTTTTACGGTGTCAACAGCCGTTGAAACAACACGAACAGCGACAATGTCTAACAGAAAGAAATCGACAAAGCAATTGAAATAATCCTTTACAGGATTAGTTTTTAAACGTAATTTTAAGGTTAACAAGGCTTAAGCTGTCTATTTATTTCATTTATAGCAAATAAAGGTAATTGAAGGCAACGATAACTGAAATATATCTCATACGAAATATTAGTAACGCTTAATATCAAATGTCACAACACGAATACGGAAACGAGAAACTGTCATAATGAATTTGCTGATGAAAAATTTGCTTGTATGAATTTACTGGTCGTATCATCGTGTTTAGGTTGTTTTTAAAATCATGCTGAATAGTACGGTGGCCCATAGGGACAAAACACTTCCCAGAATCCAAAACACTTCCCAGAATGCCAAAACACTTCCCAGAATCCAAAAACACTTCCTAGAATCCAAAACACTTCCCAGAATCCGAAACACTTCCAAGAATCCAAAACACATCCCAGAATCCAAAACACTTCCGACACTACAAAACACCTACCAGACGAATAGGTGAGACCTGGTTACCTGACAAGCTGTCGACCATGCTAGTTGAACAGCAATATACGAAAAAGAGAGAACATCACTATGAAGTTCCCTGCTGTGATATTATTACTGCTTCAGATTATAGCTCATAGTGTAGGATTACCAGACTGTACTTGTGTGGAAACATTCAATTCCGTCGAGGAATGTGTAGCTGCCTACTGGAGGAAAGGGTATCGATATGCGGCCATCTTAATCTTCCTTTCGGTTTATCATGGCATTCACTGGACCCTGAGACAACTGAAATACTTTATGAACCACAAGCTAGGTTTGCGGAGAAGGGGGAATCAATCATCAATTGTCGACATTCGCAATAACTTGCAATAACCAGCAATAACTTGGAACTTAACGGTTCAGGCAGTTGCCTTGGTTATCGATCCATGACACGAAGGCTACAGCATGACTACCATCTCTCGGTTGGAAAACACGTTGTCAGAACACTTTTACAGAATATTGATCTTTACGGCGTTAATCAAAGAAGACGTAGAAGACTTGAACGAAGGTGCTATAGAAACCCAGGACCCAACGGGGCGTGGCACATTGACGGATATGGCCGTGAGCTAGCTCCTTATGGATTTCATATAAGTGGTTTCATTGATTGCTATTCCAGAAGGATTATGTTTCTGCAAGTTGCAGCTATCAGTCATGATCCTGGGGTCATTGCATATTATTACTTACGCTGTGTAAAGCAGATACAAGGATGTCCAAGACTAGTTCAAACTGACTGTGGGACCGAAAATGTGGTAGTTGCTGCAATACAGGGAGTTTTTTGCATTAATGCTTCTCGTCCTTTTGATGGTCCCAACAGCCATCGATACGGCAGTTCACCGTCCAACCAACGCATCGAAGCATGGTGGTCTTATTACAGAAAACAAACAGTGGCTGGTGAATTGATTCCCCCTTCTCCGCAAACCTAGCTTGTGGTTTACAAAGTATTTCAGTTGTCTCAGTGTCCAGTGAATGCCATGATAAACCGAAAGGAAGATTAAGATGGCCGCATATCGATACCCTTTCTTCCAGTAGGCAGCTATTCATTCTTTGACGGAATTGAAGGTTTCCATACAAGTACAGTCTGGTAATCCTACACTACGAGCTATAATCTGAAGCAGTAATAATATCACAGCAGGGAACTTCATAGTGATGTTTTCTCTTTCTCGTATATTGCTGTTCAACGAGCATGGTCGACAGCTTGTCAGGTAACCAGGCCTCACCTATTCGTCTGGTAGGTGTTTTGTAGTGTCGGAAGTGTTTTAGATTCTGGGATGAGGTTTGGATTCTGGGATGTGTTTTGGATTCTGGGAAGTGTTTCGGATTCTGGGAAGTGTTTCGGATTCTAGGAAGTGTTTCGGCATTCTAGGAAGTGTTTTGGATTCTGGGAAGTGTTTTGTCCCTATGGGCCACCGTAGAATAGCTACAGTCGCGAAAATTGTGTTGTTGTTTTTTTTTTATTAATTGTGCAATCAGATGTTATCCACTACCTACCTTGCTCTTCGGCATAGAATAAACATCATTCTTTTGTCGCATTCGTTCCTAAAATTATAATTTACCTTGGCCAGAGGTTCCTTAGCTAACAGAAACGATTAATGAATGCTATTGCAATCTTTCAGTTCTGGGCAAGGGAACACTGCAGGGACACTGCAGGTATGAAAGTCAAGTACACCTAAGCGAGCCTAAGGTGTTGGTCAGCGGTAGTTATGAATGTCACGCAACAAAAAAGTGATAAATAAAGTGAAATGCTATGAACTTCAAGTCTCTATGGTACATCATATTTTAGCTATTAGCCGAAGCGTTACATGATACGTTTAAGGGCTTTTTATCTTTGCATACCAATATTTTAAACAAATATAGCCGCCGGAAATCAACAATTCACTTTGCCATGAAAACACTTTCTTTTCTTACATGAATTGTAATAAACACGCGTCAGCATAATCTACAAGCACAAGAAACCTTTAAACTATTGAAACTTTTAAGAAAAAGCTTCTTTTCAACCAGACAGCCACGGTCTTGGTGTCACGCAAGGTGAATTTTTAAAATTCAAAATGCTGTATTTTCAAATTGAAAGATGCTACGGCACTAAAACCTCGTCGAAATATTTAATTTTAGACTACGTTCAAGGTAATGTAGGGAATAAAGAATTAGGAAAACACTGCCATTTTGATTTTAGAATTTTATGACGTCACAGTAAAAGCAATGTATTTAAAAATAAACAAACTATTCATGGGTTCTTATAGGCGTAATCACACAAAGCTTTTGTTACTGCAGAGAAAGAAATGTGTATTCTTTCATGGTATTTTAAACAAGGCAAGCGTTTTCTTTTTTTCCTAAGGATAATTCAGTGAATCTGAGGAGAATAAGTATTGCATCTCCTGTAAATGTTAAATATGATCGTTTAGCATTTAGGGAAGATATGCTACTTATCCATTCATTCATTCTTTCCTTCTCTCTTTCTCGGCAGTAACAAAAGCTTTCTGTGATTATGCTGCTAAGAACCCATGATTAGTTTGATGTTTTTATTGATAGATTGCTTTCACTGTGATGTCATAAAATTCTAAAGTCAAAATGGCGATGTTTTCTTAACTCTTTATTCCCTACATTACCTTGAACGTAGTCTAGAATTAAATATTTTGACGAGGTTTTAGTGCCGTAGCATCTTTCGATTTGAAAATACAGCATTTTGAATTTTAAAAATTCACCTTGCGTGACACCAAGACCGTGGCTGAATGGTTGAAAAAAAACCTTTTCTTAAAAGTTTCAATAGTTTAAAGGTTTCTTGTGCTTGTAGATTATGCTGACGCGTGTTTATTCCAATTCATGTAAGAAAAGAAAGCGTTTTCATGGCAAAGTGAATTGTTGATTTCCGGCGGCTATATTTGTTTAAAATATTGGTATACAAAGATAAAAAGCCCTTAAACGTAGCGTGTAACGCTTCGGCTAATAGCTAAAATATGATGTCCCGTGGCCTTAGAGACTTAAAAGGTCATAGCATTTCACTTTATTTATCACTTTTTTGTTGCGTGACATTCATAACTACCGCTGACCAATACCTTAGGCTCGCTTAGGGCCGATTTACACGGTACGATTTTGTCGCATGCGACAACGGCTTACGACAAGCCCACGACATGATTTACGATTGTTGTGTACGTCAGAAAAAATGTCGTAGCATTTAAAAACATGTTTTAAAATGCTGCGACAATCGTAAGTCATGTCGTAGCCCTGTCGTGAGCTTGTCGCATGCGACAAAATCGTATCGTGTAAATCGGCCCTTAGGTGTACTTGACTTTCATACCTGCAGTGTCCCTGCAGTGTTCCTTTGCCCAGAACTGAAAGATTGCAATAGCATTCATTAATCGTTTCTGTTAGCTAAGGAACCTACTGGCCAAGGTAAATTATAATTTTAGGAACGAATGCGACAAAAGAATGATGTTTATTCTATGCCGAAGAGCAAGGTAGATAGTGGATAACATCTGATTGCACAATTAATAAAAAAAAACAACACAATTTTCGTGACTGTAGCTATTCAGCATGGTTTTAAAAACAACCTAAACACGATGATACGACCAGGTAAATTCATACAAGCAATTTTTTCATCAGCAAATTCATTATGACAGTTTCTCGTTTCCGTATTCGTGTTGTGACATTTGATATTAAGCGTTACTAATATTTCGTATGAGATATATTTCAGTTATCGTTGCCTTCAATTACCTTTATTTGCTATAAATGAAATAAATAGACAGCTTAAGCCTTGTTAACCTTAAAATTACGTTTAAAAACTAATCCTGTAAAGGGTATTTCCTTTGCTTTGTCGATTTCTTTCTGTTAGACATTGTCGCTGTTCGTGTTGTTTCAACGGCTGTTGACACCGTAAAAGAATAGATGCCAAAAATTTTATTCTTGTTCTTGTCAGAGGAAGGGTGCATGTTGATGATGAATTAATTTGCTTTCCGAAAGAGGGTTGAACTTTTACTGTATTTCGATCAGAAGATGACCTAAATTTCATGATAGCAAAATCTTTCGTGACATGCGTAGGTGTTGACAGCTCTTGATTGTCACCTGTCAATCTGTATGATTTGAAACTGCTGTGGTAAGCTACTGAAGGACAAGTCTTTCTTCAGGAAAAATGATAGTAAAATTGTTTGCATTCTGTGGTCAGGAGGCTTTTCTGATTTCACTGCAAATTTTGGTTCAATTTTGAGGATTTTGTCCCCAAAACCAGGGGGGGTGGGCTAAATACCTTGAGAAAAATCTCAAAGCCAACCCACTTTGTCTGTAAGGTTTTCTTGGTATATCCTTCATTTTGACCAAGTTTCATTGAAATCGGAGAGATGGCTTGTATCACATCTGCCTGGTCCTCTCCTGAACTCAGTCTTAACCACTAAATATGCAAGTTCGTGACGTTCTTGTTGCCGTCGCCGTTGTCGTTGCTTGAGCTCCCTATTAAGGAGCTTTAGCATCGACGACGGCAACGAGAACGTCACAAATTTGCATATTTAGTGGGAAAAAACAATAGGTTTGCACGCCCTGTACGTGCGTTTTTCATTTTTGTCCATTTCTTTGCCGTCGTCAGCAAAATTACAACGTGAAATAGCCAAATCTGAGGTTTTATGGAGGACGTCAGCACTAGCCTTGCATACGGAACCCGCGCCCGCAGTGCGCGCGGCAGTCAAAACCGTGCTATCCTGTCGATCATTTGCCCTTTCACCGGAAACAGGGCATTTCGGTTTTTGTCGATCTACCCCGTCGAAAGGACGCTACCAAAGTGTTTAAATGGTTTTCTGGCCCTCTATTAATAGCCTTCAAGTGAATTTTAAATGGGGTATCGGGAAAGAAAAATTGTCAAGCTGATATGTGTTTCGTGTAAACATACATTTTCAAGTTGCAAAAATTTGTATAAGCACTACAAACCTTTTACTGACCATTACTCGAAGGAACTCCCTTTATAAACTGCAAGGAAGCCGCTGATGAATTTTGCACAGAAACCTCGGCCCCTAACCCCGGAAAGCCAGACTTGCAAAGTTTTTTTAGCGGAAGGCTCACTAAGGAAGAGCTTCTAGAGTTTGCCCTCCTGCAGGTCGCCAGATAGGTGCAAACAAGCTGGTTAATTTCCAAAGAGTAAGGTGCAGTCAAATTTTGTTTCTTGTATTGTGCGAAAATTTATTCAAAACTTTTCCCTCACTCCCAATTCTACAGTGAATTACTATTAGGCCAATGAGGCACTCCCAGGGGTTTGGGGGAAGAAGAGAACATGGCTTATTTGAACTGGGGAACAGAGTAACAATATCAAAATATTTTAGGGAACAAGGGAACAAAACCAATATTTAAATTTTAGGGATAAAAAAGCTGGGAACAAGTTTGAAAGTAATTTGGGGAACAAGGAAACACAAGCAAATATTTAAAGGGAACAAGGACCCCTCTCCCCAAGGAGGGCCTCATTAATTTAAATGTTCTGCCTCTTTAATCCAACAGCTCCAACAATTTTTGAATGACCGACATGAAAAGAAGACTCTCTTAGAGAAATAAGTTATTTACAATAAATCAATGCTCAGATGCTTACGAGCACCCTCGTGCCCGTGTTTGTAAAAAAGCACCAAGAGGTATTCCTTGCAGCTGGTTTAGGCATTGTTTCATCTTTCAACATTGGGCAAAACCAAATCAACTCCATTCTCAGAGGGCACTGGGGAAAGAAGCTAGAAGAAAAAACTAGCCTTAATCCAATTCTCCCAAGGCAATCTTTAAAGAATAATATTATTGAAGGAACACTTTTGAGTGCCAACCCTAAGTCTTTTAAAACAAGTGCAAACAATATTAATAGTCTTTAAATTCACAAAATGTCTCATATTCAATTAGATTTGGCTGCAATATTCCTTAAAACTATGCAGAACTATTTACCATAAAATGTGGAACATTTCCTGCCTATCTAAATATTCCACAAAAGGGCTCCAAAAAGCAACCAGTTAAGTTTTTAGATAAAGATAGTGTCTCTATGGAGATCTGACACAATACCTAAAAATTAAATAATTTGATGCGATGAAGACATTGAATGAACAAGCAATAAACAAACTGCAGCAATGTATTTTAGGTTCATAAAGTGGGGATGAAAAAAAAAATTCCTCAACTGATGTTTCAATATGCATTTAAATTAATTTTCTATCAACAAGTCAAGGGATTGACTTTTCAGTGTCTATTCACTGGTATTGATTTACGTTTCCATGATAAGTTTGAAAGTCAATCTGGCAACCACAGTGCCCTATGAAATGGGAAATAACTCTATCAAACCCTTTAAACTAACATTTTACAAGGGACACATTGTTGATGCCCTGCAAAGAACAAAGAATAAATTGAAAGGAGAGTTGGTCCAGAGTTTATCCACAATGGACAGTTAGTGGCTGCATTCACCAAGTAGAGAACAAACACATCAAGTTTCTTCTCAAGCAACCAAGTGTTCAAGGAGCTATTCAATTTCCAAAGAACACTATGGTAGTGTGCCAGTACCTGGGCGAATTCGGGTACCTGGCCTGAAAATGAAACTTGTGGGGCCAAACAACTTGTTGAGCTTAGTACTTAAACTGGGTAGATAATTATGTCTACAAGTATTGTCTATTCAACCAACAGTTTCTCTTAATTTTGTGTACCATTCACTTGTTGGCCATAAATCGCTAATTCAAGTACAGATTCAAGTCCTTTCAAATCATCAAAGTTACTTTGCACCACAAGGAACAAACGAAAAAATACAAGCACTGAAGAACAAACTGCTCAAGAATGCACGTCTCCTTTTGAAACAGAAGAACACGATCCTCGAGTCACTAAAAAAGTGCTGCATGCTACGTAGATGTTAGCAGAACGATCGCAAGTTGTAATCATTGAGAAAAACTCCACTCCAGATCTGATAGACGTTGGTCGTGCAAGACTCGCCAAGCAAGTGGAACACCCAACAGGATTGTTCGTTGTTTGGCACAGCAGATGAACGAAAAATTGTTCCCCTCACTATTAAGTTCCAACCCGATAACACCAATCTTGCCCAAATACAACAACAATTTTTTCGAATTCGGCAGCAGGCAAGCTCATCACAAGCCATCGAAGTTGGCATAAAGCAGCATAGCGCTACACCTGAAATTCGATCATGGTGTACACAAACAAGGGGTGAAAGAACTTCCTAAGGTCAGACGACCAAATGTGATTGACCCAACACTCGTTAGAGCGGCTCACTTATCGGACATCAAAGTGCTGAACAAACCAAGGGATTTCGTCGTAAAAATGTTCAGTCAGCAACGTCTTCTTCTTCTACAGAATAAAGTTCAAAAGCGTCCCTGGTTGTTAATCACATGCTAGCCCAATCCATAAACTGGATAAAGAGGATTGGCAAATTGATTGTCAGAATAATGCGTCATCTCTGTCTCGCTGAGTTCAAAGAAGCGACGGTCAAGAGAGTCACAAGGGAAGGCTGAGCGAATGTTCCATATATGTAACCAATCAGAATGTAAACAATTGGCGTGACATCGGATAGCACAGTTTTTCCCGCTCGCTGAATTCTGATTGGTCAGTTTAAATTTCAGTAGCTCTCGCCGTATGCAAGGAGGAGATAAATTTTCATTTTCTCTCTTAAATTAAGCGTGACTCATATCGGTTTCATTCTTGAGGGACTGCCACACCATTGTCACTTAAAAAAGCTTGGAGTAGTCGCGAAGTGATTACAATTGCGCGAGTTTATGTTTTGAGATGACGTTCTCGTTGCCTTTCCCGTCGTAGTTGCTAAAGCTCCCTATTTACGCAAAGACGACGGCTACGGAAACACAACGCCACAAAGCAAGAACATCATTGGTTAAGAAACCAAAAATAATCGTGCTGCACGTGCAGCACGAATTTCCGTGCATTTTTCCATTTTTGCCGCACTCCACAAAACAACAACGTGAAATTACGGGGACAGCTATTATTAGAGTTATTTTCATAGAGTTATGTCGTAGAGTTAGAGTTAAGTTTCCAAAATCCTGAATTCAAGATTTTGGACTGCCAAAATCAGGAATTCAAGATTTTGGAATTCAAGATTTTGGACTTCCAAAATCTTGAATTCAGGATTTTGGCAGTCGTTAACTCTAACTCTAAGTCACAACTCTACTGAAATAACTCTATTGAGAAATTACCAAATTTTAGGTTTTGACGACAACGTGAGCATATAATCATGAATCATTCATTTTCTATTTTTCCTAAACCATTTGTGCCCATTCAGTTACAGGATGGTTCGCCCGTATTGTATAACGGCAACAAGACGGAATAATTGCGAAATACTTGCGATAGCGCTAAGTTATATTTTGGTGTGATGTTTTCGTTGCCGTTACCGTCGTCTTTGCTTCAACTCCCTAATAATTTATGATTTACGACGGCGACATGTACGAAAACGTCACTTAAACGTCACTCTTTCGCGATCATTGCATCTCGTTCACGTCGTACAATTGTGGGCGAAGTACCCTAAAAATAAATTGGGTACGAGAGGTTTCAATTTGTATTACGTTGTTGTAAAAGCCTCAAATTTGATGATTCCACGTCGTTGTTACGCAGAATACCGCAAAAAAAACAAAAAAAAAGTGCTAAAATGAGTGCCTCACTTGCAGCACGATTATTTTTTCTCTTTAACCCAATGATATTATTGCTTTGTGGTTTCTTCAGTCGCCGTAGCCGTCCTCGGTTCTTAAACTCCCTGGTCCCTAATGAAGCAACGGCTTGAACAGAACTCAAACTCATGATTGCGCAACTGCACGGCACTCGCTCTACCATCTAAGTTATCAAGCCCGTTGGGGGGTGTCTACAAAACGAAGACCGAAGAGCCAAAAACGAAGACTTGAATCTCAACTCATTTAAAAGCTGTTAAAATGTGCTGAAACGCATTGTTCGGCGCTAAAACAATAAAATCAATAGGGTCTTCGTTTTGTAGAAATGCCCCCCCCCCCCCCCCCCCCTCAAACTACAAAACGAAGACCCTCGCTAAAAGCGCTTTATTTCCACTGGGACTTTTGCCACCGAAAGAAGGTTATCCCCTTTTACTTAATAGTCTCACATAAAGAACGATGGATGTATCCCGTCAATGGTGATTGGTCAAAT
>OX421451.1:40773015-40823015 GCA_949126865.1 Montipora capitata
CTTTCAAATTGGCATTCAAATTAATACATAACCAAAAACACTTCCAATAAGAATGGTTTCTGTGAGCTAAAATAGCCATTTTGAAGTAACTTTGGCCATTCATTTTTGTTCGCCATCAGTAAACAGGTCTCCTTTGCTTTTCAGATTTTTACTACAATCCAGCTAGGACACTGCCGGGCCTTTAAAATAAGCAAAAGATATTTTTTACATCAGAGGCACTTTAAAACTCACCAACAAACAGCACAGACTCTTCCGTTTGACTTCAGCTTGCTGAAATAGACATGGTCAAACTTTTTCATAATTCCTATATGAAGAGAAGAGAAGTAATGTTGAAATAGTTTTTAAAAATTACCAATGTCTCGTTTTTTTAAAAGAAACACTCCATGAACTAGGCTAAACTGATTGGAGATGATAATTTTGAAAGAGAGAACTTGTCACAATGACTTGCAAATCCCATTGCCTGGACAACTGAAAAAACGGTAATACTCTTTAGACTATACCTCTACATGTAAGATTTCAGTTCTTGCAAAATCCTTCTCATCAAAATACACGCTTGTGGCAACTTGAACTTTTTCCCTTAGATACGTAAAAGAGGCTGTAAAAAGCATTCAGAAAATTTTCATTCAATTAATATTTAATTTTACAAGCCAAAATTGTGTAAGTTACACTCACCAGTTGGACTTTTTTTATCTTTGAGTAGTTTGTTGAATGTGTATAGGATCTGGTTCTTTGTTACTCACTTATGCCCAGGATTGACCCAGATGCACACCCAATTTTGACATCCAACACCTTCATACACTGTAAAAAGTAAATCATAAAGCCCTGAAAATGAGATTCCATGCACTCAGCTAATCTACCACGTACTGGCTTTTAAACCCTTAATGCAGGGGTTTCAATACCTTTTCAAGCAGATGCCTCGGGACTAATCAATGTAATTAAGAAGCTGTCACTCTAATGTCTTTTTAATAAAAGAGTTTGAGTGAAAATCTGACAGACAGACGGCGATATACCGCCGATGACCGGCTTCCAAGGAAACCCCTGCTTCATGAATATTTGGTTACAAGTGCAATTGTTAAGGAGTAAATAGTTATCATTATGGCTGAAGTTACAATGCATGACAGGACACACTTTTCTATGCAGTACTTCAGTCTGTTTTAGTTTTCCGTTCCTGTTGACATTGTTATCACATGTTAATTCAACGGCTGCATTCTTTAATATTAGCAAATACAAAATGAGTGGCAGGTCTGCAAAACCTGGGCATTTACAGTGGCAAAATCTGGAGCCTCTTTCGGAAGAGCCTCTCTGGGAGATTGGTCAAGTATGTCCCAATCTGTAGCATCAGAACCCCTATCTAGTTATTATTCTTATAAAGCATGCACTCATCTTTGCTGCTAGCCAGCAAAGTCTTACCTATATCAACAGCTGGGAACAACCTGGAGCATACAACTCTCATGCTAGAACTATGTCACCATTATTTAAAGGACACCAGGACATTTTTAGATGAGCTTTTTAGTACCTTTCATATCTCCTGACAGACCTATCTCACTCCCAAGGGTATAACATTATGTAAGGTTTGTGATTGGCTGGAAAGATCTTTTTTAGCTGCATGAGAAACCAATCTTCTAGCAACCAGCTGATCTGTAAAAATGCTAATTTAACAAATATGTCAAAGTTGTATTGAGGTAAGGACAAACACCTCTCGTAAACATGATGACTAAAGTAACTGTCCCTTAACAAAACAAACTATACTTTAAGTATACACAGTATGTACCTGAAGTATACTACACTGGGTATACTAGAGGTATACTACATGTATAGTTTTAGTATACACTTGATGTATACTTTTTGTATTAGTAATTTGGAACAACTTGAAGTATACAAAAGGTATACCTCACAAAAAAAAACCAATAAATACACTAGCAGATTTTGTAACCAGAAAACACCACAAAAAGTATACATTTTGTATACATATACACAAAGTATACTTATTGCAGGACTGAGGCCATTGTCAGTGTTGTTGGCATCAGGGTATACATTTTGTATACCTTTGTATAACATGGAGGAATACAATAGCAAAAGCAAACACAAATGTCATCATAACTGACTGCTGACAGAAATTTATTTTCATTCTAAACTGAAACCATACTCTTAGTTTTAAAATTATGTGAAATAAAAATAATGTACAAAAATGCTGTAGCATTCAAGAATATCATACAAATTTTACTAATTATAACAATTCTACATGTATAACTATTGCAGGATCCAAGAAAACAATCTTGCAATAGTGATCTTGTCAAAAAATTTTACAATGAATTAATCATTGTGAAAACACTTGAATCAGGGTCAAGTTGCTTGCCAATCTCTTTTCAGTATAAAATACATTGTATGACATTATTTTAAAAATGAAAAAAAGGTCATTGGAAAGGAAGTGCCATGAGTTTCCAAACCTCATAAAATTGAAACTTTGGTACATGTATGAATCAACTTATAAAGTGAGAGAACCCTACCACAAAACAGCAAAGAACATGAAAACCACACTTAAGTGTAAACTTGTCACAAATGACCAGAAGGAACAAATATACTGTTGAATTCAAACCTGGCAGTGGAAATCCATCACCTTGTTTATGGACACATCTTGTTTTATATCAAGATTAAATTGCAGTGTCCAAATATTTCAGTTTGCAATGGCAAATGCAAATGTAAAAAACCACTTTATTATACCTTGATGAATGTTCTGACACCTAACAAGAACCTTGTTATTGCTAATGAATTGTTTACACTGGTGCTACTGTCCCTCATTTGGTTCCAGTCATGAGGAGTGACAATTGTATCACTGCCATTCCAGTGGAGGACATTGTTCAATTATGCTTTTACGTTGACTGTGGATATGATAGTACTTCCTTTGTGGGAATTTTTTTCCTAATCAGTATGAAAAGGACTGAAATGTAAGAAGCTGTCACTCTTGTCTTTTGAATAAAAATCTGACAGACAGACGGAGATATACCGCCGATGACCCAATTTGTGGCATCAGAACCCCTATCTAGTTGTTATATTCTTATAAAGCATGCACTCACACCTTTGCTGCTAGCCAGCCAAGTCTTGACAAAATTACCCATATCAACAGCCGGGAACAACCTGGAGCATACAACTCTTATGCTAGAACTATGTCACCATTATTTAAAGGACACCACGACATTTTTTTAGATGAGCTTTTTAGTACCTTTCATATCTCATGAAAGACCTATCTCACTCCCAAGGGTATAACATTATGTAAGGTTTGTGATTGGCTGGAAAGATCTTTTTTAGCTGCATGAGAAACCAATCTTCTAGTAACCAAGCTGATTTGTAAAAATGCTAATTTAACAAATATGTCAAAGTTGTATTGAGGTAAGGACAAACACCTCTCGTAAACATGATGACTAAAGTAACTGTTACATCTTAAAAGCTTCTTTAAAATCTTACCATCTCAGCAACTCCAAATATCATGCAACAATGTCCAAGTTGGAGAGTTTAACCTGAAAGTAAAAGAACAGGATCACTGAGAATAATGTCCTCTTGGGATGTATCAAAGAAATATCACTGCCTTGTTGGCTCAAGAATAATTGAAAGAGAACCACACTACCCCTTAACCTAATAGCCTCACCAAAATTAACAAACAAAAACCATCCTGCCTTTGTAATTTAAATTTGCAATTGCTTGGACTTTTAGCCTTCTAAAATAAAGGTGTTACAGTTAAGCTATGTCACACGTGACCTGAGTAGTTTAAAATTTGAACTGCGCATGTGCCAGTTTTGAACTTCATTCTTGAGATTCTGAATTTTCAGGAAATAGGAACTCCCGCTCAGCAGATTTGGCACATCAAATGTGCCATTAAAATGTGTTGTATAAATGCTTAATTATTTTAACAGCTACATTGCTGAGTTATGGGTAAATATAGGAACTTCCACTATAGCCAGCCAGATTCTAGATGAAGACCACTTTATATTAATGCCTCGAGTTAAGTGCATAATTTCTCACCTTCCACAAGTCAGCTCTGGAAAATGTGTCCTTCTTATGGAATCCTTGTTGCCTGACCTGCAGTTTTGAATACCAAACCACCCAATGATTTAGTTCATACCCATGAGCTTGGTAACCATGTCTAGAAGCAGCAAATACCTACCAGAGAGTCAAAATCAAAGTTGATTGACGGGCAGTCCGAGAGCTAATATATAGTCTTACTCTGACCAAGAGGCTTTAAAGTTGTACCAATAAACTTCAGAAAACAAAAACACTTACGACAGTAAAACACTATGTAACAGGATGTGTGAACAGACACAACCACAATTTTGGCAATAGAACAATACTATGTTCCTATGTGCAGAATTGAACTTAGCACATATCTGAACAAAACTACATCCAAGTACGTAATAATTATTATAATGATATAATGATCATTGATGGTTTTGCAGTCATTTCGAGACCAAATCATTGAGAAAATTCAAGTAAGAAGGCCTGTTTCATCATCATCATTATCCTGTTATTCATTGGTGCGTGACATACAGCTATGAATGTGTCTGTCGAAAAATATATACTTATCTCGTGATTTTTTGCCTTTTTAGAGGTTAAAGTAGCATATTAAGGAAAAGTGCTTATCTAAATGTTTGCTTGATCAGTTCAGATAATAAGTGGCCTAGATGGCCAAAGTAAGTTCCAGATGTTTACACTATTTTCCCGCCGCCATGTTGGTGTCCCTTGGAGCTACACCAACATGGTGGCTCCATACTGGGCTCTGTAAATTTGTGCGAAATATTTCGACAAATGTTGTAAGATCGGGAAAACGTACAGACCTAAAACTTGCAGAAGTGCCTTAAATATTTATCTCCTATAACAGCGTAATTCCTTGAGTTTATTCACTGAATAGCTTTCGAAATATTTTTTAATTGCGTGACGGTGCAACCCAATACCCCTTCAACGTGTGGAATGATAAACGAGTTTTAACCTAAAATTTCAGACTCTCACATTCCCATTGCCCAAATCCACCATCGTCGGTCCTTGCCTTTTAGAGGTGTTTGCCGTTTTTATAATATTAGCAACTTGTCTCTCTGTCGCTGGCACATAAGGAAGGCAAATTTTTCCCAGTCAGAGCTTGCGTGACAAACGGTACATTGACAAGAACAATTCCAAATGCTGTGGCTCCTGTGATTCCAAGAACTACTTTGCCAAATTTGCATGATTTCCTGGGGATCTTGTTGTCTTCTTGGAGCTCTAATAATACCAACATGGCTTTCGGAGTCAATTCCTCAGAAGAGCACAGGAATGTTCGATTTAAACAAGGACAAATACACAACGACGAAAATATTATGAAGAGGACTCCAAACTATCGAAAAGAAACACGAGAAAAGAAAATTTTTGCTCTTTTGTCGAAAGTTCCCACTCCATTTAAGCCCCGATAATCTCAAGAGTGAAGTCCTGCAATTTCGCTTGTTGATCCTTCTCCAACTCAACCGCATTGGTGGGTCTGTGCCTTCTTCTAACTCGTGTACCGGTGGGGAAGGGAGGGAGAAGGGATTTGTATTCGCGAATGATTTTCGCGTGAAAAACATAAAGTCATAAAAATCCGGAGTAGATTGCAGAATCCCGACGAAAACAAAAACCGAAGATTAAAAAAGACCCACGAAATTCCTTCGTTTTCCGCTGTAAAGTCACAACTCCTCTTATCGTGGGTGTTGCGTAATAGTGTTACATCACAGCCTCGCTTGCATGCAAAGGAGTATTCTTGAGGGAGGGGGTGAAAAACAGAGCTACTGTTGGGGAATTTCACACTCTTTCGCGTTATTCAGGGACGGAGGAGCGTACTTTGTATATTGAGGGGGCTAACAAGCAAGCGCCAGAGAGGCAAACTTGTAGGGGGTTCTTGAAGCTCGCAAATGCTACTTTCAGCATTCTCGACGAGATATCAAAAAAAATAAGCGGGGGATCATCGGTAAAATCAGGGCGGAAAGAGACCGGGCGGTGAAACGAGCGGGTCCGAGCAAAAAGGTGTGATGCAGCAGACTGGGGTCTACTAAAAAGCCTTTTCAAAATGGCGGCAAGTGTTGAGATCGGCGACTTACTCGAAGAATTGGAAGAATTGTTTTACAGGACATCACAGACGACTTTTTTGATTTGAACGAGGAAAAAAATTCTTCAGATGTTCCAGACACATAGCTGATGTTAATGTAACAAACATTTCCCCTCTGTTCTTGATTGGTTCTCTCCTATAACCTATGGTCTTTAGGTAAATCCAAGTGTTTTGATTGGTGCTTTCTTGTTCAGGACTTTGCCATACAAGCCATTTCCATGGAAAAGGTTATAAGCCATGGTTTTTTTTTTTACATTTTGTTTATATTCTGGTGAGTATTTTCACGACTCATGCTGTGTGTTTTAGGACCCAAAAGGCAAGTCAAAATACAAGTAACAACTTGGAAATATTAAGCTCTTACTAACCGAGCTGGAGGGCCATACTGGGGAATATTGGTTGAACATTGTGGAACTTAAGATGGAGCGCAGCGAGGTCCATACAAAAATGACCAAGGTGCAATATTCCTCAGTATGGCTTGGGCAAGCTTAGTTAGAAAGTAGTTTATCATATGGTACTCAGGCCATGGTTGATTCTTGAATTTCTGGCTTTTCAAAAACAAAAATTACACAGCTTATGACCGCTTCCAAAGAAATGGTCGGCATAGCAAAATCCTAACCAAGAAAGAACCAAATTATCACAATGCTTGCATGTACCTCAAAACTGCCTTACTGCAGGAGGAAAAGCCGACAGGGCAAGCAACCCCCACCCTTAGCTCAAGGTCTAGATCCGCCACTGATTACCACAATATTTTCTGTAGTTGAATGATAATTGAGCTAATTATGTGCCTTACTGTGAGTACAATAATTGTGCAAAGTTTAATCATGTCTTTAGAAATCAGTCATGTTCAGAGATATTATCGGCACAGGATTTGGGGAAAGTGTTTTTATTGTCATTATTGAGAACTTACTGAATACGGGCTAACCAGGGTGCACCTCAGGCTAAATGACATACCATCGTAGCCTACTAGTTAGTATGAAGAGTTGTACAGTGTCAAGAGAATTTGGTAAGCCTATTTATGGTTAGCTCTCACAAGCAGAAATGGTAACATGCTATTTTCAAAACAAAATAGAAAATAGAGCTAAATATTGTTACCTACGGTACTACCATTAATTATCTGAAAATAAAAATCCTGCCTTCCACATTATGTGCACAGTGTGTTATTGCAAATCTTCTAATTTGTATAATCTCAAAAAAAAATTAAACTGGAAATATGAGACAAGATATTACAAGGTCGTAAATGCTATAGCCCTCATTTTTTGAATGACCTTTACAAGAGAGTGATAAATGTATGTTTTTGGATTATAGGCTCTATAACCCAATCAATAAGAATGGAATTTTGTAGAGTTGTTAAGCATTTGAATCACAAACCCTGTGAGGGGATTCTGAACGTATGGCAAAAACCTCTACTTCGTGTACGAAATACAGATGACATAAAATAATGGAAACAGGCGACAAGAAACAATATCGCACCAAAATATAATGTCTTGCAAACAGTGGTTAAACAATAATTATGTTACCATTTGTGTCTGGTCCCCCAAGAAGGAGCCATATTAAATTAAAGATGAACTGTCCAAGTTAAATTAAGATTGGTTATTTAATAGTAATACATGAAGCAGCCGTTAACCTAGCAACCTTTGTAGCTTTCTTAATTGGTGTTGATAGAAGAATCCTTCTTACAAGAAGGGTTTTCTCTCCACTAACTAAAATATTCACTAATTAGCAGGTAGTTTGAGGGCAATATTGTGTGTGTAAATGGTGCATTGAGGAAAAATCATAGACAAAAGTTAGGGTTAGTCTGTAGAATGAGGGGGAGAAATTTACAAAGCAAACTCTCAACCCCAAAATAATGTTAACAAATGAAACAAACTCTGTGTGAAATTAAAAACTTTAATCACAGAAACAGCCAGATAGTACATGTATGAAAAACTGAATCACGTAGGAGGGATTAACAACTATTTGACCATGAAAATTATTCAGCAGAAGTGGCCAGCTTGGCGGTGATGTCTCCAAAAAGGCTTGTGGTGTATGAGGCCACATAAGCAGAAACAGCCACAAGTCAAAAAGGGACCTTGCCGAGTGCTGGAATTAGAAGAGAGTTACTGTATTGATCTGTACTAATTGATTGAGTAAAAGGGCTAGATCAGCCACACATCTTTTTTTTTCTTTAAATAAGCCCTCAGACCCCCAAAAATAGATGCCAGTGATCCCTGAGTGTGAAATAGTTATGCTATATTTTTTAAGTTCTCTGTGCGGTGTCGCTAGTCAAGCCAAACAATAAATACAGTCATTGCTATTTTTTAAGGGATGTTCCAGGGCTTATGCTTTTAATTATTTTATTTATGTTTCACACAGTGGAACAAAAATTTGATCATATTGATCAGCCACAGGTTAGCTTATTTGTTTGTGTCCAAACTGCACAAAGGCAAAGAAAACAATACGGGGTTTGGGAGAGGATGGGGAGTCTCAAAACGTAGCAGTAGTGATAGGCTACAAATTGCTTTTCCTCAGGGAAGGATATTCTACAAGGAACTGTAATCATTGCTTTGTCCTCAGTTGTTACAAAATATGAAGGAGTTGCCATGGAATAGTATAACTATGCAAAAAGCATAGTTATACCTAAGGGGGCAAGGACATGGTATTTACAATAACTTATCAGTTTTGCATTGTTTTGCTGTGATCCATTTTAAGTCTGTGCCCGGTTCCTCGAAAGCCGATTAACTTAATCCAGGATTAGCGTAAACTTTTGTTTCACTTTTTCAACTTTTTGGTGAAAGTTTCTTTTGCTTATTTTTGTTTTTCAAGATTGACGTCTTCTCATGTAAAGTTCTGCCAAAAATCTGCGTTGAACAGCATTTGGGAGTAGAGAAATAAACTGCTTGGTTAATTTTTAATCTTAGATTAGCGTTAATCGGCTTTCGAGGAACCGGGCCCTGGTCTATACCTCGAGATCAAACATTGTTTGCCATGTTATGAGGTGTTCTGACGCATCTGTCCTTCTGTGGAATGTTTTTTGAAGCTCTTGTTTCCAGGCTTTGAAGTAATTAAGTACTTGGTTTAAGTTGGTAACACGTTGATCTGTTATTGACTGCAGTGGGTTGTTATATATCTTTGAAGACATTCCAAAGCATTTCACATTTTCATAAATTCTTGTCTTTTCTGTGGTGTTGTGCAAAGCCATGTCCTTGCAAACTTTTTCAGACAGAATATTAACAGCAAGCTTTACTCGTATTTTATTTAAATTATCAAGATGAACTTACAAGCGCCTTGATTAAACCGTATTTGTTGTTTGTTGATTTTCCCAAGCGGGCGAAATCTTGAAAATAGTTTTTTATTGTCGGTAAAATTGACTGCGGCGGGCGATTCGTCGCGAGCGATTTTAAGTGAGCAAGTTTGAAGTTCTGAAACGCTGCTATATCCAAATATATCCCGCTGGTTTTTTACTATGTTTTGTAAAAGCTATCGATCTTAAACATATGTAAAATTTAGAGTGGAGTAATGTGGAGTACTCCTAAAAGAAGCAGCGGAACACGGCTTGGTCACGATAAGTGGGACATACCTGCATTCGACACTGTCTTACTTCACTCAAATTTAAGCAGCTTCCGACGAAAATACTTGAGTTATATTCCAACAGACAAAATAGTATCGAGTTTTGGGTCAAAAATATCAGAAAGGCCTTTAAATAATACTCTACTGGTGGCCCAAAAATAAAGAAAGAAAACTTGATTTCCGGTTCGTCGAGAGGATATTTTTGACAACACAGCGGTCAAATGAGTGCGCATGTCAAGCCACGCGCGTGCGATTTTGGCGCGCGTGGGAATGGGTTGCATCATTTCCATAGGAACAAGTAAGCGTCAAAATGGCGGCAGATTTAAATTTCGCGGTATTTGTTTTCAATTAGCGGGGATAAGGTGGAGACAAAACAGCTAAGGTTTTTACTTTAACCACAGCTCTTAAAGGGACGTCTCTTTCATATATCTTTTTCAACAAAAAAACTATCTCTGCAACAATAGTGAATTTTCTTGTCGAGTTTACGCGTTCGTAGCAAAACATGAAGACTTGTGTTTTTATCGTGGTAGTTGTCGTCGTCGGCCTGTCTAGGGGCAAATTTCCGGATGAAAAAACCTAATGCCTGAGCAGTAAAACTCGGGAGAAGAACGTTTGTAGAGCCAGAATAATTGGACTCAGTACCGAGATGGCTCGAGTGGCGGAAGTTGACAGTGGAAATTTTGTGTGCGCGTTTTATTGGCATCAAAAAAGAACAAGTATCAATATCAGTTCGTGTTCCGTACCCACTCATTCGGAAACTTTGAGTAGTACCCCCATGCCTGAGCGACTATACAGAGTTACAGGGAAAAAAAATGCCATCCTATCGTCCAGGTACAAAGTGGT
Organism: Montipora capitata; assembly: GCA_949126865.1. NCBI lineage: Eukaryota > Metazoa > Cnidaria > Anthozoa > Scleractinia > Acroporidae > Montipora > Montipora capitata. Next base: position 40,783,505 of record OX421451.1, read on the forward strand.
GCACCAGTTGCCCACGAAATGCAGATAAAATATTCCCCTCTAAGGACACATAGAAAAGACCAAAGAAGAGGAAAACGGTGGGTGGTACCAAATAGGTTCTTTTCTCACACAACATCTGTGTCGTTCTTGTCTTATAACAAAAGTTAAAGCTCAAATAATTCTAAGTCTCTCTCAATATATTATGGTTCTATGTAATATATCACCAATGATTTTTTTTTTTTCAGAGAAAGAGTGAGAGAGATAAGGAGGGGGCGGGGAGGGAGGGAGAGCAAACATTTACCTGCATTTAAATACTAATTTCATTCACCAAAGCAGTAGATACTCTGCATACACTCTGACACGAGTTGATGGATGTCCCAACCAGAAAAATCACACAGAATTGCAACAACAGAGAGAAGTTGTACTCTTTCACACACATACTTACTTTACGTACAGTATTTTAATTTAATAGTACAACATGAACAGGTATAAACTGGATATTTGGTACTGAAGACCATTTTATTACACTAGCACACATTAGTACATGCAGTCTTTAAAAGGAGCTGAGTGCTTTCCTAGATATCCATGGAACCTTGAGATCTGGTTTGAACTATGCCCCTGTGTGTGTACAACAGACCGCTATACAAAAAAATCCAAGCAAACTGTAAACAAATGATGCAAATGAAAGTCAAAGAAGCAATTCAGATATGTAATCGCTCATAAACAAGTAGATGCAATACCATTTGTCTCTTCTAATCATTGAATATTCCCATGTATTTTTCTCTAACTTTAGCAAAAGTACTGATTATCAGTCTACTGGATGACTTTTATAGCATTTACATGTATACCATAAGAACAACAATAGATCTTAAACTCTCATAAGCCACACAAATGGCTTCAAGTCATCTGGACATTTTGTATGCACACCACATGCCATTCCACTACCTGATGACAAAACAAAAGCACACAGCCTAGTAACAGTGATAATCAAGGGAAGACAGCAGGCATGCAAAGGAGGAATTGTGCCAGCTAATACAGATAAGATTCCAAAGACTGGAATGTCACAAATTAAAACCAGTAACATGGAACAACTTCCTCATCAAATACACACTCTGAAACCAAAAGACACGAGAAAGCAGTTAATTTAGTTTAAGTGCATCATCCCAAGCAGTTAATATGTTCTTGAAGTGTGCCATGTTGTTAGTGACTAGTGAAATACTCCTCAATCAATTCAACTATTTCCATTTTTTCCTGACAATATCCAACCTTTCCACAGAGGGTTTTTTGATTTGAACTCATCCATCTGTCTTGGAATGATAGCTTGGCCTGAAACTATTTTTTTTAACAGGTTATGGCTTTTTTAGACCTCCTGCCACATTAGCCCTCACATTGAGCCCACTTGGGGTGAGTAGGGATTTTGTCTGGAATGAAACAAGGTCAATTTCCTTCAGTCAGGGTTTGAGATTTCAGAAGACCTAATTTATAAATTAATCCTTGGACTAGACAGTACACCATTTCTTCTGTTTGCCTTCTTAATTTCCGCTTTACAGGTATATATATTAATAGGCTGAGTTTGAGTTTGCTATTCCTACACGTATTTAAATTTATTATGGCTCTTAAGATGTTTAAATCTTTGCAGAATATATTCTGGCTTGGCACGTGATGAACTGAAGACACTAAAATCATGTGTACTGGTTGATGAATTCGAAAAGCAGTTTAACATTTGTTTCCTTCTCGATCATAGAATTTCTTAATTTCACCACATGTATGTAATCACGTTTTCCACGAAGTGAGCTTTCAGAGATCTACCTGAAATTGTCTTAAATATCGCGCTAAAATGATCGTTAGCCCACATCGAATTGTAGCTCGTCTTTCCCAAACCGAATAAAGAAAAATAAACGTAAATCGTAGTTGGAGCCGAGGAAACAGAAATAGTTTACAGGGTAATGCCTTTGTTTACTTTTTACTCACCTTACCACAATGAAAATAAGCAAGCAGTTTTACTCAAACTGGATCCCCTTTTTTGCGTTTACTACCGCAAAGGTCTTCAGTCATACGTGGTATCATACGTGGTAAGTCATTTAGGTAATGATTCATCCACCGAAAAAAGATTCCCAGCAATATTTCACTCACAAACTCACGCACAGTTCGTTCCGTAGTGTGTTCCGGAAAGAGACCGGAAGTGCTTAAAACTCGCACATGCGCACTCATTTGACCGCTGTGTTATTTTTGACAATTTTTGACAGCCATTAATTGCACCGGAAGCGCGAAAGGAGCGCTCGTGCCAGTCCTTCTCCGCATCACACATTGGACCAAGAGCGGAGTGCCCGTTTCACCGCCCTATGTACAAGCGCCATGGTAAAATGACAGATGTTTTACTTCTTATTTTTACTTTCTGCTTGAAATTGGGAGGGCTAAAATGGCAAAAGCAATAAATTTTAAAATGAATAATTTTCAGGGGCCCCAGGGGTAGAGCTCAAAACACAGGGAAGTCATCACCAAGAATGGGGAGCGTATCGTGACAGGACAAAGTGAGTCAATTCATGCAAACACACAAAACTTCATCTCAAAATTTTAATTAAACCACAACTACTTTTTCAAATGTTACAAACCATTACTTGTAAACAATTTCAAGCATGCATTATGACAAATCTTCGGTTACATATTGATAATTGAGTTTTACAAAGCAATTACAAAGTAAAAGGTGAAATATTATTTACAAACTTTTCACTATTTTGGTGTCTTCCTCGAAGGGCAATTTGTTTTAGGAAATACTTTCTTTACTACCCCTAACACCACCTCGGGGTGTGGTTTTTAGTATTACAATTTTTCACAAAGTAAAAATCTCTGAAAGTTAATGAAAGTTAGGACCCAAATTTCACCTCAACTTTCCTGATTGGTTCATTTCATTCAAGAATTGGACCTCTTAGAAAACAAGACATTTTCTGAGTCTTTTTGTGATTGGTTAATGTGAACAACAAATTTCTTTTTAATTGGTTCATTTGGATCCGTAGATGACATCAGCAAAGTAGTTGAATATCAACTCAGCATTTTTTTGTTTTCCACCAAAGCCAATATTTACAAGAAAAATATACTCGATGGCGCCTTTGAAACACGATCCTCTGCTATCAGTTTACAATGGACTTAAAAGAAGTACAACTAAAGGAATGGAACTAAAGAAACCATCAGTACAAATTCAAGTTACTTAAGCATTGAATAATCAAAGGTTCATTGGGAAGAAGTGCAAGGAGCTGAGCTTTGAAATGTTTTAGGGCCGATTTAGGGCCGATTTACACGATACGATTTTGTCGCATGCGACAAGCTCACGACAGGCCTACGAAAGGACTTACGATTGTCGCAGCGTTTTAAAACATGTTTTAAAATGCTACGACTTTTTTTCTGACGTACACAACAATCGTAAATCATGTCGTGGGCCTGTCGTAAGCCGTTGTCGCATGCGACAAAGTCGCACCGTGTAAATCGCCGATTTACACGATACGATTTTGTCGCATGCGACAAGCTCACGACAGGCCTACGACATGACTTACGACTGTCGCAGCGTTTTAAAACATGTTTTAAAATGCTACGACATTTTTTCTGACGTACACAACAATTGAAATCATGTCGTGGGCCTGTCGTAAGCCGTTGTCGCATGCGACAAAGTCGTACCGTGTAAATCGGCCCTTACACAGAGACCATGGACACTTCAAAAAAGTTGTTTGGTTTACGAAATAGTTGGACATTTTGTCTTTGTGAAGCTACTTTTGGTAAGCTGGATTTTAAATGAAATTGCTTGTATGTCACAGTGTAATAGACAAAATTTACTGTCAAATTTGTTTGACTTGTTTGCTCTTGTATTGTTCATTCATCTCTTATGTTTCAATGAACCTATGATAATTTTGTTATTTAAAAAGGCTTTCACTAATCCATGGTCCCTTTATATTAAAAGGGTTGAAATATTTAAACCTTCAGTTTTTCTCGTACTGATTTAGTTACCGTCCTAACTTCAAACTTTCAATTTCGTAAGCTCAACAAACATCGAAATGAAACGACTGCGTGTTTTTAGGGTTTAAGTTTATTCAAACAAAAACTTCGCAATTAATATGCTTCACTGATTTACGGAAGGCGGCTCTATTAGTTATATTGTTATACCTGAGGTTTAAGCTGTTTAGTTTGCAATTACTGTGCTTTAGTGCTGCTGATAAATGCTCGGCTGCTTTATCAGTTATATTGTTATCCCCGAGGTTTAAGCTGTTTAGTTTGCAATTACTGTGCTTTAGTGCTGCTGATAAATGCTCGGCTGCTTTATCAGTTAACTCGTTACGCATGAGGTTTAAGCTGTTTAGTTTGCAATTACTGTGCTTTAGTGCTGCTGATAATTGCTCGGCTGCTTTATCAGTTAACTCGTTACTCATGAGGTTTAAGCTGTTTAGTTTGCAATTACTGTGCTTAAGTGCTGCTGATAAATGCTCGGCTCCTTTATCAGTTAACTCGTTTTTCCTAAGGTTTAAGCTGTTTAGTTTGCTTCCAGTATTGACAAGAAACTTTTGCACTTCTTTTGCACCCAATGAACCAAGATCATTCACCATCAAATGCATACTCAAAACTCCCGAAGCATTTTCTAAGAAATGCGAGACAGCAGCAAAGTCAACAGGCCCGAGTGAACAGGCACTAAAATCTACGGCGTTAAAGCCAATTTGCTTAATTTTGTTTTGTAACACTGCCTGCTGTTTTTCATCATCAATCTCGTACAAACACTTACATAAGTTCAGTGCTAGCTTTTTGTCTTTACTACTAGCTGGCCAACAGGTCAGTGTTTTTGTCTCTAGTAACGAGTATTTCTTCTCAGTCGACATTGGAAGCAGTTTGATAAAAATGTCGCTGTTTGAGCTCTTTGTTTCTGGATCAGGCTCGAGTAATCCAGCCACAAACTGCAGCACCATTTGCCATGCACCATCGTTAATGTGTTTTGACACAAAGTTGTTTAGTTTTCTTTTACTGAAGGACTCTACAACATTTTTAGCAGCGAAGAATTCTTGCAGTGTTAAATGCGTAAAGCAGTATTGGGCTTTCGGCGGCTCGTTAAAACGGGATTTGGTGTCTGGCAATCTGTGAAGAAGTCCACAATCTTCCAAACCACTGACTTCGCTTGACTCAAAGAGCAATCTTCCTTGTTCTACTCCCTCAAAAGCAATTTCTCCCAGTCTCTTGAAAATTTCTTTGTGATCATTTGGGAGTTTGTTAAACGGCAAGTACATGTAATCTTTGAGACTCGGGTTACCTTGAGCGCTGCTTCTCCGACTGTGCTGAAAGAAGAGAATCTTTACAACCATCGCGTAAATATCAGTCATTCTTGTCGGGAGGGTGTGTGTTGTATCAGTGAGACTGATAATTTCGAGAAGACAAGAACAAATCAGAAAACAGTTCACTGGAATGTAGCACAATGAAAACAGGTTCATGTTCGACTTAATGTGTCCCCAAATTTTCTCTTTTGCGTTGTGAATACCATGTGTAAACTTTTCGACGTAGTCTTCAATCTTTTCCGACGTAAATCCGAGAATTTCCACGGTTCTATCAAAGTTCACTTCTGCAATACAGGGGACTGCCGTTGGTCTTGTTGTTGTGATTATGTTTAGACCACGAAGAAGTTCTCCACTGGCTAGTTTGTTAAATAAAGTTGAGACGGGCATCTTCTCCTCCAAGCCATTGTTGTAACATATGTGGTCTTTTCTAGCGATATCCTCTTTCGCAGAATATTCATCGACTCCGTCAAAAATAAAAAGTACCTGGCTTGGGTTTTTAATTACAAATTTCCACACAGCTTCAGGTAATTTCTCAACTGTTTCTGCGTTAGCCAACAGTTCATAGAGACTAAGCACTAGATTGCTTGTAAAGCGCCTGAATTTCATGAGGAACACAACAACAATGTTTGTTTTGTCATCCTGATCTCCACTGAACGCTTCACCAGATGCCCACATTCGAGCAATCATTGAGCTGAGCAACGTCTTTCCTATGCCAGGACGTCCAACAACAAGGACGTTCTTGTGTTCTTTGTCAATAACATCCTCTGGCTTGGCAGAGTCACAGTTCTTGGAATCGGGAGGGTATTCTTTAAGTTGTTCGCTTCTGTCTTTCGCAAAGACATGTTCAGCTCTGCCTTCATGCATTGCCACATTGACATAGATTTGATCAATATTAAGATGATTGGTTCTCGGGCCTTCTCCTGGGTTACGTCTAAAAGGTTGTGTAAGATCAGTTAGTTTCTCTGTGATATTTAAGCAATAGGCCTTCATTTTGTTAACGGCTTTTGTCAGTTCAAGTTGCTCTTCTTCCGCTTCGCCCGTACGAGCCTTCCCGACATTGAAGGCTTCCCGCACTGCAGGTTGACATTCACTGTGTTCCTCAGCTAGTGACAGTATTTCTTGTTGCGGTGTTACGCGTTGTTGATCCGAGTTCGAACTCAAATGATCAGCATAAAACTGTAGGTTGTCCATGAAGTTTCTTCCTCCCTTAGCGGCTCGTGATAAGATCCAGGCAATCTCCACGAAAGCAAAAAATGCGAAAATGCCGTTAACCACTGTCACAGCATTGGTCCAAAAATTCTTTTTCGTTGCTCTCTGATTGATACATTCGTAAACTTTTGCCGATTGTGTCTGGTTCGTTACTAGCTCCCCTGAATCATAGCCTCTCTCAACAGTACAGGTAAAATCTGCGGGAAAGTGCCCGGGATAGAGTAAGTCGGTCTTTAGGAAGACAATGAAAATGATCCCCAGAGCAAATTTTGCGGCAAGTTGAGATAAATATGCAAAGAAAAGGCAACGCCTTCGAATTCGTCTTTGATTGCTCAATCTCCGTTCCGCATCTCTGAGAGCGCCCTTAAGTCTATTAACTGTGGACTTGATGCACACGGAGTAAACAAGGGACACCAAAGAAATCGAGAAGAAATTAACAATGACGAAGGCGTAGAGAGGTATGCCGAGTTTGTAGAATTGCTTTTGGTACTGGTCGAAGCACTTTCCTTGGATAAAATCCTTCTCGCTGGTGGTTTTCACATCGCAGCCGACGTCGAACCTTGATTCGTTGATCTCCATGTCTAAAAATATCGCACTCACTATGCCATCAAGTAAAATCCAAGAGAAAACTGCAACATAACTGAGTATGCTAACAGTTTCGGGAATAAACAAGTCTTTGAAATTCATTTTGATTTCGTGTTTGATCGTTGTCGATTTGCTTCTGGGCTGGGTGTGGCGGAAGCAGTGGAGTTGGCGTCTTTATAAGGCCAAAATTGACAGCAAATATTGAACGTTTTATTTAATATTTCTAAATAAGGCATGGCTTGAACATGCAATCAGATATTCATTGACCCGTACAACCTCACTCTGCGAGCTAAAAACAAAACTAGTTGCCAAGACTTCAATAATAAAAGATCTGATCAGAGTGACAAAAAGAGTTTTCGAACAAATCTGTAGTGAGTCATTTTTAAAGCTTAAACAACTAATAAAATAGTTTTGACTAATGCACTGTTCTTTTTTTTTTTTTTTTTTTTAACAATATGGAGCCCCCGCCCCCTTCGGTCCGAGTCACGTTTGTATTGATATAATCACCCAAAGATCAAATTCTTAGAAAGAGCTGGAGAACACTTTATCGCCTATTCTTAACTCAGTTCAAGTTTTTCTGTTTTCACCAAAATGCACGCTCCCTTCACTCCGACTCTTGTGTGTATACGAATCACCGCAAAGGTCAAATTCTTCAGTAGAAAGAGCGAGAACACAAAATTATCTCTTTGCCGACCTATTCTTACTTTAAAAGGTTTTTTTTTTCCAAAAACTACTTTTATAAATTGAATGCTGTTGACGCTTGTAGACTATTCATAATGTATTTGTTTTGAAGAGATTGAAGCCGAGTTCAGTTATGTCTTCCGAGATCTCTTCAGTCTTTTTGCCCCCGGGCCAGGCCGAATACATCTCTGTGTAAAAAATTCAGCAAAGTATAAAGACAAATTATTTTGCAATAACTGAAGTGACCTGAATCATCTAATTGTCGGTCTATCAATGCGAAGCCGGATTTTAAAGTCCTTTCAATCATAGCCGGACGGTGTTATGCAACTAGTTCTGATTAATCATGCATACACCTGGGCAAGTTAACTTGTGTGTTGCTAATTATGGGCCGCAGTTACCACGATAATAAAAGAGTTTGAAATAGTTCAGACAACTAAAGTTGGTTCAAGTGTCGGTTGCGAGATAACACAGACACTTAACAATTGATTCAGCTTAGGCAAAACGGTTTATTAGGCTAACGAAAGATCAAGGTACTACTGGTGCGGTATTTTAACAGTATCGAGGATTTTTACATACATTTTACTAAAAGTATTTTTAGGTTAAAAAAAGTGGTCATGGTTGGTGTGAATAATAAGTAAGTTTAATTAATCTTTTCTAAACACTGTATAATTGACATCCGTGATAAAAGATGGCTTTACAAATTAATTTGGCCAGAATTTCATCTTGTTTTCATTAAGACAGTAATTGTTTTTCTTCGATTGACGATGAGCTGCTACTGAAATTTTATATTTCAACAAATTAGGTGTGCTATTCCATGGATTCATTTTAACTATTCTTTAATGAGAGTTCACAGCCACGGAGTGCTAGCCTTTTACGGGATATGAATATTTTACTGTTTTTGTCAGTAATTTTGATGGATTATCATAAGGTTGAGAGTTTTATTGTCATTTCTTTGGCCTCAGGCAGAAGGCTATGATCACGCGATCAGCCCGATGAAATAAAAGTAATAAATAAATATATGACGTATAAACATAGCGCATTCTGTCTACCGCTCTCAAAGAGCTTTACAATGATTTGTTGGGGAAATATTTGGTTGTCATGTCGTGTTTTTGTTTCAGATAAACAGGAGGAGTTTTACTGGTGCCCTAGCTCAGATCAAAACAACTACTTCACTCAACGGGGCGGCAAAGCTTGAGATGAGAAAAACAATGAAGTCAATGAAAGGAATTAACTATGCATTCCTTGCTTCATATTTAAGTAAAACTTTATTTAATATTTAGACATGCTTATCTCTATCAACTATTAATTATACTCTCTTTTTTTATGAGAACGTCTAATTTTGTTGCTGAGGCTGAACGTTCTTGTATATTTATGCGATGTGAGGCTGAGAACGTTCTTAAATTTGCTGGCATCAGACTTCGTTTCACCTGACGACTTTGATGGTGTTGAAGTTACATATGTTTGACACAATTATAAATAAAAACTGCTCGTTGTTACAAAATGAGATGTGTATCATGCAATAAGAAAACCATCGTTATGTTATACAAAGTATTTGCGTTAATTAACATTTATTTACCCGTTTATTTTTTATGTTTTCATTTTGAAAATGCAAATGAGCAAAATAAAAAACGTTCTTAGTCGCGACTCTCAGCCTGCGGAATGTTTTTACACCGTTCTTGAAATTTTTTTTAATCTCAGCCTCAACGTTTTTATGAAAAAGGTTCTTATAAAATAAAAACAGTGTATATCGAAAAGCTGATTCCCACAGGGCCGGACGATTTGTTACAAATATAAAATGATCAATTCTAATAAAACTATTTGTGTATTTATATCTGATGATATTTCCGCTAAGCGTAGGCCTGACATCGAAGATCCTAATTTTGAGTGTTTGTGGTTCTCTTTACGCCCAACACGTCTTCCTAGACCACTATCTTGCATTATGCATATGGTTTGTGTTGTCTACCATCCACCTGGACTAAGCGCTAAGGACCACCAAGATCTAAACGACTACCTGGTTAGTACTATCGATACACTACGTAACCAATACCCTGATTGTGGAATTGTACTCCTTGGGGACTTTAATGACTTTAACATATCAAATTTATTAGCTTGTCATAGTCTGAAACAGGTTGTTGATCAACCTACTAGGGGAACATCTATACTTGATCTTATAATTACTAACCTATTTCACCTCTATGAGAAATCTCACGTTTTAGCCCCTCTAGGAACTAGTGATCATAATTCCGTTAGATGGTCACCCAGGGTAAATCTTAGAAGCAAAAATCATAGCCAGGGCACTGCTAAACGTCCTGTCCGACTTTTCCCTCGTCATGCTGTCAACGCTTTTGGGAGGTGGGTATCTACCCATAACTGGTTTGGTGGTTTGGATTTGATTAATCCATCTGTGGACAAGCTTGTTAGCTCTTTTACGGCAGATTTAACAAGTGCAGTAGATCGTTTCTTCCCTATGAAGTCTATGAAATTCCACCACTCAGATAAACCATGGATAACTCCATCAATTAAAATGCTTGTCAAAGAACGCCAAAAGGCTTTCCATTCACAGAATACCCCCCTTTGGAAATCCCTACGTAACAAAGTCCAGCAGACCATGGATCGCTGAACGCAAACGATCTTTTTATCAAACCAAAGTTCAAGATCTAAAGAAAGATAACTGTCGTAAGTGGTGGGGGATAGTTAATAAGATGTCGGGTAGATCTGAGAAGTCCAGACACCTCTTATTAGAGCGTGATCGTAAGACCTTATCTGATCCTGAATTAGCCAATGCGCTTAATAATTTCTTTACATCTGTACGTTCGGACATCCCCCGGCTTAATTTGTCTTTGCTGCCAGCTTTCCCCCCCACGGGCGATACGCTGCCCATGGTACAACCTTATGAAGTATGTAAAAAACCTACTTCAATTAAGCCCCATAAGGCCCATGGGCCCGATAATATTTAAAGAGTTTGCTTTTGAACTAGCAACCCCAGCTGCTACTATTTTTAATGTATCTTTGTTGTCTGGGGTTATGCCAATCTCTTGGAAGGAATCTAATATCATTCCAATCCCTAAAGTCACAAAGCCCACATGTGAGAGTGATATAAGACCAATCTCACTCACACCCTGCCTTTCAAGGGTTTTAGAAGACTTTGTGGTTTCATGGTTGATTGAGGATGTCAGGGATAAAATTGACCCTATGCAGTTTGGCTGCTTGAAAGGAACATCCACATCTTACTGTCTGTTAGATATGGTCCATAATTGGCTTTTACAGCTAGACAGTCCTAATGAACATCTCCGAGTCTGCTTTTTGGACTTTTCAAAAGCTTTTGACCGTATTGGTTATAACATCCTTGTCCAAAAGCTTATTAACCTTAACGTTAGACTTTGTCTGATCCCTTGGATCATTAACTTTCTATCTGATAGAAAACAACGCGTTAAGTTAAATCAGACATTTTCGGAATGGCTCTCTGTTAAAGCAGGGGTCCCCCAAGGGACCAAACTAGGCCCGATTTTGTTCCTCATAATGATCAATGATTTGGGGAGGGCCGATGATGTCACCTAATTTCGGAATGTGGAAGTACGTAGATGATGTCTCGTTGTCAGAGAACCTTAGTAAGGGTAGCTTATCATCTTCCCAGTCTACACTTGACTATATAAACAACTGGGCCTCTGACAACTGGATGCGTCTTAACGCTAAGAAATGCAAAGAGTTGCGTTTGTGTTTCTTCAAGGAAAAACCCCAGTTATCCCCCTTATCAATTGATGATCAACCGTTAGAAGTGGTAACATCACATAAGGTCCTGGGGCTTATTATTCAGAATGACTTAAAGTGGAACGAACATATCGCATCAGTAGTTGCTAAGGCATCGAGACGCTTACATATCCTACGTGTTTTACGTCGGGGTGGTGTCTCAGCAGCTGACCTTGTCTCAATTTATGTGTCTTTGATACGCTCTATTTTGGAATATAGCTGCGTAGTCTGGCATTATATGCTCTTCCCTCCTATTTGTCTGAACAGTTCGAAAGAGTCCAGAAACGAGCTTTTGGTGTTATCTTTCCCAAACAGACCTATAGCAGGGCATGTGAACTTGCTGAATGCCCAAGGTTGGACGTTTGCGCAATGATCTTTGTATTAGAACTTTAAACGGGAAGGGCCCTCTCTCAAAGCACCTGACAATGACGAGGGTGAGCGCGCATGGACGTACGATGAGAAATCATACCCACAGAACTCTATATAAGTGTAGAACGGAGCGGATTAAAAGAAGCGTTTTTCCTAGTGCAATTATTTCTTTTAATAATAATATTTAGAATCTACATTTTTATGTAATTTTTAAATTTTATATAATTTTTAAATTGTAAATACACGTTGTAATTCATTTTTAAATGCGAAAATGTGTTTTCAATAAACTATTACCATTTTTTTAAATTACTATTAGTTAAAATTTCGCCAGCTAATGATTCCATTTACTACATGTATTTTGACATTCTCTAAAATAAGAGAAGTGCAAAAATAGTGCTCAGTGATCACAGACGCCAAGAGAGGATAAAAGGACCTGTCTTGCAGATGCTTAACATGTTATTAGTATCTGCTCCAATTTCTGCCATTCTTCTCTTTGATACACACCAGTCCACAAAACAAGCGCAACGAGGACTCTTCACTGATCGTAAAACAAAAAAATTCATTAAACGTGTTTCATTAACGATCCTTGCCAGTCAGGTCAACCGATAAAAGGGTGTTGTTTTTTACCGGATCAGAACAATCGAGAACTCATTCACAATGATCAGTCACTGAACCGTTTATACTTAGTAGTTAGAAGTTTTGTATTCTGATTGTGTAGCCTTTTTTTTGTAATTGAATGTCGCAATCTAAATTAATTAGCTGCGAGGTTTGCCTTTGGAAAGACCTAACTGATGAATGAATCACTGAACCAAGAAGAATATTGTAGACCGGCTTTGTCAATTGCATTGTGCCCTGAGCTGCAGTTGAAAAGACCAATTCTGAAATTCGTGAGCAGAAACTAAAAAAATCATTTTAGAAGATTGAAAACATAACCGGGCAGAAAATTCACGGTCCTAAAAAGACTGGCGCAGTGGTGAGAGCACTTGCCTTCCCCCCCCCCCCCTCCCCCCCACCAATGTGCCCCGGGATCGATTCCCGGATTAGACCATATGTGGGTTGAGTTTGTTGGTTCTCTACACTGCTCCGAGAGGTTTAATTTTGTACCGGGTACTCCGATTTTTCTCTCTACTCTAAACCAAACATTTGATTTGAATTGTTCCGATTTCAGTTGATTTGTAGTCTCCCCGATTAGTAGAGCAATCATGCTGGACTAAATTATCTTTAGACTTAAACATGATAAAGTGGTTATTATGACAGCAGTAACGCGAGGATGTCTCCTAAGTTATTAGGGACATTAAGAGCTACGACGGCGACGTTAACGAAAACGTCACCTCAAAATATAACTTTGCTTTATCATATGTCTTTCACGATTAATAAATCTCGTTCACTCCCTACAATGCGGCCGGAGTATCCTAAAAGTAAATTGGTACGAGCGGTTTCAGCTGGTTTCAGGGTGAAAATAAAGAATGAAAGGTTCTCTGTTTCATGCTCACGTTTTCGTCAAAACATCAAATTTGGTGATTTCAAGTCGTTGTTATGCAGAGGACAGCAAACGTATTTGCTAAACTCCGTGCTGCACTTGCAGCATGATTATGTATGCTCTTCAGTTATCCAATGGTATCAGGGACAGTTCCTGGACTTTAACATCTACGCCGCGATCGGCAGCGAGAACACAATATAATGACTACATGAGCCGGGCTGGTCAGGTTTGCCGAGATGAGTTTCAGCCCGGTATTACATGAGGTGAGCCAGCCCGGCTTCCGTGACTAAAATGAATATGTCATGTGAAAAAAGAAAACAACAAGAAGAAGTGAAGAGACGTTTTGTCTCGCTAAATTGTTATTAAAATTCAACATTTTTCAATTTAAAGAAGCCGTATGGTTGGTTATCTTATTTATTCTTATTTTAACACAAAAAACGACTATTCCGTGGGCCATTTTGCTCTAAAGTGGAGTATTGAGGTTAGAAATCGCTGGCCCGGCTAACCGGGCTGTCCCGGTGAACGCGATTACATGGAAAAATCTCAGCCCGGTTAGCCGCGATCCCGGCAACGTGATGCCGGGATCTTGGCTAACCGGGCTTAGATTTTACGATGTGAAATCGCCAAATTTGAGGTTTGGACGACAACGTGAGAGGCTGAATCGTTTCAACGTTTTTTCAATTCTATTTATACAGATCACTCTTCTTGTCCAACATTCCATGAAGTTAATGTAAATCCTCGATCTGATCAACAATCATCTAGACCTAATTGAAGTGACCACTGAGGAAGTTACTGAACTGTTCACATCTCTTGAATCCTCTAAAGCACCTGGCCCTGATAATCTGCCTTCCATTGTACTGAAAAAATGCGCCAACACTCTAGCTCCGTCTATAACTACTTTTATAAATTCCTCCTTTCTAAATTTGTTACTGCTTACAGTGGCGGATCCAGACCTTGATCTAAGGGAGGGGGGTGGGGCGTTTTTTTTGAGTGTGTGAACTCAAAAACAATTTTAGCCTCAATTTTTACCAGAATATATACTTTTTGCCAAAATTAGGGGGGGCCCGGGGCCCCCGGGTCCCTCCCCTAGATCCGCCACTGGCTTATCTGCGTGGAAAACGGCAAATATTTGTCCTGTGCACAACAACGACAAGAAAATAGATGTAGAAAATTATCGCTGCAGCTACTGCAAGTCCTGTAATGCCGATACTGGCTTAAGTCCAAGAGAAATGTGTTCTAAATCGTCTTCTACCGCATATTTCACCTTGCTTATTTAACATGCAACATGGCTTCCTTAAAGGTCTCTCATGCACCACCCAGCTGCTGCAAGTCCTCAAAGAACTTGGCCGGGCTTTTGATAGTGGACTGGAAACTGATGTCATCTCCATAAATTTTTCCAAAGCTTTTAATTCTGTGGTACGTGTTACACAAAAATAGAAGGCACTTAGTTGGGTGGTAATGAAATGCAGCGTTCCAGTTATTTTTTTTCAAGTCGGCGGAGGTTGACATTTTTAGACCATTGAGGGGTCACCCAGATGTCGTGGCAGCAGTGGCCCTTTGGCTCACATGTTCTCACGTTGATTATTTTGTAAAGTCCTGTCCCGTTCTGAGGTCTTTTACTTTTTTAAGCGTTGATAATAAATTCAGTGCAAAGATTAATCTCGTACCCAGATCTCACTCTGTCACTGAAAATGTGAGATCTGGTAAAGTTCGACAGTACACCATTTTTCATTGGCTACTTAAAAAAGGTTGCGGCAATGCAATCGACGCTCCGATTGGCTAATTTTCGCGGGGCACTTAGTGAAGGTTTAGTTTTCGCAAGCTCATGTGCTGTTTTGAATAAATGCCAGTTGGGCGGAGGAAAGTTTTGTTTTTTCCAACGCCGGAAAAGCTTTACATTTGAGGCAAATCATTTTAAAGATTTGCGACATTTGTGTAAATGGTACCGAAGAAAGCGCCACGTACCCTGCCATTCGAATAAAGTTCTGCGTAGCTGGCTACGCGGTACGCAGAAACTAATAAATTCAAGTTGAATTTTGTAATTTATTCAAAACAGTATTTATCGTTCTTAAAGCGTGACTCGCGAATTAAGTAGTGATCAATTGTGAATTTTACAGTTAGATTAACTACATTTTTCACGAGATCGTGTCAAGAATAGCGCTCTTTGCAGTGATTAGGTCTAAGCACTCTTTAACATTTTCGCTTTCAATTTACGGTTTGGTTAACTACACTTTTCACGAGATTGTGTGAAGAAAATATCACTCGTTTACTGATGAAGCCTAAGCGCTCGTTTCAGTGATTCTGCAGTTGCTTCGACAGTTAAACAATCTCGACCGTTCAAAAACAATCGCCTGTAGCGCTTCTTTCTGTTTGGGCTTAAGTTTAAGGTTTCCTTGTCCTCTACCCAAAAGAATCTCTTCAAGAATACTCTCGAAATCCGTGTTTATTCCGCAAAAGTCACAACAGAGAGTACGAACATGCGCAGTGATAAAAAAGCCCGTATTTCGGGCCTTGCTGGCACTGAGCATGCTCGAAATCGAACTTTACCAGATCTCCCTTCCGTATGACCGTGGGAGATCTGGGTACGAGATTATGCAAAGATAACAAGACACGCTCTTGAGTAAAACTCGCTCAATTCTTCTTTAAATAGTCTGCAAAAAAAACTGACTGCAAATTTCTCTGACGGAAGTTTTCCTGCATGTCATTCATGTCTTGCAGTAGCACTAAGCAAAAGTTTATTCCACACACTAACGAAAGACTCAACATGTTGTTTCCGCTTCGTAATTCCTCTTCTTTTCAGTCTAATCTGATGCCACGTCAATTTTTTTTGCCTTAACGTTTGCATCAAAAAGTACCGCAAAAGCCCGAAGTTAACAATAAAAGGCAAGCCAAGTTTAAAAGATACTCTGGGTGCCAGAGGAAATTTTTTGCAAGGTCGGAGAGAACGCTCCGCGATTCAAAATCAACGGTCGAGGACGAAAAAAAAAAACCTCTGGTCGCACAACCCTAGAACCTCATTTCCATGCGTAGAGACAGTTCAGATTTCTCGTCATGGTGTTGTCGTCAAACTGGTTTTGGCCGCCAAGCTGAGACTGCTCCGCAAAGGACGCATTGTGATTGCAATGATGGCTATTCATTTTAACACCTTGAATAATTTCGGAGCAATGTTCCATTGATTTTCGGTGCGTAAGATTAATTTGATGAAAAATTTATTTTTGAATGTGTTTAAAACAGGATACTGTAATAGCAAAGAGCTAGAGATCACTTCCTAAAGTGCAGAATTGACGCCTTCGAAATGCGAGAAACTTTTGTCTGTCCTTACTATTTTTCGTCCATGAGTCCTCCGTTCCCAGACACAGTTGCAACAAATGTTGCGAGTTCAACTTTTTTAGTTAATTTCCCTGACCGCTCAAACGAGCTTGAGTATCAGCAAGTGCTCTCATACGCGAAATTGCTAAGCAAAGTAATTTAACTACAATTAAAACTGGTCTTTTCTCGTTGTCAAAGCTATTAAAGTTGGTGAAACAGCTTTCCAGTAGTAGTTAGTGCTGTAGGTAACACGAGCAGCAGAGTTCCAGTCGATTCTGTGGTTTGTCACAGAATCGACTACGGCAATCGCACATGTTAAAACCAGAACCTCCCCTACAGTAAAGAAATAAAACTGGCCAGAGGATAGGTTACCAGTAGCCTTCTATTTTGTCAGTGCAGTATTAAAAAGCACTTCGAGGCATTCTCCCAGGCCTAGAAACTACCAGCTCCCAGCCTAGTTGCTTTGAAGAAATTCAACATGAATAGCTTGCGTAGGGGCCCAAGAGGAGGGGGAGGGGGGAGGGGAGGGAAAGGGTAGGCTGCTACGCTGGCTACAGCATGGAGCACTTTTTCCTTGAGTAGTAGTCTGAAGTGTCAGCCGTCTCCTCGCCCACGAGGAGACGGCTCACACTTCAGACTACTGGAGTAGCCCTGTGCTTTTTTTAGCGCTTAGTGATTGACTCAAAAATCAAAGCTATATTCTCAGCCAATCAGCAAGAGTACCAAATATTATTGGCTTTCGTATTTCGCAGACTGCATTTAGTTCTTTTACGCTAACATCAGCTTATAATGTTATTTGAGAGCTGTTATGATTGGTCAGCGTATATTTTCAGCTGAGCGCACACTCGTAAAGCATACCCTTCAGCTGATGGATTATAACGTGTGACTGGAAATATGTGATCTAAAATCGGGGGAAAAAAACCGGAAATAAATTTTGACTGAAGTGTTGAGACCAATCTCGAAATTTAGCTTTTTGACCTACCCTGATTTTTGGAGTACATGTAAGATTCTTTGTTTTTTTTTTTGTTTTTTTGCATTCTTATGGCTTTTTCCATTGGAAACCCACCGTTACTTTTCAAGTCGAAACCAAATCGTGACTATCGAACTGAGACTGGCTCGCATTTTCATACTGCTTGCGTGTTAATTATAGGGAAACAACTTACAAGCAATAAACAAAATGATATTTTTATTGAATAAAAGTACAATTTGATGAGTTTATGCGTTCTTAAAATGTCTATTTTTGTTTCAGTGAAAACGATCCATGATTTCAAGTGTCCGGTCCACACTGGCACGTTTTTAACCCAGGTTTACGCCACCGTTTTCAAAAACCCAAGGTTTCATCTATTCGCATGGCAATCCAAAAGCATTTTCAAAAAAAATAGTTTTAAGAAATTCTCCACCTGGGAAACCGTTTTTCGACTGTGCTTTGGGGCGAACCTAGCTGACTCTCTCTTGATATCCAAAAGGAACTTTTGGCATCGAGAGATCGCTCTGCAATAACCACCAAAGTCTGGTCATTTGAAACAGTATCTGTGCTTACACCGGGGTAAAATCGACCAAACCCTATTGGCTGTTACCAAGACAAAATAAAGAGAAATTTCACAGAAATTAATGTAGAAACGGAAGTCGGTTTCCATTCATACAAACATGACGTCACATGAAGACATCGAGGTAGTAAGCAGCACGTTTGCGAACTCTAAGAGTTGTAAAACGATTAATTTTATCCTACGCATTTCGTGTGACTAACGCACACTTCGTCAGGGATGTTTCACGATACAACACAAGCGACCTGTTTATACACCTAAATAAGGGACTAAATTTTTTTTTTTTACATTACGTAAAACCGCACCTACGAGAGCGGATTTGCATGTAGGAAACAGGCGGAAAGGTGTGCAAGGAGTGACATATTTTGTGCCTAACATAATTTTGGGGCTCACAGTTAAAAAAGAAAAAGAAATACATGAAGACATCGGGAACAGGGCAAGATGACAGTTGCGATTCGCCAATTTTGATTCCTAGTCAGTTTCGAACACGCGGACGCCTCTGAAAACACTTCCGTTTCTGTTTCATTTAAAAACATATCCCTAGGGCAGGACCACGCCCTCACTTCCTGTAACCTTAATTTTCTCTTGGTCGTCATGATATTCAACCAGCTTCAAATATAGCCTTGCTTTGAACAACTACAGTAGGTCTCATTACAGGGAAACAGCGCCTAAAATCACCACTCTCACCGCTTAACAATCCGATTTAAAAAAACTCCACTTTTAAAAGACAATTAGTTAAACATTGAAATTTATCTTGTGTAATTGACAACAGTTAAAGACCACAAAGCTAAGATAGTCCTAATGTCTTGAGCTTGGAAACAAGAACTTCATTCTTGTGGCACTCCTACAAGAAAAGCAACTCAACAGTTACACAGCGATAGATTTAACTCTTCAAGGAGACACCTCTTACTGTACTTGGTGCAGGGTAAATGCTTCCTTGGTATTAGTAATTTTGTTTCACAAAGGGCTGTCTCCCGTTTTCATTTCAAGCTACGGAAACGAAGAAGTCATTTCAAAAACAGAACTTTGCGCAATTGAAAGTCTTTCGCGACTGTTCCATACTCTTGACGCTGAATTACATTGGATTTGTAGGAACATTTCTGATTAAAGACAGAGTATAAAAGGGTCATTGTGGTATGCTGAGCTCACGTTGCAGTAGGCTCTTTCACGTTGTTGTAATGAAGGACAAGGTGAATGTTTACCCCGGCAAATGAAAAGATGAGATGTTTTTTTTTTTCCCGATAATTCGGTGATATTCGGAAAACATCCGAGTGCTCCTTTGCTGGAGTCGAACCTACGACGACCTTCCGATTACTAGTTCGGATGCACCGTTACCGACGTAGCGTATGGCACAGAAATGAACGAAAATATATGCTGTTGATCAAGTATGGTTATTTGTATAGGTAGTAATAAAACATCACTGGGAGCCTTCACTCACAAACGCCCCGGGTAGAAGTAAGTTAAGGAAAGAGGCGAGCCCGGAAGCGGAAGGAGTGGGAGCCATGGCAACACGCTGGACATCGCTGAGGGGAGGTGGGAGGGTCGAACACTCGACGTCCGTTCAAAGCCAAAGAGAGAAATAAACGGGATAAAACAAGACTATTTATACCAAAATGGTAATATAATATGCAAATAGGGTTCTCCAATAGAACAAGAGATGCACGGAAATTTTCAACTTATATCTAAATTATGATGACCCCCAGTGAGAATAGTGCAATAAAGGTGAAATTGTTGCATTGATTGCCAATCAAATGCGAGCCCTGGACGGCGTAATTTTTCCGTGCTTGCGTTATAAGCATGCGTTGCTTCTGCTTAACCATCTAGATTTTTTTTATGTGTATCATGAATAAGTAATCACATGATTCTTCTCGCGCAAATCCGAATAAAGAAGCACTTGTACATTTTTTTAAAGACTATAAATTGTGGCGCGTGCAATTTTGTGCGGCTTTGACAAAATTTACACTTGCTTATTTATTCCAAATTGCACTCGAAATCATCCAATAACCTATACAAATTGTACGAGAAGAATTATGTGGTTACTTATTAATAACATTCATGAGAAAATTTCGAGATAAAAATTGTCGTAATCGAGCACAAACAATAATGCACGCGTATCACGCAATCACGTGAAAATTGCGCCAGAACGGGCTCGCATTTGATTGGCTGTTTGTGTGACTTCCTTTGACCATTGACCAATCAGAATGCTTGGTTTGTTACTTCTTTTTGCACCGAAACTGCCGAAACCGAAACCTTTTGCACCGAAACTGCATTTCTCCTTACCAATGAGAACTGAGTCATTTCTTGAACTCCCTAGTGTTGATATTTGAGGGCGCTTATTCGAGGGGGAATACCCCGAAATAGCAAAAGAAGTGGAATATCCAAGAACCGTGTGGTGATGGGGTCTGCATCCCGTTGACGGCGACAACGGAATAGCATATTTCCCGCTCTTGGAAGCGCAATTGAAATGAAAAACAATTAACCACCACTTTCTACCGTATATTAATTCGTATATTCTTAAAATATACCGATAATTAGATTATCTCTTCCGAATGAAAGAGATGCGTCGTTTGACAAAGATGTATCGAGGTAGTTCGACAAAGCCATCTAGATCGAAGTGGTGTCCACAAAAAATAAACAATTCAACTTACTTCGGTGAAATCTTTGACCGTTTTGTAATACAGCCCTTCTTGTTCTACAATCTCGAGGTATTGCTGGTTTAAGGTGTCCCTCTTTTGCTTCTCGGTCACCTTCTTCTTTTCAATCTAAAGAAGTGATAAACAACGGTAAACTCTAGGTGGTTTACTGCTTATTTTTCTGGTACTATTTTAAAAGGGCAATTAAGCAGTAGAACGGCCTTCAACTGAATGCCCCACAAACGAACGAATGTCAACACTTTAGCCAATCACAGCCACAAGAAAATCAAATTCGCCAATCAGAGCGAAGAGCAGTTACGTGCAGCGCGGGAAACGCGTCACTGCATTGAATTACCTTTTACTTCCGATTGGCTGATCGGCTGAAACTTTGAAAGCCAATCAGCGAAGCAAAGAAAAAACAATTACATTTCGACACTCATTCGGAAAGCTAAAAACGAAAAATCTAGAAAAAAAATATGAACATGCTATTTGTAAAATAAATATCGGGGTCCAGGATTTGAAAAAGGAGACAGAAAAACCGGAGTACCTAGAGAAAAACCTCTCGGGGCATAGTCTTGAAAAAACAAATATATCGACGTGAAGGGAGTAGAAGTTCGTTCCATAGCAGTGTGGTTATGTTTTAAATTGGTAAATTACACTTCAAAACTTTGCTTTGCATCAAAACTCCGATTCTCTCCCAGCTGTAAAGAAGTTAGAAAAAAGTGTGCATTACTCTGTCTTTGTTGTCCACAATTCCCTTGACAATGCTCTCCAACTGCTTCAGGAATTGCTCTTTGTTTGACGGTGAAGACATTGCCCTAAAATACAAGATAACAAAATAAAAATATCAAAACCTATAACTTGCTAAGATCTCTTTCCCACAATAAAACCCTGGAACGCGAGGAAATTCGAAAACTAAACTTACCAACAACACTGAGTTGCAAATGTGGCGAAAGAGATAATTTTTAACCTATTACTAACCTAGAGCGAGAGTCGTACTGGGGAATATTGGCCCCAGGCTGAGGGCAGCGAGGTCCGTGCAAAAACTGGTTGTTTAATAGTAATACATGAGGCAGCAGATAACATAGTAACTTTTGTGGCTGTCTTAATTGGTGCTTTTAGAAGAATCCTCCTTACAAGAAGGGGTTTATCTCCACTAACTAAAACATTCACTAATCAGTAGGTAGTTTGGGGGGAATATTGTGTGTGTGGAGGGTGAGTTAGGTAAAATCATAGCCAAAAGTTAGGGTTAGTCTGTAAAGCCAGGAAGAGAAATAGGCTAGTTTCGAATTGTGCAACAACAAAAGGATAGAGTCGAGGTTCAGGGGAATAATTGGCATTCTGTTTTGTTCAAAACAAAGGAAAATGCAAATTATTCCCGTAAACCTCGACTCTGTTCCAGAATGCTAATTATTCCCTGGACAAAAACCAACAACAAAATCATGGACAGATATTCCCCCAAACTACCTGCTAATTAGTGAATGTTTTAGTTAGTGGAGAGAAACCCCTTCTTGTAAGGTGGATTCTTCTATCAAAACCAATTAAGAAAGCCACAAAGGTTGCTAAGTTGACTGCTGCTTCATGTATTGCTATTATATAACCAACGGGTCCCGAGCAAGTGAGGTCGCTAAGTTGTTTATTATATGGCATCGTTTTCATTTCCGTCTGGTTAGTAAGATCCGCTTGGCGAATGTTTATAACCTTCGTATTCCATCATCGAACTTGCTATAAGAGTACTGTGTTGATGAAAAAATTAAACTCCGCTTTTTAAAAACTTTTTGTGTTTCGCTCAACTTGAATTTCCTGGGAGAGAGGAAAAAAACGGAAAAAACCGACCGTTTCCATGGCAATGCTCCGTACTGTAGAGAATCCCGACCGAAAACCAGCCAATCAGACCGCAGCCTGAGAACTGCTTGCCATATAATAATAGTACTTCTTAACCAACAGATTGTTTTATAGATATAATAATTTTACGATTTCAGCTTACAACTCACGATTCAGTTAAATATTGGGAACTTACTGTTCAAAGTTGTCGTGAATGGAGTTCAATAAATTGACCTGTTTAAAAAAAGGGACAGAAATTACATCTTACGAGGAGTCACCACTTATTAGGCCAGGTAAGTGGTTGAAGGGCCCATTTGAAAAAAGTGCTAACTTGTTCAACTCTTTATTCATTCCAAAGTTTAAAGGGGCTATGTCACGCAAAATGTCACGTCATGACACCCAAAATGCACAAAAAGTACAATGAAACATTGCAATAACCACTTAAAACTGTTGAACAACAAAAGAAATACAGTAAAAGAAAAGAGAAGCATGGAAGGACACAAATAGACAAGATTGAACCGATCGATTGCATTTGGGAATCTTGAAAAAGGTCGGCCCAACGTTTTTCAAGTTTCTGACAAATCGCCTGGATAAAGGTCGTTTTTGCTCAGAATCATCTTGTTTTTGATGTAACAATTATTTTGTCAGTAAAATATTACCATTTTCGAGTTTTAAACGCGTGATTATTTAAATAATTGCTCGAGCGAGCGCAGCGAGTGAGAACAACACTAATCTTGCAATGCATCTCGGGGCTATCGCGCAATGAATCTCGAGATTGCATGCCTGAGTTCGCCCGATTATAAATGCTATGCCTTGCGGTTTGGGTTCTGAGGTACACCCGGCATTTCTTCGGGCCGTCGAGTTACTGTCTTCGGATTGCCGTCGGACACCGAGCGCCACCGAACGAATGCTCGGCTAATCACATGGCAGCTGAAAAACCATAATATTTGTTTCTTTGAGTTGTGGCGGATTGTCCTCTGGATTTTCCTGTTGTTTTCACGGTAAGTCTCATCATGAATCGACTTAGATATATTATTGAAAGTTGTCAGAGCTTTCAAACTGTGTTAACCTCTGGTTTGAGAAACATTTCGCTTCAGATTCTCGCATTGTCGGTCGACTTTGGAACGAAGGCAGTCTCATGTTCTGTCAATGGCTACCATCACCATCGACTACTACAAGGCGTTTGGTCTTACAAAATCTCCCCTCTTTGGGGCTACCTGCATTGATCAGGTCTCCTCCTACTCGAGCATTTCCCTTCTCACTGAGAACGACTAGTTTTATAAGTAAAAGATGTCCATATTACCATTTTCGAGTTTTAAACGCGTGATTAACTAATTATTCCCCCTAAACACCCTAAAATAACGTGACATAGTCCCTTTAATTCTGTTTGTAAAAACTGTGCAATTGTACTTTACTGAGATGGTTCTTACTTGACGCCACAAAGGCCATGTTGGTGCACAGAACAATAGAGAAAAAAGTCTTTTGGGAATTTAACTCTATTATAAAGCAAAACATGAGCCATAATTTACTATTATTATACATTGGTGTCGCCAGCTCGATTTTGATTGGCTATGAGCACGCAGCTAATTCTTGCTTCCTCTGTTTCTCTTACGTCATAGCTACAGACAATAACCTTCGGCTTCGGCAGATAACACAAACATTGGCCTTGATAATTATTGCCGGCTATCATGCTCAACCTCATCCAATAATTGTTAATTCTACGAGGGCGCGCTGGGTATGAAGTGATAGATGACCAAAGGCGCCTCGTTGGTTATAATCATTTTATATCCAGCAAGCCCGAGTAGAATAATTGTTTTATTAAAAACTCCGTAGGATCAACAACTCTTCCACTGAATCATCGATTTCTGCTTCGGTCAATTCCGTCTAAAACGGCTTTTGTCGGCAATTTTTGCTCAGAGCTGCAAAAATGTTTTCAGCTCTTTTTATTGCTGGCGTGTTCTTTGACCATATTAGGTACAGCAGGTATATGAACTGATAGCCTGTGTCCGGGGAGCCAATGAAAATGCTGGAAATCTTACATCCGTAGTTCAGTTTTGAATCATTCGTCTTACTCGAGTCAATCGTCTCTAGTATAAATTCTACCACTGACTAGTTATTACATCCCCGATGAAATGGGTCAAAACGGTATAAACTTCCTCCAAAAAAAAGTCTAACTGCCACATTGTTGCTCGCTCTAACATTTTACATTTAGAGTTCCCTGATCCATCATTACCCGAACACAGCGAGCAATGAATCAATGATTACACAATCTGGCTTGAATTCTGCCATGCTCACCCTTAAAAGTGTTACTATGATCAAAAAATCAGTTCTTTTTTTTCCTTCAGATTTTGAAAGTGTGATTGCTTAATACTTGACAGGGAAAATTTTGAGCTTTGATTTGTATCCAAAGGCTTTTTACTTTGAGTGTAAGTTTTGGATTTCACGGTCCGCCATTACTCATGTTCCAAAATGACCCAAGGGCCCTCAGAGGCTTGGATCTAGGGAAAAGTGACGTCATTTACTCACTAGCTTAAAATTTCATGCAGCGTCTGATGCTTATTATAAATGCAAAACACGAGTTTAAAAGTCTGGAAGCGCGAAACTCCCGTGAGCTTTAGCAACAGGGAGCTTTAGCAAAGACGACGACGGCAACG
Organism: Montipora capitata; assembly: GCA_949126865.1. Lineage (NCBI taxonomy): Eukaryota > Metazoa > Cnidaria > Anthozoa > Scleractinia > Acroporidae > Montipora > Montipora capitata. The sequence goes on from OX421451.1 coordinate 40,808,822, forward strand.
GCAACGAGAACGTCATCTGTTATTGCATGTAATCACTTTATTTCATGCAGCGTCTGATGCTTATTATAAATGCAAAACACGAGTTTAAAAGTCTGGAAGCCCGAGACTCCCGTGAGTTTAGCAACAGGGAGCTTTAGCAACGACGACGGGAACGGCAACGAGAACGTCATCTGTTATTGCATGTAATCACTTTATTTCATGCAACGTCTGATGCTTATTATAAATGCAAAACACGAGTTTAAAAGTCTGGAAGCCCGAAACTCCCGTGAGCTTTAGCAACCACGACGGCAACGGCAACGAGAACGTCATCTGTTATTGCATGTAATCACTTTATTTCATGCAGCGTCTGATGCTTATTATAAATGCAAAACACGAGTTTAAAAGTCTGGAAGCCCGAAACTCCCGTGAGCTTTAGCAACCACGACGGCAACGGCAACGAGAACGTCATCTGTTATTGCATGTAATCACTTTATTTCATGCAGCGTCTGATGCTTATTATAAATGGAAAACACGAGTTTAAAAGTCTGGAAGCCCGAAACTCCCATGAGCTTTAGTAACAGGGAGCTTTAGCAACCACGACGACGACGGCAACGAGAACGTCATCTGTTATTGCATGTAATCACTTTATTTCATGCAACGTCTGATGCTTATTATAAATGCAAAACACGAGTTTAAAAGTCTGGAAGCCCGAAACTCCCGTGAGCTTTAGCAACCACGACGGCAACGGCAACGAGAACGTCATCTGTTATTGCATGTAATCACTTTATTTCATGCAGCGTCTGATGCTTATTATAAATGCAAAACACGAGTTTAAAAGTCTGGAAGCCCGAAACTCCCGTGAGCTTTAGCAACCACGACGGCAACGGCAACGAGAACGTCATCTGTTATTGCATGTAATCACTTTATTTCATGCAGCGTCTGATGCTTATTATAAATGGAAAACACGAGTTTAAAAGTCTGGAAGCCCGAAACTCCCGTGAGCTTTAGCAACCACGACGGCAACGGCAACGAGAACGTCATCTGTTATTGCATGTAATCACTTTATTTCATGCAGCGTCTGATGCTTATTATAAATGCAAAACACGAGTTTAAAAGTCTGGAAGCCCGAAACTCCCGTGAGCTTTAGCAACAGGGAGCTTTAGCAACGACGACGACGGCAACGACAACGAGAACGTCATCTGTTATTGCATGTAATCACTTTATTTCATGCAGCGTCTGATGCTTATTATAAATGCAAAACACGAGTTTAAAAGTCTGGAAGCCCGAAACTCCCGTGAGCTTTAGCAACAGGGAGCTTTAGCAACGACGACGGCAACGGCAACGAGAACGTCATCTGTTATTGCATGTAATCACTTTATTTCATGCAACGTCTGATGCTTATTATAAATGCAAAACACGAGTTTAAAAGTCTGGAAGCCCGAAACTCCCGTGAGCTTTAGCAACCACGACGGCAACGGCAACGAGAACGTCATCTGTTATTGCATGTAATCACTTTATTTCATGCAGCGTCTGATGCTTATTATAAATGCAAAACACGAGTTTAAAAGTCTGGAAGCCCGAAACTCCCGTGAGCTTTAGCAACCACGACGGCAACGGCAACGAGAACGTCATCTGTTATTGCATGTAATCACTTTATTTCATGCAGCGTCTGATGCTTATTATAAATGGAAAACACGAGTTTAAAAGTCTGGAAGCCCGAAACTCCCGTGAGCTTTAGCAACAGGGAGCTTTAGCAACGACGACGACGGCAACGGCAACGAGAACGTCATCTGTTATTGCATGTAATCACTTTATTTCATGCAGCGTCTGATGCTTATTATAAATGCAAAACACGAGTTTAAAAGTCTGGAAGCCCGAAACTCCCGTGAGCTTTAGCAACAGGGAGCTTTAGCAACGACGACGGCAACGGCAACGAGAACGTCATCTGTTATTGCATGTAATCACTTTATTTCATGCAACGTCTGATGCTTATTATAAATGCAAAACACGAGTTTAAAAGTCTGGAAGCCCGAAACTCCCGTGAGCTTTAGCAACCACGACGGCAACGGCAACGAGAACGTCATCTGTTATTGCATGTAATCACTTTATTTCATGCAGCGTCTGATGCTTATTATAAATGCAAAACACGAGTTTAAAAGTCTGGAAGCCCGAAACTCCCGTGAGCTTTAGCAACCACGACGGCAACGGCAACGAGAACGTCATCTGTTATTGCATGTAATCACTTTATTTCATGCAGCGTCTGATGCTTATTATAAATGCAAAACACGAGTTTAAAAGTCTGGAAGCCCGAAACTCCCGTGAGCTTTAGCAACCACGACGGCAACGGCAACGAGAACGTCATCTGTTATTGCATGTAATCACTTTATTTCATGCAGCGTCTGATGCTTATTATAAATGCAAAACACGAGTTTAAAAGTCTGGAAGCCCGAAACTCCCGTGAGCTTTAGCAACCACGACGGCAACGGCAACGAGAACGTCATCTGTTATTGCATGTAATCACTTTATTTCATGCAGCGTCTGATGCTTATTATAAATGCAAAACACGAGTTTAAAAGTCTGGAAGCCCGAAACTCCCGTGAGCTTTAGCAACCACGACGGCAACGGCAACGAGAACGTCATCTGTTATTGCATGTAATCACTTTATTTCATGCAGCGTCTGATGCTTATTATAAATGGAAAACACGAGTTTAAAAGTCTGGAAGCCCGAAACTCCCATGAGCTTTAGCAGCAGGGAGCCTTAGCAACGACGACGACGGCAACGGCAACGAGAACGTCATCTGTTATTGCATGTAATCCAGCGTCTGATGCTTATTATAAATGCAAAACACGAGTTTAAAAGTCTGGAAGCCCGAAACTCCCATGAGCTTTAGCAGCAGGGAGCTTTAGCAACGACGACGACGGCAACGGCAACGAGAACGTCATCTGTTATTGTAATTCCAAGCTTTCTAATGTGACAAAGGTATAGCAGTTCTTCAGGAATGAAAACGTGGAGTAACTGCAGAATACCCTGCCATTTTGAAGCTGCACCTCTGAAAAGGCTGGATACGTGGATACGCAGTCGAAAATACCACTCTTCCCCAAGTAAACTTCTAGGTATATTGTGAAGTGGATACGCAGATACGCGGATACGCAGTCGAAAATACCACCCCTCCCCAAGTAAACTTCTAAGTATATTGTGAAGTGGATATGCGGATACGCAGTCGAAAATACCACCCCTCCCCAAGTAAACTTCTAGGTATATTGTGAAGTGGATACGCGGATACGCGGATACGCAGTCGAAAATACCACCCCTCCCCAAGTAAACTTCTAAGTATATTGTGAAGTGGATATGCGGATACGCAGTCGAAAATACCTCCCCTCCCCAAGTAAACTTCTAGGTATATTGTGAAGTGGGATACGCGGATACGCGGATACGCAGTCGAAAATACCACCCCTCCCCAAGTAAACTTCTAAATATATTGTGAGAACCAAACCGCAAAATTTCGCGAGAGTGCTTAGGCCTAATCACTGAAACGAGCGCTTAGGCTTAATCAGTAAACGAGTGCTTTCTTCTTCACACGATCTCGTGAAAAGTGCAGTTAACCGAACCGCAAAATGAAAGCTAAAATTTTACGAGAGTGCTTAGGCCTAATCACTGAGACGAGCGCTTAGGCTTAATCAGTAAACGAGTGCTTTCTTCTTCACACGATGTCGTGAAAAAGTGTAGTTAACCGAAGCGTAAAATGAAAGCTAAAATTCTACGGGAGTGCTTAGGCCTAATCACTGAAGCGAGTGTTTACTGCTTTTTTCTTCACACGATCTCGTGAAAAAGTGTAGTTAATCGAAGCGTAAAATGAAAGCTAAAATTCTACGAGAGTGCTTAGGCCTAATCACTGAAACGAGCGCTTAGGCTTAATCAGTAAACGAGTGCTTTCTTCTTCACACGATCTCGTGAAAAAGTGTAGTTAACCGAAGCGTAAAATGAAAGCTAAAATTCTACGAGATTGCTTTGGCCTAATCACTGAAACAATACGTGATTTTTTTTCCACTGCGTATCTGCGTATCCACATATCCATGCATATACTACAGAGCATTTTGAAGTAATGTTACACGAAGTTGGTATCCAGTTCCCATGTGTGATGTCCGCGTATCCACGTATCCGGGTATCCATGTTTTCCACTGCGTATCCGCGTATCCGCGTATCCACTTCTCAATATAGTTAAAAGTTTACCTGGGGAGGGGTGGTACTTTCGACTGCGTATCCGCGTATCCAGTCTTTTCAGAGGTGCAGCTTCAAAATGGCAGGGTATTCTGCAGTCAAGCCGAAAACGTTATGAATCGCGCATAATTTAGGGGCGAAACTTTTTTCATGATGAAATTTTACCTCTAAGTGTTGACTTCCTCCATAAAAGCTCAAATTTGAATATTTCACGATGTTGTTTTGCTGACGACGGCCAAGAAATTGACAAAAATGAAAAACGCACGTGCCTAACGTGCAAATCTATTGTTTTTGGCCACTAAATATGCAAATTTGACAACGCCGTTGTCGTCCCTAAAGCTCTCTATTAATTCAGCCGCCTACAAATACATTGCATTCTCAAACTATTGAGTCATTGACGTCATTGTTCTCGATTCAGCTCTCTCAAGATTTTTAAGTTAGTAATGGCGGACCATTGAAAAATTCCAGTTAAAATAAACAGGTGTCTTTGAAATCAAGGCTTAAAACTTGGGTCACTGGTTTAGTTAACATAGTTTTGAAATCCAAAGAAAAATAATAATTGTTTTTTTGATCATACATGTAGTAGAACTTTAAAGCCTAGTTCACACTAGCGACATAAGGATCATAATCATAATCATCAGCACGAACATAACGCTTTTTTGTCGCTTATGTCTTAGCGGGAACGTCCAGAAACATAATCATAGGCGCCCTTATGATCAACATAATCATAATCATAAGAAAATGATCGACCATTTTTCTTATGATTATGATTATGGCTTTGACTATGATTATGTCGCTTTTCTTTGCAGTGGGAACGCGAAAATCATAACGACGTAATGAGAAACATAATGACGCAACGGGGTCATTGTGTTTTGGCCAATTAAAGTCTAGGACCAGTACTTTCGGGTCGGTTCATTTTCAAGATGGCGGCCAGCTTCGAGGAAAAGCTTTACGTTTTTAGAGCGGCCGTCCCCACTAGAACATAAGAAGCTTATGTTTATGATTATGATTATGCTTATGATCCTTATGTCGCCAGTGGGAACTAAGCTTAAGAGTACAAAACTAAAATGCTGGGCGCTGTGCATCCTCGGAGACCCGAGGAGACGGGACGTGAATCGGGACTGACGTAAAGTTTTCAAGCAAGGCGAGAAGAGCCCCTGGGAACATACCTTTAACGGACGAGTTCCAGAGCGAATTAAATTCTGATTTTCTGATTGGGCGGAAATTTCTGCAATTGTCTTTTTTCCGCCCAATCAGAGGACCTCATACAGTGAAGTCAGATCGTGATTCCTTATATCAAGTTGATTTTAAGTAAAATTCTATATTAAAATAAAGCGAAAATTTGTTATCGTAATAAGGGGTTTTCAACACTTCAAAAACTCGGAATGCGTGTTAATAAGATGACAGTGAACAAATAGATTTGTGAAGCATACAATAACTACAAAAACCTCTGCAATCTGCAGTCTGCAATTGAGAAAAAAAGGTACTGTACATGACCATATTCATAGCATGAGAATAGTCTATGAAATCAAGATTTTTATTCACCTCATTTCAACAATTTTCTCCTTAGTCCCCATTCAAAAATAAAATAAACAATATTAATTTAACCTCTTACAGACAGTCAGGTAAGCTTATGTGTGATGCTGAAAAAGGCCGATGGCAACGTTGAGACATGTCTGGCCCGTGCAACAGAAATACCAAAATCAATTCGCTACGGTAACTTGAGAGGCGAAACACTAAAGGACGACTAGTACCTTCCCTTGCAATTGGTCTTCTTCCTGATTTATTTTTAGTCGGGACTTCGAAGGTGTTTTGACCAAGCATTTTGATTTTACAGTTCATGTACCGATTGCCCTTACGTAACAAAATCTTTTAGGCTGAATTGGTCGAATTGTGCATGTTGCGGGTCCCTTTGCGACCCAAATTTTTGCCGCATGATATGTCTGTTATACGAGCCAGACAAGGATAGCGATAGAAATAAAAAGGCGACCGTTGATGTAGTATTTATATTTATCACTTGATATAAGGAATCACGATCTGACTTCACTGTATGAGGTTCTCTGATTGGGCGGAAAAAAGACAATTGCGGAAATTTCTGCCCAATCAGAAAATCAGAATTTAATTCGCTCTGGAACTCGTCCGTTAAAGGTATGTTCCCAGGGGCTCTTGTCGCCTTACTTGAAAACTTTACGCCAGTCCCGATTCACGTCCCGTCTCGCCTGACTGCCCCTGGGTCTCCGAGGATGGGCGCTGTGTGAACATCATCGCCAATATCGGTTATTTATTTTCAAACTTACTTCCTTTCTTAAGTAAAGTTTGGTATCATCTAAAGTGTTATATAAAGTGAAGAACTGTTTCGTTTCCTTGTGGCCACTGTAATTTAAAATAAAAACAAATTCAAGCAAGTTAACTTTGAAGTGACAAACTTTGCGAAATGCCGATCATTTAGATTTGAAGAACCCTGACAGAGGGCCAGTTGGACACGGTTAAAAGTCCTCTACACAAACACAAATATACGAGAAAAGAAACTTTAACTCTTGATCACGAATACTTTACAAATTCTCTGTTGCATGCTTACGTTGTCAACAAAACCTCAAATTTGGTGATTTCAAGTCCTCGTTAAGCCCCTGGCCAAATGGGAAATGTTTGACGACCAGACATCATCAAACAATTTTACCGTTTGGCCACCTTGTTTGATGTTGTTTGATCCTGTTTGAACTCCATCAAACATTCGATCAAACAACATCAAACATTTCTTTTGTTCTCATGCTTGTTTGGTGATGTTTGGTTCGTTTGGCCAGGTGTATCAAACATGTTTGGCTCGCGCATGCGAGATGCGTTATCTCATTCGCTTGTATCCACAGATACCGCGTTTTGTTTACACGTCAGTTTACGCTGATTAGAGATCTTTAGCAACGACGACAGTGACGGTAACGAAAACGTCGTTTCAAAATCTAACTTTTCGTTTTTGTACATCTTTCGCGATTAGTGCAATTTGTTAAACTTAGAAAATGCTGGCGATATATTCAGGGACTAAATTATTAATAAAGAAAAGAAAGAAAAATTTACCGTCTTGCAATTACGTTCTTGATTAAACCCTAAATTTGATCATTTCATGTTATTGTGGTTCAGAGGACGGCAAATAAATATTCCAAAATGTAGAACGCACGTGCATCGCAGATTCCGCCATGTTAAAATTGTTGTGATACTCTGGGTAATTTTGTGGCCCACAACTCCTTGCATTCGGATGTTTGAACCGTTTGGCAAGGGCTTCAAACATCAACATGTTTGATCACCAAACAATGTTTGATGATGTTTGGTCGTCACACATTTCCCGTTTCGCCAGGGCTTTATGCAGAGGCCCGCTAACATACTTGCTAAAATCCGTGCGTGCTGCACATGCAGCACCAGCACGATTAATTGAGAATTATTCCATGAGCCCGCGTTGGATACGAGATGGTAAATAGCCAACGAGGTGCGTAGCGCCGAGTTGGCTTTTACTAATCTTGTATCCAACAAGGGCGAATGGAATAATTGTTTTATTAAATTCTCAACCTTCGGTTTTGATAAATTCTATAATTAAGTTTAAGAAACGACCGGAAATTGATGTGACTTCCGGGCGCCAAAAATTTTATGCTGAGCGACATTTGCCCTATTCATTTCCATATAAGGTCAAACGCAGGTATAATGGCTGGTAACCGAGATCCAGTAAACCAGTGAGAAAGCTAGAATTGCATTATACGAGGTTGCGAATTTAATAAATGATGTTATCGTTTTGTGGCGTTGTTGTCGTAGTCGTAGTCGTCGTGGTTTCTTAAACTCCCTAATATCATTGGTTAAAAGAGGAAAAAGGATCGTGCTGCACGTGTGGCACGTATTTTAGCACATATTTCTGCGCATAAGCTGCACAAAGGCCGGTTTACACGGTACGATTTGTCGGCCGGTTTTGTCGGGCCGATAAATCGTACCGTGTAAATTGTGTAAAAACGCGTAATTTTTCCTCAACAAAATATTCCCGTTGTCCTTTTAGTATCAACCATTTTGAAAGCTTTAATTTTTTAAGTATTTATGCACATTACCCACTCGCATACCCTTTGATTGATATGGCGGCTTCTCTCGGAGTGTCGGCCCGACTTCAAAACATCTGGTCCCAGTTGTTCGAAGGGTGGATAGCGCTATCCATCGGATAAATCACTATCCAGCGGATAAACACTAGCAAAAGCAATTGAGTTGTCCAGTGGATAGCACTATCCACCCTTCGAACAGCTGGGCCCTGTTGCATTGACTCGGACCGATTTTCATTTCCATAAATCGGACGTTCATCGGTTGTCAAAATACACGCAAGATTTGCTCTCCGACACCGTCGGGCAGACAAGTCGTACCGTGTAAACCGGCCTTAACAACGACGCGAAATCACCAAATTGAGGTTTTGATGACAACGTAAGCATGCAACAGAGAATCCTTCATTCTATATTTTAACTTTGAAACCGCTCGTACCAACTTATTTTTAGGATACTTCGCCACATTGTAACACGTGAACGAGATGGAATAATCGCCAAAGACTTACAGTAGTGCAAAGTAATATTATGAGGTGACGTTTTTGTCAACTTCGCCGTCGTTGATCTTAAAATTTGGGAGTTTAAGCAAAGACGACGGCTACGGCAACACAACGCCACAAAGCAAGAATATCATTGGTTAAGAAAGCAAAAATATCGTGCTGCACGTGCAGCACGAATTTCCGTGCATTTTCGCATTTTTGGCGTATTCTACAAAACAACAACGTGAAATCAGCAAATTTTAGGTTTTGACTCGTGACAACGTGAGCATATAACAATGAACCATTCATTTTCTATTTTTACTTAACCATTTGTACCCATCCATTTACAGGGTAGTTCGCCCGTGTTGTATAACGGCAACAAGACGGATTAATTGGTGTCATGTTTTCGTTGCCGTTACCGTCGTCTTTGCTTAAACTCCCTAATAATTTAGGAAGCTTACGAAACGAGGACGACGACGGCTACGAGGACTTCAGTTAAAATAGGAGTTCGCGTTATTCATATCACTACAAAACTATTTCGTGTCGTTTCGCGTTAAAAATGTGTAGTAACTGTCGAGGAATTAAACTGGTATGAGTGGGTTGGAAGCGTAGAGAGAGAACTAAAAATTCATCGTCATGTGCTAACGTCCTTCACAGAACCTTGAATTTGGTCATTTCACGTCGTCATTTAGAAGATGGCCGCAAAGAAATGAACCAAAACGTAAAACGCACGTGCAGAGCGTGCAGAGCGTGCAGAGCCATTGTTTTTGCTCACTATTGTTTTGCAGCGTCGTCATTGCCGTCGGCGTCGTCGTTTCCTAATTTATGATTTACGACGGCGACATGTACCAAAACGTCACTTAAACGTCACTCTTTCGCGATCATTGCATCTCGTTCACGTCGTACAATTGTGGGCGAAGTACCCTAAAAATAAATTGGGTACGAGAGGTTTCAATTTGTACCACGTTGTCGTAAAAGCCTCAAATTTGATGATTCCACGTCGTTGTTACGCAGAATACCGCAAAAATATGCGCTAAAATGCGTGCCTCACTTGCAGCACGATTATTTTTTCTCTTTAACCCAATGATATTATTGCTTTGTGGTGTCTTCAGTCGCCGTAGCCGTCGTCGTTGCTTAAGTTCCCTAATGAAGCAACGTCTTGAACAGAACTCATTGCGCAACTGCACTGCACTCGCTCTACCATCTAAGTTATCAAGCCCGTTAGGGGGTGTCTACAAAACGAAGACCGAAGAGCCAAAAACGAAGACTTGAATCTCAACTCATTTAAAAGCTGTTAAAAGGTGCTGAAACGCATTGTTCGGCGCTAAAACAATAAAATCAATAGGGTCTTCGTTTTGTAGAAATGCCCCACCTCAAACTACAAAACGAAGACCCTCGCTAAAAGCGTTTTATTTCCACTGGGACATTTGTCACCGAAAGAAGGTCATCCCCTTTGAGTTAATAGTCTCACACAAAGAACGGTGGATGTATCCCGTCAATGGTGATTGGTCAAATTGCAGGTCGTCCCATCAAAAAACCGTGAGATACTACCACGCGGCGAAAAAGTGTGCAACTAACAGATTTACCTACTTTTCAGTGGACTACATTGAAATCCCCAATGATATTAAAGATAGACTTCGAGATTCACACAAGAAGTATCTCACGAGCGAGTTTGGGTTGACGTTCGACTAACACCTGACACTGCGTTCCTAGCTGCGAGGCGAGGGTCTTCGTTTTGTAGTTTGAGGGGGTGCATTTCTAAAAAACGAAGACCCTATCGATTTTATTGTTTTAGCGCCGAACAATGCGTTTCAGCACGTTTTAACAGTTCTTAAATTAATTGAGATTCAAGTTGAGGTTAACTATCAATAGAGTTATTTCCGTAGAGTTATGACTTAGAGTTAGAGTTAACGACTGCCAAAATCCTGAATTCAGGATTTTGGCAGTCCAAAATCGTGAATTCAGGATTTTCGAAACTTAACTCTAACTCTACGACATAACTCTATGAAAATAACTCTAAGAATAGCTGTCCCCATTAAATTAATTGAGATTCAAGTTTTCGTTTTTGGGTCTTCCTTTTTGGGTCTTTAGTCTTCGGTCTTCGGTATTCGTTTTGTAGGCACCCCCCGTTGGGAGCTGGTCACTTTCAAGTTCATATTGGTAGCGGTCGCATTAGGGAGTCAACAGTACTGTTAAATCAAGTTCTATTGTTCAGTGTTCCCCTAGGGATTCAAAACACGAGAGAGTTGACATTGGTCGCGGTCACACTTGAGAGAAACGCATTGTAACACAAGTGTTGACACTAAACCAGTGTTCACTCTGATGTTTTGAATCCCTAGGGGAACACTGAACAATAGAACTTGCTTTAACACTAGTGTTAACTCCCTAATGCGACCGCAACAACTAGAGTAGTGTCAACACCAGTGTTACGCTGTGATTCTCTCAAGTGTGACCGCAACCATTATCTCCAGTAATAGATGAATGTGTGAATTACATAAATGCAGGGGACTGGTTTTGAAGCACGGCAAACAAAAGAGGTGTATTATGGGATATGAGAAAGTAGTGAATTGTTGGGTGGGAGATTAATTCTCCACCTCCCGCCACTTGTTCTTGCCATTCGAACATAAAATTCATATCTTCTCGCTACCGTGTAATATCCTCTATTTGTTATCTAATCACTCTGCAGTGAAACGAAAACAAAATAATTTATAACTTAGTATAAGGAAGAAAACACCAGTCATAGGAGGGGGCATCTCGTTTATTGATCAGACATAAATTGCCCTAGGATAGTAATAAACACTGAAAATAACTAAAAACAAAAATTTCCGAAATGAACTGATCAAAAGCGGAGATGCCGTCGAAGTGACAACTCCTAACGGACAAACTCCTTAAATAATAACTACTTAGCATAAATATGTAACCTGCATGCCAACGAAATCTACATACCAGCACAAAACTATCTTACAATAACAACGTGAAAAATTATATTTGTTATCTAATCACTCTGCAGTGAAACGAAAACAAAATAATTTATAACTTAGTATAAGGAAGAAAACACCAGTCATAGGAGGGGGCATCTCGTTTATTGATCAGACATAAATTGCCCCATTTCGAAGATAAAGCACAATTTAAAGAGAACTATAGACCTAAGGAACGAGAAACTGAAAGAAGAGAATTGATGTTATCTTTAACATAGCCGTCCTTGGCACGATCCGATTTCCAACGACCATGTCGTTTAAACAAACGATCGCTGATGCCAGCGTTTGCAGCGGCGGAGGCGCCACCTGATCTTAAGCTATGTAAACCATAACTAGACTTAGGAAAACCTAGTTCAACTAAAGAATTAAGCAAAAGCTCCCTAGCCCTAGAATAGGATATAGGTCGTGAACCTAGAGAATAACTAAGAGTGGACTTATGATAAACAAGATTGCGAAATACAAAGTCACTAGAATTACAATTCAAACAAGCGAGATGAAAATAACGAGAAAGTATCGTATAAGGACAAGTGACAGCACCCGTCCTAGCCAAAAGAACTGAAGAACCATCCCTATATACGTCAGTCTTACTACTGGCAATAGTAATCTTAACATAATCCGAATTTTGGAAATTTACATCACAACAGCGCAACTTAGCTAGCTCGTCAAAGCGTAAAAATGCACAATAAGCAGTGACAAATAAAGCTGCAATTCGGAGACTAGACAGGTTAGCAGATGGCGAGGCATACTTTAAACAAATTGACGAAATCATCTCAGGAGTAATTGGCTCCTTTTTAACTACTGGTTTAGCTGAAATCCGAATACCAGCCTCGAGAATGTTCTTCACCAGAGGATCTTGACAAGGATCGGGAAAACCATAGAGCTTATTAGCCCACGAAATACCACAAGATGCAGACTGAAGTACGGAAGAGCTTGTATCACCTCGAATAAGATGCTCTAGGTAAAGAGCGACGTCTAACGGCCTTGTAGGCAAAGCCGTAATCTCGGGGAAGCAAGATGCCCAGACTCTGAATTTCTGAAAAGACCTGGAATACTGATCAATGGTGCGTGGAGCCTTGGACTGCAATGCACGAGCCGGAAGAGAACTGGCAAGTCTTCGGAGTTCAGGATTCTGTAGGGTGGAACTAATCTGCGCAAAGGCAATATCACCTTGTGCAGGAAGAAACAAAAATAGAACAAGAATTTTTAGTCTAACACGGGCTACTACCAGCGGCGTCCAGAGTAAATCAAATGTGCAAAAACCCAGTGGCAAAACAAATAAACACACAAAGCCAAGTGGCAAACACTTAAAATTCCAAAAACTGATAAAACAAAAAATACAATCTAATTGCTTAGATTTAATTAGCCCCATTAATACATCCAGAGTGAAACAAGTGTGTAAATGCCCAGTGGCAAAACAAATAAACACACAAAGCCAAGTGGCAAACACTTAAATTCCAATAGCTGATAAAACAAAAAATACAATCTAATTGCTTAGATTTATTTAGCCCCATTAATACATCCAGAGTAAATCAAGTGTGCAAAAGCCCAGTGGCGAAACAAATAAAACACACAAAGCCAAGTGGCAAACAGTTTAATTCCAACAGATGAAAATCACAAAAAAATACAATCTAATTGCTTAGATTTAATTGGCGCCATTAATACGCAAGAAAAGGACAGAGGAACTAAAATTATCAGAACCAAAAATACAATTCTTATTAACGCCGTGAACAAAAACTCGCTTCCCTTCAGCAACGTAAAGGAAGTCAACAATATAACTACGGAAAGAACGACCTTCATTAATGATGGATGGCCAAAAAATGGCAGACGGCCAATAAGGGACCACAAGGGCGCCTACGCACTTACATAATTTGACATGCTCAATAACTTGAGTGACAAGGCAAACAGGAGGGACCAACCAACAGTTCTCACCTTGCCAGCTATGACTAAGAGCATCTACACCCAAAGTGTTGGGACTGTAAAAGCGCGAATAGAACCTAGGCAACTTGGTATTTGCATAACTAGCAAAACAATCTACAGTGAAAGGACCCCATCGAGAATCTATTGCACGAAAATAATCGTCGGAAACACACCAGTCGTCAAAATCAACGATCTTACTGTAATAATCAGCTTTCTGATTAAGCGTACGAGGAATCCATTCCACTGACAACCTAATACCATGAGCAGAAGACAAACAGAAAATATCCTTAGCAATAGTATTTAAATGTGGCTTATTGCTCCCGGAATCTGCAATGAACGCTACAGCTTTATTATCAGTATAAAGCTTAACAGAGGAATTATGCAAAATGGGAGCAAAACTTCTCAACGCAAAACTAACAGACTTCAATTCCCTCCAAGTGGAGCTTTGCTTCATTTCAAGATCATCAAAATTCTTGTGGGCAACAAGAAACCCGTCGACCTCAACATAAATGTAAGAAGCGCAAGCAACGTCACTAGCGTCGGAATAGACAATGTGATGAGAAA
>OX421451.1:40835515-40838015 GCA_949126865.1 Montipora capitata
ATCCAATTCATTGGCTAATGTGTTCGCGCAGATGTCACCAACAATAACCAACACACTACCAACTTGTTGGCCAAAACACGGAAAACAAGTCGGGTGCCCAACATGGCCAAGCACAACATCTGACTCTTGACCCTCAAGAATTATAAGTTACCTATGTTTAAGAATTAAATCACCGTAAACAATGCATTACCTCAAAAGTTTTTCTTTTGCCCCCTTTGTCAAAGTATTTCTAGTACATGTATAATTATGTACCTAAGACCCGGGCACATGGTCAGTGAATTTGCTGGTTAATGTAGTGGTCCAGTCTTGTTTACTCATTAATTTCATTTCACTACACAATGACATAAGTTTCAAATGACGTTTTTCAATTATTTTCACCTGCAATACTCCAGTCAATTTGTTAGCCCATGTGCCAGGGCAGTTTTAAAAAATAGTGCTTATGCTTAAGTTTGAAGCCATTTGTTTGCCTGATCTCAAACCATAGAACCACAGTCATATGTAATTGCCGGTAGCTCTGAGTTACTTATAATTAATGTTAAAAATTAATGTTTTGATGGTGGATGAAAAACAAAGCACTTGGAGATAAATGTTCCCAGTCAGATTAAGATGGACTGAAACTCTGCCCAAATGTAAAAACCTCATGGCCACAGCCTGAGGACATTTTTCAGCTTGCTTTAAACTACCCAACAACCAAATGCCTCAGTCTTCATTATGATGTACCGGTACTGGATAACATAGGTCAAAACAAGTCTGTGATGATTGGAAAGAGAGGGGCTTTTCATAATATTAATAATTGCATGAATAGGAAACTAACAAAACAGTCATTTCAAAACGCCTACATGCAATTAAAATGTAATAATAATAATAACAATAATAATAATAATAATATAGTTATTATTATTATTATTATTACATTTATTTATTATTATTATTATTATTATTATTATTATTATTATTATTATTATTATTATTATTATTAGTAATGCGGCAATCAGCAAAGCCTGGCCAATTGACTATCTTTTGAGCGTGGGGTGTGGAAAATTGAACCAGTTTTTTTTTTCAGGTGCCGGAGTCGCTAACAGCTATAAAACACATGTTTGGACGAGAAAGAAGAGTATTATTTGTGAGCGATTGGCTCACAAAAAAGTTCTTCAAAAGTTGTCTTCAAAGGAATTTTGGCTGCGTAATTCGTCTTTGTCATACTATAGTCTGGCTAAGAGTGAGTACAATATGGTATTAAAGTTTCCACACCCCCCATTTCATTGTTAAAGCTCTGAAAGTTGTATCTTTCTGTTAGAGGTAATTAACCAACACTGAACAATTTAAAATAAACACTCTAGGCCCTCGTTAAACAACCTTTGCCGTGTTTCGGAGTTATAGAGCAGCTTATACTTGCATGCTTATTGAAATTGTCCGACTTAATTAATTCAAATTTCAAGTCACTTTTATTAGTTTCAATTTATTAAAGTTGTGTTTTTGTGGTAGCTCAAGTCTGGTAAAAACGGCATCATATCATATTAATTATATTAATGGGGACACAGTTTTTGAGTGAATCTAGCTGTTGTTAACCCTTTCAGCCCCGTGGGGTTCCCCATTGACGAGTAAAATCGTCTGGCGTTAGACAGAGTAAAATCTATAAGTGGCACTATTGGGACTTAAAGGGTTAAAGGGTTAAGGGTCCCAAACATGTGTTAGGACAGGAGCCGACAACAATTGTTCTTTAGTAGGGTATGACAGGGAAATCCAACAATAGGGTAGGGCATTTGGAAGTTTGAATTTTCGAGTTGATCGGCGCATTATATTTTAGTCTACATAGACATCTACCTACCTTTAGAATTTCCATTCCACTTACACTTTGGCTTCCTTGTTAAAAATTCATTATCCTAAAGAGAATTTTCATGAAGACAATAAAACTGGAATAATTTTCATGTGTCATGTTGACAATTAGCTGTTGAGCAAATGAGAACTCCATCTTCGATTAACTGCATGCTTAGTTTATGTTCAAATGCAAGAAAAAGGTTGACATAATCAGACAATGATAATATTTATCGCAATGATGTATGTGATAAAGCAAAAGTTCTATTCACCTTGAACTTTAAACATTGATACAAGAAAACAGCATACAGAAAAAGTAGACATTGCAAACAGCCCATCAAATACCTTAGGTGTTGAGTGGTGCTTGTTAAACTAGCTGAGACACAGAAAACTCTCGAATGTAGTCGCCCATTTCTTCTTTTCTCTCAACTGCTTTCTTGACCAGCCACTAGGAAAAAAAAAAGTTTGAAGTAGCATAAATTTAACCTTTTCCCTACTAAACCGGCCACTTAGAGATTTTACTGTCTAACGCCAGGTGATTTTGCTCATCAATAGGAACCCCTTAGGGGCCAAAGGATAAATTAGCGACATTAATAATAAATGTTGATTGATGATGATCTTAGCAATGATAATAACTGCGACAGTGTGCTGTTGATGTGACAACCCTTTCAGGACACAATTTATT
>OX421451.1:40848015-40853015 GCA_949126865.1 Montipora capitata
TTTATTCATTGGTGAGTAGGCCCTTCGCATGACCGTGTCACGTGACCTTGTCAATTATAAAAAAATGGTTGTGGTACAAAACACACGCCAAAAATGGAAAGAGCATGATTGAGGCCATTGACGTCAAAGTGCGTGATTTTAGAGCGGTTTGAAACTTTGAAAATTGTAAAAGAATTGAGTGCTGGAGGCAAAGTTTGCCATCCAGCAGCTGAATCTCCATGTAAATCTCACTTAAGCTTAAGTTTTTAAGCATTAAAATCAATGTAAAATCTCTCGCCTAAATGTCAGCACTTGGCCTCAAAATTGACATTCTCACTAATTTCATCACGCTCCTTCTATTTCTGGCGTCTGGCATCTTTTTTGTACCACAACAACTTTTTTTCAGGATTCATGCCCCATCCACACATATCCAGACATTTTTGAATCTGCATTTTTTTCTTTCCAGATACGCCTTCTGTTCACACATATCTGGTGAATTCGCTGGCAAATCTGGACGTTTTTGAATACACTCTCTACTGAATGGATATTATTAAATTTATTTAATTTATCAGGAATTTTTTTAATTCGGATGATGTAACAAGATGGAGCCCAGTTCCTTTCTCAAGATTACTGTCGCCTTGAGGAGTCCTGAGTCCAGATAGGTGTAGACAGGCAAATTTGATTTGAATTCGCTACGTGTGGATGTGAATATTTTTTAATCCGGAAAATAAAAGTTGCAGATTCAAAAATATCAGGATAAGTGTGGACAGGGTTCACACAAGGGTCACCGTTCTCACGTGACACGATCATGCAAAGGGCCTATTATTACCCCTTCAACGTATGGAATGATAAACGAGTTTTCAACTAAAACTTGCCACTCTCCCATGGCCACTGCCCAAATCCACCATCGTCGATCGTTGCCTTTTAGAGGTTTTTGCCGGTTTTGTAATATTAGCAACTTGTCTCTCTGTCGCTGGCACATAAGAAAGGAAAATTTTTCTCAGAGCTTGCGTGACAAACGGTACATTGACAAGAACAATTCCAAGTGCTGTGCCTCCTGTGATTCCAACAACTACTTTGCCAAATTTCCATGATTTCTTGGGGATCTTGTTGTCTTCTTGGAGCTCTATAAGATGGCTTTCGGAGTCCATTCCTCTAAAGAACACAGGACTGTTCAATTTGCACAATTAAGGGCAAATAAACGTAGCCAGAGCGTAACATAAAGAGGACTCCAAAGTATCGAAAAGAAACACGAGAAAGGAACGTTTTTGCTCTTTTGTGGAAAGTTCCCAATCCATTTAAAGCCGCGATAACCTTTCTCAAGAATTCGCTTGTTGATTCTTCTGCAACTCAACTGCAATGGTGGGTCAGTGGCTTCTTCTGACTCGTGTAAGGGTGGGGAAGGGATTTGTGTTCGCGAATGATTTTTGCGTGAAGAACATAAGGTCATAAAAATCCGGAGTAGATTGCAGAATCCGGCCGAAAACAAAACCGAAGATTAAAAAAAACCCACGAGATTCCTCCGTTTTCCGCTGTAAAGTCACAACTTTGCCTAACGTGGGTGGCGTAATAGTGTTACAACACAGCCTCGCTTGCATGATAAGAAGTATTGTTGAGGGAGGAGGTGAACCGATGTAAACCAGAGCTGGTGTTGTTGAAAGTTCACGCTCCTTCGCGTTATTGCCCTGTATTCAAGTTAATCATCGGGTGAAAATAGCAAAAGAAATAAATTACTAAAGGTGGAGTTTCTTTCCGGTTTTTAGAATTTTTAAATGAACAATTTTCAGGGGAGTAGGACTCAAAACACAGGGCAGTGATGATCACTGATCACCAAGAATGGGGAGCACAGCGTGACAGGACAAAGTCAATTCATGCAAACACACAAAACTTCATCTCAAAAGTTTAATTAAACCAGAACTACTTTTACAAATGTTACAAATTATTACTTACAAACAATTTCAAGCATGCATTATGAGAAATCTTCCGTTACATATTGATAATTAGAGTTTTACAATGCAATTAAAAAATCAAAGTTGAAATATTATTTACAAACTGTCGAAATATTTTGTGCTCTACCCCGAAGGGTCTTTTTTTTTTTTTGGATCTACTTTTTTTACTACCTATAACACAACCTTGTAGTGTGGTTACTAGTATTTAAAATTTTCATTAACTAAAAAATGTGAAAGTTGTGAAAGTTAGGATCCAAATTTCATCTCAACTTTCCTGATTGGTTCATTTCATTCAAGAATTGGACCTCTTAGAAAACAAGACATTTTCTGAGTCTTTTTTGTGATTGGTTAATTGAACAACAAAACTTCTTTTTGATTGGTTCATTTGGATCCGTAGATGACATCAGCAAAGTAGTTGAATATCAACTCAGCATTTTTTTGTTTTCCACCAAAGCCAATATTTACAAGAAAAATATACTCGATTGGCGCCTTTGAAACACGATCCTGTGCTATCAGTTTACAATGGACTTTACACAAAAACTACAACTGAAGAATGGAACTAAAGAAAGTATCAGTACAAATTTAAGTTACTTAAGCATTGAATAATCAAAGGTTCATTGGGAAGAAGTGCAAGGAGCTGAGCTTTGAAATGTTTTACACAGAGACCATGGACACTTCAAAAAAGTTGATTGGTTTACGAAATAGTTGGACATTTTGTCTTTGCGAAGCTATTTTTGGTAAGCTGGATTTTAAATGAAATTGCTTGTATGTCACAGTGTAATAAACTAAATTTACTGTCAAATTTGTTTGACTTTGTTGCTCTTGTATTGTTCATTCATCTGTTATGTTTGAACCTATAATAATTTTGTTATTTAAAAAGGCTTTCACGAATCCATGGTTCCTTTATATTCAAAGGGTTGAAATATTTAAACCTTCAGTTTTTCTCGTACTGATTTAGTTACCGTCCTAACTTCATACTTTCAATTTCGTAAGCTAAAAAACGTCGAAATGAAACGACTGCGTGTTTTTAGGGTTTAAGTTTATTCAAACAAAAACTTTGCAATTAATATCCTCCACTGATTTAGTGAAGGCGGCGTTATATTGTTATAACTGAGGTTTAAGCTGTTTAGTTTGCAATTACTGTGCTTTAGTGCTGCTGATAAATGCTCGGCTCCTTCATCAGTTAACTTGTTACCCATGAGGTTTAAGTAGTTTAGTTTGCAATTACTGTGCTTTAGTGCTGCTGATAAATGCTCCGCTGCTTTAGCAGTTAACTCGTTATACCTGAGGTTTAAGCTGTTTAGTTTGCAATTACTGTGGTTTAGTGCTGCTGATAAATGCTCGGCTGCTTTATCAGTTAACTTGTTACGCATGAGGTTTAAGCTGTTTAGTTTGCATCCAGTATTGACAAGAAACTTTTGCACTTCTTTTGCACCCAATGAACCAAGATCATTCCCCGACAAATCCATACTCAAAACTCCCAAAGCATTTTCTAAGAAATGCGAGACAGCAGCAAAGTCAACAGGCCCGAGTGAACAGAGATTAAAATCTACGGCGTTAAAGCCAATTTGCTCAATTTTGTTTTGTAACACTGCCTGCTGTTTTTCATCATCAATCTCGTACAAACACTTACATAACTTCAGTGCTAGCTCTTTGTTTTTTCTACCAGCTGGCCAACAGGTCAGTGTTTTTGTCTCTGGTAACGAGAAATCATTCATCAGTTCCCTTTCGGATATCTTCACAGTCGACATTGGAAGCAGTTTGATAAAAATGTCGCTGTTTGAGCTCTTTGTTTCTGGATCAGATCCGAGTAATCCAGCCACAAACTGCAGCACCATTTGCCATGCACCATCGTTAATGTGTTCTGACACAAAGTTTTCGAGTTCTCTTTTATTCAAGGACTCTGCCAAATGCTTTGCAGCGAAGAATTCTTGCAGTGTCAAATGTGTAAAGCAATATTGGGCTTTCAGCGGCTCATTAAAACGGGATTTGGCGTCTGGCAATCTGTGAAGAAGTCCACAATCTTCCAAACCACTGACTTCGCTTGACTCAAAGAGCAATCTTCCTTGTTTTAGTCCCTCAAAAGCAATTTCTCCCAGTCTCTTGAAAATTTCTTTGTGATCATTTGGGAGCTTGTTAAACGGCAAGTACATATAATCTTTGAGATTACCTTGAGCGTTGCTTTGCCGATTGTGTTTAAAAAAGAAAATCTTTACAACCATCGTGTAAATATCAGCCATTCTTGTCGGGAGGGTGTGTGCTGTGTCAGTGAGACTGATAATTTCCAGAAGACAAGAACAAATAAGAAAACAGTTCACTGGGATGTAGCACAATGAAAACAGGTTCATGTTCGACTTTATGTGTCCCCAAATTTTGTCCTTTGCGTCGCGAACTCCTTGTGTAAACTTTTCCACATATTCTTGAACCTTTTCGGACGTAAATCCGAGGATTTCGACTGTTCTATCAAACTTCACATCTGCAATACAGGGCACTGCCGTTGGTCTTGTTGTTGTAATTATGTTTAGACCACGAAGAAGTTGTCCTCTGGCTAGTTTGTTAAATAAAGCGGAAACGGGCATCTTCTCCTCCAAGCCATTCTTGTAACATGTGCGGTCTTTTCCAGCGATATCCTCCTTCGCAGAAAATTCATCGACTCCGTCAAAAATAAAAAGAACTCGGCTTGCGTTGTTAATGACGAAATCCCACACAGCTTCATCCAACTGCACCACTGTTTCTGCTTTAGCCAACAGTTCACGGAGACTAAGCAATAGATTGCTTGTAAAGAGCCTGAATTTCATGAGGAACACAACAACAACGTTTGTTTTGTCATCCTGATTTCCAATGAACGCTCCACCAGATGCCCACATTCGAGCAATTATTGTGCTGAGCAATGTCTTTCCTATGCCAGGACGTCCAACAACAAGGACGTTCTTGTGTTTTTCGTCAATAACATCCTCTGGCTTGGCATAGAAACAGTTCTTGGAATCGGGCGGGTATTCTTTAAGTTGTCCCCTTCTGTCTTTCGCAAAGATATGGTCAGCTCTGCCTTCATGCATTGCCACATTGACATAG
>OX421451.1:40860515-40863015 GCA_949126865.1 Montipora capitata
TTAAATCGATGATAAGGTCCTTCACCAGGATCCGGTGCTTCTGTTTTGTTACACTGGTGCTTGCTTAGAAAGTGGTTTTTCTAGTACCCCCTGAAACCTACCGAAAATACGGGCATAAGACTCTACGCACAAAGGCAATACTTAGCAGGGAAGTGACAGGAAAGAGCTATTGCGCAACTTTTCCATTTTCATGAGAAGGGGAAACGGAGAAATTTAACTCGTTTTTTGACTGTGTTGCCTATGGCAACCCAGTAATGATTTTAAACTGAGCTTTAAATCATAACCGGGTAGAAAATTGTGAGATATCTGTTCTAGCAATACGCATGCGCGCCGGGGTCATATGTTTGTGGACAAAGCTCCCACGAGTCTCCTTTACCTCTGATGGCAAATCACGACTGCAGTCGTAATCGATTAATACGTTACTTCAGAAACATTGATAGCGGTGAGATTTTCATGCATTATAAATGGAGATCAGATCAAAGAATATCTGGACTGATCAGCTTACTAGTTTTGTTTGGGAAAGTGGAGTCAAGCCAGGCAGTATTTGGTCAAAGGCAGCGGTGCGACATGAATATTGAAAACGCACAGAAAATCAAAATTCCGAAGAGAGCAACGATGCTCCCGGCGAAAGGAGAGGGAACAAGAACAGTGAAAAAATTTGGCCTTTTCAAGAAATACCTTAAATCATCTTAGTCGGATACGAAGTTTGGTCGATTTTCCTTGTACGGTCTTGTGCTGAACATCTCGACTGTTTTGAAAAAAATGGAGCCAGGGAATCAAATATGAACAATTCTGCCGTGGGAATGAAAGAAAATACTAGTGTGATTAAAATCGTCTGGGCGCTCAAACTTTGAATATCATTGCAAGAATGAATGGATTCTTTTAAAGCAACGAGTTGTTATCGCGACCTCGGTGAAAGGGAGACGTTCAAATGATTGCGCGGAAAAAAATCTCGTTTTTACGAACTTGTTGTTTCAATACGATACAATACATACTTAATTAATTAATGAAACACAATCAACGAAACTACAGAACACAACAACAACTGTTAAGAATCCCAATTGGCCGGTGGCAAACCAGTTGGCTATTTACAAGTGCAGCTGGAAAGTTGAACCAGGGACTACCAGGATCAAATTCAACGAGTGATTAGAACGGGTCTTGAACCACTGGGCCACACTGCCTCCTCCAAGCAAGATACAACGGCAAATTAAGACAAGATTGAATTCAGTTGCAATAAAAGCCTTCCGTGGTAAGGGCTAATCCTGGTCGCATAGCACTGAATAACCATCGAAGGTAATTGTACAGTGCTGGGAATGTAATCCGAGGAAATGCATCTGGGCCCGGTTGTTCGAAAGCCGATTAACTTAATCCAGGATTAGCGTAAACTTTTGTTTCAAGTTTTAACTTTTTGGTGAAAGCTTCTTTTGCTTATTTTTGTTTTTCAAGATTGGCTTCTTCCAATGTACAGTTTTGCCGAATATCAGCGTTGAACAGCACTTGGGAGCAGAGAAATAAACTCCTCGGTTAATTTTTAATCTGGGATTAGCGTTAATCGGCTTTTGAACAACCGGGCCCTGAGCATTAGCAAAAGTCATGGAAATGGGCCTCTAACCAGGGTGGAAAATTATCCGACGGCACCTTCGGATTAGATCACGTTCACTCTACCGATTGAGATCCATAATACCCAAGGTATTATACCGTGGGTTTAAAGTCCGGTCGGTATTTGACATAAATCACACTCGCTTTTCTTTTTTTTTCTTTTTTTTTTCTTTTTTATTTTTTAATAATTTTTTTTAAATTCAAATTTTTTGCTTACGCTACCCTAATTACATTTAATTACTAACACTAATTACAATTACAAAAACTTAAAATTTAGACTTACAAACACTTATTACTAAACGCTAAAAACAAATTAACATTACATTACATTCACAGTCAGTTTGATCTAATTAAGGTGTGGTTAATGATGTAAACCGAAATAATAATATGTACAGATATATTTATATCTGTATAAATACAATTTCATATATAACTATGTAACCAATACTTAACTATTAAGAAAAGAAAAATTACGATAACATGTTTTGCCATTTCTTGTAATGAATAGATTCTTTTTTATTCTTTTTTGCAATTAAGAATTCTAGTTTTCGAGTTTCAGTTGTTTTGCCTTCAGTAACGGTAAAGACGGCTTGATATTTTTACTACCCAGCTAACGTCCATTGTATACTCTGCCGATTATATACTCTACTACAGAATTTCTCATGACAATACCTGATCTATCTGATCTTGGCTGCTCTGTTTTGTTCCTAAATTCCTCTTCCACTGTGTCACTATTTTCTCCGGGCTTCTCTTGATCTTGCCAAAGTTCACGTGACCTATGCACTGGAATAGCATCTGCGGGCTCAAATGCACCTTCATTGTCCGAATCATCACAAGGAAGTGATTCCCTGCACCCATTTTCAAGCAGCTTTTAATCGGTGGAATTCCCGGTGCGAGTCTT
>OX421451.1:40868015-40870515 GCA_949126865.1 Montipora capitata
TTAGGGAGCTTGAACGAAACGAGGACGACGACGGCTACAAGGACTTCATTCAGTTAAAAATACAAGTTCACGTTATTCATATCACTACGAAACTATTTCATGTCATTTCGCGTTAAAAATGCGTAGTAACTGTCGAGGAATTAAACTGGTATGAGTGGGTTGGAAGCGTAGAGAGAGAACTGAAAATTTATCGTCATGTGCTAACGTCCTCCACAAAAATTGGTCACTTCACGTCGTCATTATGGAGTTTAAGAAACCAGGGCCCGGTTGTTCAAAAGCCGATTAACGCTAATCCCAGATTAATAATTAACCAAGGAGTTTATTTCTCTACTCCCAAGTGCTGTTCAACGCTGATATTTAGCAAAACTTTACCTTAGAAGAAGTTAATCTTGAAAAAATAACAAAAATAAGCAAAAAAAAACTTTCACCAAAAAGTTAAAACTTGAACCAAAAGTTTACGCTAATCGGCTTTCGAACAACCGGGCCCAGGACGGCTACGGGGACGAAAACGTCACTTCAAAATATGTTGAAAAATGCGTGCCGCACGTGCAGCACGATCATTTTGGTTCTTTCAACCAATAATATTACTGCTTTTTGGGGTTGTCGTTGCCGAAGCCGTTGTCGTTTCTTAAACTGCCTATTTAGGAGATGACGGCAAAGAAATGTACTAAAATGTAAAACGCACTTACAGAGCGTGCAGAGCCACTGTTTTTGCTCACTAAACTTGTTTTGTAGCGTCGTCGTTGCCGTCGGCGTCGTCGTTTCGTAAGCTCCCTATTAGAGGATCTAGTACGGCCGTTAGAAAAGGATGGATTATTTTCCAAGTTAACATTACAAAAACCTTTAATATATTTAAAAAGTTGTCTTAACTAATCACAACGAATTTCCAAGTCGATCCATCCTAACTTTCATTATAAGCAGAGTCCTTGCCGAGAATCATCCATCTGGACCCGTTTCGTTGGATTCGTTCTAATTTGTCTGACAATTATTCAGAATATTTCTGACGCGGCTTCCAAGGGAGGCACGCATATTCTACGATTGGACGAACTAGTGATAGATACCCATATAGCCTCAGGACATCTTTTAAGTAGGCCCAAGACGCGGTTAGCTTTTGCAGCAATTGCAAACACGGGTGTCCCCCAAGACAGATATTAGAAATGGTTACACCTGACCAAGAAGTTTATGCGAGATATTTATGTTATATTAAGATGTTTATGTTTATGTTTTGTAAATGTCTTTAGCCTGTTGAGAGTAGTTCAAGCGATCTTTGTATGGAAAGAAGGATTTGACGTTAAAGCAACAGTGAAAAATGTAAGAAAGGAAATTGTAACAAAGGATTAGCTTGAATTTGAACGTAGGCGAGATGACTGGATACCCTCGAGTGCTAGCTACGTGACTACAAAACTACACTCCTACGGTAATTGGACCATCTGCGATGAATACATTCATGTCCGCGGAAAAAAGGATAAAAGCCGAACGCTTTTCGTAACCAGTATTTTTTACCAACGCTGCCGTTTATTCGCAGAAACCGCCTGTTACTTAAAGAAAGCCAGCTGTAAAAGATTATGAAGACATTTCGTCAGGATTCAGCGAGCGACGGCTAAAATTCACGCCATTATGAAGTTTCTATTTGCCTGATGTCCATTGTAGTATTTTTCTTTTGTACACAAGTTCTCCATTTGGACTTGTTGTTCCTTTGGGAAGAAGGGCACAGTACACAATGGTATCAGCACCTATGAAGGGACAAAAATTAACCACGTGAAAAGCGTTGGAGACGAAGCCACAGCCGCCGGGATATATGTTTATTATATTTATATATATAATAATTCACAAAAATGGTTGGGAAGGATTGCGTGATAAGTTAAAACATCGATAAATAATATGGATGCTTCTAAGTTCTAAACCAACATGAAAAAATAAGAAAGAAAAAAAAAAAAAAAAAAACAAAAACAAATAAAATCTGACCTTCCTCTGGAGACCTAAGGCCATTGGCTCCACCCATATCAGTTCTCACCTAACCCGGACACACCTAAATGAAAAAGACATTTTATAGTTTTTGTGGCTACGGGCTATAAATTGCCGTAATGCACGATGTCAATGGTCTGATGTAAGTAAGTAAGTAAGTGAGTAAGCAAGCAAGCAAGCAAACTAAGCGAGCGAGCGAGCGAGCGAGCGAGCGAGTGAGTAAGACCCCGTCAAGTAAGACCTCACGAACCGTGATGTCAGATCGACGGCCTTCTGACGAAACGGGCCGAGGTTTTCTCGAGCTGCTTTTTATTATGGAATACAACTTTTAACTAGCACTAATCAAGGATTAGTGAGGTGCATTCGATTCCTGTTTTGTTATCAATGGGGCATTTGAAATTAGTTGTATATTTTGGGAAGAATCGTTGTGCACCGTTTTATATTAATTGTTCAGTAACAAAGGTTAGAGTAAGTAAGGAAGTATCATTATTTACCCTCGGATTTTTAGAGTAGCTAATAGCTAATATCTCCGAGC
>OX421451.1:40880515-40883015 GCA_949126865.1 Montipora capitata
ATATGAAAATTACTCTGCGGCGATCACAGTTTCCATATAATCGCCGCCATGCGATCAATACAATCATACATGTACTTTATTACTCAGGCGATTCAACCGAGTAGATTTTTGGCGAGTAATTGTGTGACCGAGTGAAAAGAAAACGTTCAATTTATCAAATATCCTAATTTTACTTCCAAAGGTTGACGATGGCTTCGGTACACTGGTTCAGTGACATTGCCAGCGCACACCGAGCCGGACATTCGGCGAACAAGTTCTTGCTGGGGTAGTGATAATTTTTTGGGTTTGTTTAAAAACATCCTTCAATGTTGTTTTCACTTACTTATTTTCATAAATAAATAATATATCACTTACCGGTATTCCGAATTAATCACAATTTCAATTAGAAAAACAAATGAAAGTTTTCATCCAGGGAAGGCTCTCGTTCACGCAGATTATCTTTGTCTTCTTCACTGAAATCTGAGTGGATTTGACTGAAAAGCTAATAATTTATTGTTGTCGGAGATTGGATGACAAGGATTTGTCACAATCGGAAATTCAATGCAGACCTGGATTTGCGAAAATCTTGTTCAGCTTCATGCTTTAAAGAACGAGGTATATGTGTCGAGTGTAATGTTTCGTGATGTTGACTTTCGCCTCATGTCTTAACTGTCTTAAAGAACGAATAAAGTTACATGTGTAGCGCGCTTGTATTGCCTCATGGCTTTAAGAACGACATATATTTCACGTGTAGCGTGCGCTTGTTTCGCCTCGTGGCTGAGAGATATTTTCTGTCACGCGCGCACTGACTTCCGAGAGTCCGATTGACTCTTGCCAGGAAGAGCTGTCACCATCGGATCCGATCGAGTCTGTTTGCCAACTTTTTCAACCCCCCTTGCTCCTATTAACCCCTTACTTCTGGTACCACTGATCAAGCGCCATGCACCCATTTCCGGTTCCGGTCGCAATCGGACTCAATCCGCCTGCGAGTGAAGACAACCCGACTCAGGTCGAGTGTATTGGACAAGTATGGTGGTTATTCGAACTTCATCAACTCGTTTGATAAAATCAATTTATTTTTTAATTTTCTTTCTGGTTTGTTCGGGCTGGATATCCAGGAACGTCAAGACCGAAGATTCAATGATTCACTGCTTCAAGAGCGGCCAACCATGTGAAGAGGGATCGGACCAGTTAAAAGCACAGCTCACTTTATTGGATGAGCCCAGCCTCCCAAACCCTTTCAGGTCATCGCTTATTCGGATGTCAACAAAGCCAATTGTGATAACATTGTTGACCCAGACGACGACAAGCGCATTGATACAGAACTATAAACATACTTTTGTCGCCGCGTTGATACAGAACTATCAACATTTATTTGGATTTTCTAGTTGTTTCAGTTAACTTGAAATATACGCTCCTCTATAATAAACGCCTCTTATCTATTTGGCGCCCACCGTTACACCACAAACATTCAATACTCCCCCCGGGCGTTCATTAGATCATTTACGGTATCAACGGAAATCATAGACGCTCTTCGCCGATTTTTTTTTCTGAGAAAGCGGGCGGCTGTACAAAGGCTAGAAATTGAAAGGAAAGGAAGGAAAGGAACTTTATTTAAGTGTCTAGTCGTTCTAGCGCTGGAGCGCTAATTGGGGACACCGTAAACTGAAATAAACAATGAAAGTAAATCAAGTCAAATGTTTGTTTTTCAGGAGAGGGGAAACCGGAGTACCCGGAGAAAACCTGTCGGTGCAGAGTAGAGAACCAACAAACTCAACCCACATATGACGCCGAGTCTGGGAATCAAACCCGGGCCACATTGGTGGGAGGCGAGTGGTCTCACCACTGCGCCATCCCTGCACCCCTAACCATTTCACTTATGATAGAGCCAAGTTATATTTTGAGGTGACGTTTTCGTCGACGGTGAAATGGTTAGGGTTAGGTTGCAGTTAATCGGGAGTTTAGAAAACCACGACGGCAACGCCAACGATAACGCCACAAAACAAGAATAGGGAGTTTAAAATCCACGCCCGGCGACGGTCGACGAAAACGTCACCTCAAAATACAACTTGGCTCTATCATAAGTCTTTCGCGATTATTCAGTCTCGTTCACGTACTACAATTGCCACATTCATTTCCATAAAAGGTCAAACGCAGGTATAATGGCTGGTAACCGAGATCCAGTGAACCAATAAGAAAGCTAGAATTGCAAGAGGAAAAATGATCGTGCCGCACGTGTGGCACGCATTTTAGCACAAATTTCTGCGCATAAGCTGCAAAAAGGCCGGTTTACACGGTACAATTTGTCTCCCGGTTTTGTCAGGCCGATAAATCATACTGTGTAAATTGTGTAAAAACGTGTCATTTTTCCTCAAAAGACCTTCCTGTTGTCCTTTTAGCATCCGCCATTTTGGAAGCTTTTTAAAATTATAAAAGTATTTATGCGCATTACTCACTCGCATACCCTTTGATTGACATGGCGGTTTTTCTCGGAGTGTCGGCCCGACTTCAAAACATCTGT
>OX421451.1:40903015-40905515 GCA_949126865.1 Montipora capitata
CTGAAAATGAGATTCCATGCACTCAGCTAATCTACCACGTACTGGCTTTTAAACCCTTAATGCAGGGGTTTCAATAACTTTTCAAGCAGATGCCTCGGGACTAATCAATGTAATTAAGAAGCTGTCACTCTTGTCTCTTTAATAAAAGAGTTTGAGTGAAAATCTGACAGACAGACGGCGATATACCGCCGATGACCGGCTTCCAAGGAAACCCCTGCTTCATGAATATTTGGTTACAAGATAGTGCAATTGTTAAGGAGTAAATAGTTATCATTATGACTGAAGTTGCAATGCATGACAGGACACACTTTTCTATACAGTACTTCAGTCTGTTTTAGTTTTCCGTTCCTGTTGACATTGTTATCACATGTTAATTCAATGGCTGCATTCTTTAATATTAGCAAATACAAAATGAGTGGCAGGTCTGCCAAACCTGGGCATTTACAGTGGAAAAATCTGGAGCCTCTTTCGGAAGAGCCTCTCTGGGAGATTGGTCAAGTATGTCCCAATCTGTAGCATCAGAACCCCTATCTAGTTATTATTCTTATAAAGCATGCACTCATCTTTGCTGCTAGCCAGCAAAGTCTTACCCATATCAACAGCCGGGAACAACCTGGAGCATACAACTCTTATGCTAGAACTATGTCACCATTATTTAAAGGACACCAGGACATTTTTAGATGAGCTTTTTAGTACCTTTCATATCTCATATGACAGACCTATCTCACTCCCAACGGTATAACATTATGTAAGGTTTGTGATTGGCTGGAAAGATCTTTTTTAGCTGCATGAGAAACCAATCTTCTAGTAACCAGCTGATCTGTAAAAATGCTAATTTAACAAATGTGTCAAAGTTGTATTGAGGTACTAGGACAAACACCTCTCCTAAACATGATGTCTA
Source organism: Montipora capitata (assembly GCA_949126865.1). Lineage (NCBI taxonomy): Eukaryota > Metazoa > Cnidaria > Anthozoa > Scleractinia > Acroporidae > Montipora > Montipora capitata. The sequence continues at coordinate 40,903,917 of OX421451.1, forward strand.
AAGTAACTGTTACATCTTAAAAGCTTCTTTAAAATCTTACCATCTCAGCAACTCCAAATATCATCCAACAATGTCCAAGTTGGAGAGTTTAACCTGTAAGTAAAAGAATAGGATCAATGAGAATAATGTCCTCTTGGGATGTATCAAAGATATATATGTATCACTGCCTTTTTGGCTCAAGAATAATTGAAAGAGAATCACACTACCCCTTAAGCCATTATAAGCCTCACCAAAACAAATAAAAACCATCCTGCCTTTGTAATTTAAATATCCAAAGGCTTGGACTTTTAGCCGTCTAAAATAAAGGTGTTACAGTTAAGCTACGTCACGCGTGACCTGAGTAGTTTTAAAATTTGAACTGCACATGTGCCAGTTTTGAACTTCATTCTTGAAATTCTGAATTTCCCGTAGATATTTTCCTTGATAAATGGAAAATAAATTCGAAGCTATGAACTTTCCTTTTATTATAAAATAAAAGGTGATTGAAAAGTGAAAACCATTTCAAACATTTGATGAATTGTTCCGTTATTGTGCATTTTTCGTACAGCAACTTTCAGAAAAATCTCCCAGATTCCATTCAAATCTCGGAAGCTCCAAGATTATATTTCAGTTTTGTGGATACTGGTCACACGTGACATTTATTAGCTTGACTGTAAACCATACGTCTCGTCTAAAAGAACTTAATAACAGAACAAGTCAGAATGCACACAGCCAATCCTCTTTTCTTTTTACTACAATAATTATTATTGTACTTTTCATTTATTATTAATTTTTTACAATTCATGGTAACAAAATTGTCATTTGCATTCGGCTATGCACCCTCTTAAGTTTTCTTTGTGCTCATCTGTTGTCCTGCAAACTTTGTTTTCACCCCAACTTTAGTACAGCTGGAATCATTGCTGGAACTATAATATTATTATTGTTGTCTCACAGGGTTATTTACAGACTTTAAGGTTATGATGCAGGACCTCAGTTTACTGGCCTAACAAAGAATCTTACAAAATCAGACCATTTGCATTAGTGAAAGCATTAGGCAACAGATTATGTCTAAGATATTCCTTACACTGAGTTTTTGTGCAGACAGGAAATAGGAACTCCCACTCAGCAGATTTGGCACATGAAATGTGGCATTAAAATGTGTTGTATAAATGCTTCATTATTTTAACAGCTACATTAATTATTGCTGAGTGCTGGGTAAATATAGGAACTTCCAATATAGCCAGCCAGATTCTAGATTATTAGACCACTTTAATGCCAGGAGTTACCGGTAAGTGAATTTCTCAACTGCCACAAGTCAGCTCTGGAAAATTTGTCCTTCTTAGGGAGTCCTTGTAGCCTTGCCTGCAGTTTTGAATACCAAACCAGCCAATGATTTAATTCATATCCATGAGCTTGGTAACCATGTCTAGCAGCAGCAAATACCTGCCAGAGAGTCAAAATCAAACTTCATTGACAGGCAGTCCAAGAGGCTTTAAAGTTGTACCAGCTTCAAAACAAAAACACTTACGACAGCAAAATACTATGTAACAGGAATTGCAAACAGACAAAACCACAATTTTGGCAATAGAACAATGCCATGTTCCTATGTGCAGAACTTAG
>OX421451.1:40910515-40913015 GCA_949126865.1 Montipora capitata
TCATTTGGATCCGTAGATGACATCAGCAAAGTAGTTGAATACCAACTCAGCATTTTTTGTTTTCCACCAAAGCCAATATTTACAAGAAAAATATGCTCGATGGCGTCTTTGAAACACGATCCTGTGCTATCAGTTTACAATGGATTTACAAAAAAAAGTACAACTAAAAGAATGGAACTAAAGAAATCGTCAGTACAAATTCAAGTTACTTAAGCATTGAATAATCAAAGGTTCATTGGGAAGAAGTGCAAGGAGCTGAGCTTTGAAATGTTTTACACAGAGACCATGGACACTTCAAAAAAGTTGTTTGGTTTACGAAATAGTTGGACATTTTTTCTTTGCGAAGCTATTTTTGGTAAGCTGGATTTTAAATGAAATTGCTTGTATGTCACAGTGTAATAAACAAAATTCACTGTCAAATTTGTTTGACTTTGTTGCTCTTGTATTGTTCATTCATCTGTTATGTTTGAACCTATAATAATTTTGTTATTTAACAAAGCTTTCACGAATCCATGGTTCCTTTATATTCAAAGGGTTGAAATATTTGAACCTTCAATTTTTCTCGTACTGATTTAGTTATCGTCCTCACTTCAAACTTTCAATTTCATAAGCTAAAAAACGTCGAAATGAAACGACTGCGTGTTTTTAGGGTTAAGTTTATTCAAACTAAAACTTCGCAATTAATATGCTCCACTGATTTACGGAAGGCGGCTTCATTAGTTATATTGTTACGCCCGAGGTATAAGTAGTTTAGTTTGCAATTACTGTGCTTTAGTGCCGCTGATAAATGCTCGGCTGCTTTATCAGTTAACTCGTTAGTTGCGAGGTCTAAGCTGTTTAGTTTGCAATTACTGTCCTTTAGTGCTGCTGATAAATGCTCGGCTGCTTTATCAGTTAACTTGTTAATACTGAGGTTTAACCTGTTTAGTTTGCAATTACTGTGCTTTAGTGCTGCTGATAAATGCTCGGCTGCTTTATCAGTTAAGAAAAGGGTTTAAAAGCCAATGGTAGAAGCTGAGTGCACGGCATCTAATTTTCAGGGCTTTATGATTTGCATTTTAGAGTATGAAGGTGTTGGATGTCAAAATTGGGTGTGCATCTGGGTCAATCCTAGGCATAAGTGAGTAACAAAGAACTTACCAGATCCTATACACATTCGACAAACTACTCAAGGATAAAAAAAGTCCAACTGGTGAGTGTAACTTACAATATTTTGGCTTGTAAAATTAGTATATTAAGTTGTCCAGTTGCCACAAGCGTGTATTTTGATGAGAAGGATTTTGCAAGAACTGAAGTTATGCATGTAGAGGTAGAGTATTACCATTTTTTCAGTTGTCCAGGTAATGGGATTTTGCAAGTCATTGTGACAAATTCTTTTTTTCAAAGTTGTCATCTCCAATCAGTTTAGTCTAGTTCATGGAATGTTTCTTTAAAAAAAAACAGACATTGGTCACTTTTTAAAACTATTTCAACTTCTCTTTTTTTCTTATATGAATTGTAAAAAAGTTTGAACATGTGTATTTCAGCAAGTGGGAAGATGGAAGAGTCTTTGCTGTTTGTTAGTGAGTTTTAAAGTGCCTCTGATGTAAAAAATATCTTTTGCTTATTTTGAAGACCTTTGAAAATGATGAAGAATGGTGTTTTCTATTTTGGAATTCCTTCTTTCGTTCCAGAGATATTAGAGTTGTTGTTAAAAATTGGTGATGTCACAAACATTGCAAAATGACTGTAATGAATCACAAAATTGAGAATAACTCTGAAAATATTGGAGTAATGATATTCAAACTTGGCACCAGTAATGTGCATTAGATAAGGCACAAAGTGCCATGGCAACAGTCTTGTTTCCAGTCCCTTTCTGCAATGAAGCAAATATCTTGGATTTTGAACAGATAAGTACAGGCAGATGGTCAGACTTGAAATGCATGTGCTGTCCATAGTCTTTTACATCTCTGTATAAGCTTACTGACAGTGTACATGCTTCGTCATGACAATGAATGACCAAATCAATTGTGAGTTAAATAAATGCTGCAGCAAAAAACGGTTTCCATGGCAACAGCAAGAGGGTATAAGTTTTTAGTCTTACTTGATGTAGATGACTGTTGCCAAGTTTGAACAACACCCATCCAATATTTCTGGAGATATTGTCAATTTTGTGATTCAGTAGAGTCATTTGCAATGGCCCATTTCCGAGTTGCTGCATGTCTCTGTTTCAGAACGAGTCCTGGTGCATAACCATTCAAATGTAAGTGAGTTGCGTATTCTAATTTATGCAAATCAAACTCACTTCCCTTACAATAGTTGAGCACCAAGACTCACTTCGAAACCAAGACTATCAGGAACTCGGAAATGGCTCATTTTTGTGACGTCGTTTTTTAAACAAAAAACTTGAATATCTCTGGAACGAAAGAAGGTATTCCAAAATAGAAAGCAAAAGATATTTTTCACTTCATAGGCACTTAAATGTGGAAATAGTTTACTTTTCTTTATGACATGTCAACAC